>OX387379.1:7526845-8126845 GCA_947563715.1 Lycia hirtaria
CACCAGCGCCAGTTCTCGAAAATAGCCGTGCTTTGCTCTACTGGGACCGTTCTATCATCACGGACAGGACTATTGTTGCCAATAAGCCTGATATCGTGATCGTAGATCGGTCTCAACGCCGCGCAGTGCTCGTCGACATCACCATCCCACATGATGAGAATCTCGTGAAGGCTGAGAAGGACAAGCTCAGCAAGTACCTTGACTTGGCTCACGAGATAACTGCCATGTGGGATGTTGACTCGACGATCATTGTCCCGATAGTCGTTTCGGTGAACGGTGTCATAGCGAAGAGCCTCGACCAACATCTCAAGAGGCTCTCGCTCGATGGTTGGGTCAAGGGTCAGATACAGAAGGCAGTCATCCTGGACACGGCACGTATTGTCAGGAGGTTCCTCTCTCTGTAGCCCCTACCACCGGCAGCTTGAGCCCCGCCCCGCTGCCGGCGGCACCCTAGTTTTAAGTTTTTTACAATATTTATGTTTATTTTTTATAAGTTTATATTTATGTTGTAAAAAATTTAGAATTAAGATTGTAAATAAATAAATGAGAATAATAATAATACCGCAGGGGCGGCTTTGTGGCGAGCCGTCGGTGAGTGGCGACACCGCGTACCCCGATGTTTCCCTGGGGCTAAATGAGACCCCTGACCTCCAGCTTGCCTTAACCGGCCGGCTGGATGGTGGAAACTGCAAGAGCTAAGAACCTAAGCTCCAGGGTGGAAGTGTTAAAGGGCATAACGCCGCTAGTAGCGTTTAGTGAACGCGCAGCACACCTCTCGACACCCTTAGCCACCCACACTGATGTTGCTTCTCCGGCGCCAATATGCGGTGCCACTATGGGGGGCCCATCTAGTGGGTGGCGAGTCATCACCTGCCTAGGTATTTTTGTATGGTGAGACGGAATTGGCAGGTGCCGTTTTCTCATCCTGGTGCTCTCACACAGAGGTACTTCATCTTACCTGCTGTGTGAGAGCATCAGCCTATAGCCTAGTTTATTTAAGTCACTAACATTCCATCACAATAGCCAAAATCTGTCAAATTCCATATTGTACAATAATCCATTCATAGTCCATCCATATACCCAATCTGTATTTTTTATTATACATTGTAAAAGGGCCTCTCAGTGTTGGTTCCGGCCCCACTGATGCCTTTCAAAGGTCCGGGCTTAGACCCGTGTATACATTTGAATAATAATAATAATTTTCCGAATCCAAAAATTTACGATACAACATAAAAGGAACCGGTACGAAATAAGAGCATCATTCGTGTATCAGTTGTAGTGGATATACTACCGTTTGTACATTTTCATGAGAAGGTACGTGCAGTTTGGGTGATAGGTAAGACGAAGTCTCAATAACTTACTTGTAGTTACATCGTAAATCGTTTCCAGCAAAGTTAGGATCACCGATGAACTCGTCTATCTTTGTTTTCGGATATTCTTTCATGTACCCATGAAAAGCTAAGTCCTGTAATATTATGTTCACGATTTTAAGGTTACAGTTAAAAAAAAACTATTATACAAATATTATAGTTAATGAATAAATTTAATTTTTATAAATTTAAATTTAATAATAAATTAGATTTAATTTTATATATTTTTTTTATTTTTTATTTCGGTATTATTAATTAAATGACGTTGTTAATGAATACCTCCAATTTTTCTGCAATATTAACGCTTAAAGTTTTTTCGACTTTCTTTTTCTTCTTCTCTTTCTTGCGTTTTTCTTTCATAGGTTCGCGCATTTTTTCGCCTTTGTTTTCATAATCAATCCTCAGAGCTTTTTTTAGAAGTTTAAGTTCATTTCTAAAGTATAGTACCGAAAGTTGTTAGATTATATACATTCTTTACTTATAACTACAAAGCTTTAATTAAAAAATCAGATTCATACCTCATGTCGTCTTCAACTGTCGAAACCATTTCCATTTTTACTTCCATACATACGTTATTCATATCGATATATTGATTAGATTTTTCTTTAACATCTAAAGTTTCCTTTGCGTCAAGATTGGACCAGTCTTTATAATAATTATCTATTACCTGCAATGTCACATAATTGGTTTTGCATAGTTAGCTTATGAAAGATTGTTAAAAATAGATGGTATCGATGTCAATTCGAGTCGAATAATTTGTCAGAACAGATTCAACGTTTTAATGTTAGACCGATACTATGTAGTATTATTAAAGTCTTTCGTGCCGATACTAACTTTGCTACTAGTATTACTAAATTGCAGTCTTATTTTCTCGTTTTTGCATGCATTGATATCGCTGTATTTTCGTATATTTTCACCCAATTTTAATATTTATTTTCACAGATATTATTGGTTTATCAAACCATTACAAATTTGCATAATAAATAAAAAATGTAAACGAATAACATTTTACTGTCGCCATTTCTGAGCATCGTTTGTTTTTCTATACTTACCTAGCTTAAAAACATTTCACTGACATTTACCCACCTCTAAAATATGGTGGGTTTTATTCGATTTCGATGTCGGATAATCGAACCCAGGATGCAAATTTGGATTTTTCATCATCTTTTTACGTAGCTGTTGTAACATTTTTTCTTTCATATTTTCTGCTCTCTTACGTTCCATTTCTTCTCGTTTTGCTTCTAGCTTTGCCATTTTTTTCTGTGAATTTTATTAGTATTTAGGTATATAATTTTTACTATATTTAATTTATACAATCGCTAAATTACTTTAACTTACATAAATAGCATTTTTGCCTTCATTTGCCTTTTTTTCTGCTAGAAAAGCATTGTATTTTTCTAACCATTCTTCTGGGGTAGGTAGTTCTTTTTTTAAGATTAAATTAGCACCTCCTTGGTTTTCGTTTGGTATATCATGAAAAAATGATATTGCCTCATACCTATAATTAAAAATAACTATGTAATCTGTTCAAATTGACTATGTAAAGTGTGTAATATTGACAACTTCTAACCATGTTTTAAACCATTCTCGTATATAATCTCTGTAATCTTCTCTGATATCTTCACTTTTTCTATTTAAAAAAACTTGTTTTAAAGATTCATATTCTGTTGTCCATTTTTCGTTATATTTTCTTTTTAATTTTCTACGGTTTTCCATTACCTAGAATCATGGTTATTTGTTATTGTTGTTGTATTTGCTTAATTTGTTGTTATATTACTTAATAATATGTTATATATCTTTAATACCTGTTCCAATTTTTGTTTTTGATCTGATTTTTGCTTCAAACATTGGTTAAAGCCGAGAAGTTCATTTCTATTACATTGCAAGAAATGTTGTCGTTTTAACTTGAAATATGCTCTGCAAATTAAATAACCTAAGCATAGGTATCCACACTCCATATAAATTATATAATAATCTAATACAAAACTACCTGCATACATATTGAATGACTTTAGCAGCCCGTTCTCTTGTTTTGTAAGGAGCCGGTGGTTGTAAAGTTTCCGTCAACTGTTTTACCCATTTCTCCTTTCTATTACGTTCTTGTGTTATTTCAGCTATGACGTGTCTAGAAATGAAACAATTAATTATACAATTATTTTTTTTTTGTTTTATCTTAAATTTCCTTATAGTGAACTTAAATGTGAAATGATAATTAAGTATTTGTATAGTAAAAGTATATTTGTAATGAGTGGCGAAATAGTTGTAAATCTCTATTGCTACGCTATATATTTAATTTCGCACATTGTTATTTCTCATTATAAATATTTTAAAGTATATATAATACCTCGCCTTTTCGTGAGCCTGTATTAGTTCAACCATTCTTTTGACTTGTTTTTGTTCTTCAGATAGCTCATCTTTCTTATTGATTTCATACAAAGCGTTGCTATTATTTTCTTTGTTATTATTATTTTCATTATTATCAGTGTCCCACCAATTCGTTACATTTTCTTCTGGTGTTTCATTCCTAGCGGCTTCTTCCTCTGGAAATCAGGGTAAAATTCAATTCATCGATATCATAAAATAGTTGCCAGTCCGTATAACACAACCTCTACCATCTTTTTTGTCCGTCTACGATCATAATGCTAACCGCACCACACGACAGCTGGAGTCAATACAATGATTGTTAAAATTTTAAGGATAATTGGTGTCTAATTTTAATTTTTATTGGGTAGTACACTAGCTTGTATCTATCATATACTGCTGTAAAATACTTAATAAGATTTCATTAGATTTTTACGTTTTATTCCAGCAGCCATGTTAATGAAGTAATATGGATTTTTATCGATTGAAAACATTTTTTACAATTAAGTCTACATTAATAGTAATAATTATAAAAACCGCCTTCAAAATACGCAATTCGTTTATTTGGATGACATACTTTTCTAGTTGTTTGTTATAAAAGTACCAAACTGATTTAGATAAAAATTATATGGGACCGCTGAAGTACGATCTACCAATAAAATGAATAGCCAAAATCAATTTATAATCGGCGAAATAATCACAACAAAACAAACATACAGTCGTATTGATAACCTTCTCCTTTTTGGAAGTCAGTTAAAAATATCCGACTCAAGCACATAAACATTGTAGACAATACAAAAACGAAGTCCCACGGGAAGAAAATTTGCAACTTTGTCTCTTACACCGGATTGCTTTGCTGACTAAGCTACGGAAGCCTGCCCGATGGCGTCAAAATATTCTTCAAACTGTCTACATTTAAAGGCAGGCGTCATCTGTAGCTAATTTATTGAAGTTGAAGCATGTAATTACTTAGCTTGCCCTTTTACGGGTTATTAGCTAAAATCTGAAATTATTTTTTGTCGTTTGTAATTATTATACTACTTACCAAGTTTATCTTTTAGCAGTCTCTTTTTTTCTTTGACTTGTTCGAAGACGTCTTCAACGATAGTTCGGATGGCTTCTGCTCGCTCGTTCAAATCTGGCAATTCATTCAGTTGCGACTCGTCAGGTGTCAGTTTATGGTCAATCAAACCGTTGCAGCCGAAGTGATATTCGCTCATTTCTAATTTTTGTAGCTCTTGTTTTAGTTCGAGGATTCTAGAACCGTCGGAGGTTACGATAAAAACGTATTTATTATTTTTGCGAAAGATCTATTATTATTATTACAAAAAAATAAACCTATGACAATCAAGGAGTGAAGACAAATCTAACGACACCTCGCACATCAAAATCGGTCCAACCGTTTAGGCTGTAGTGTAGGCGATCGTAGCATACATACATACTCACATATTTAAACATCCATACAAACATACATACACTCGAAAAACATAATCCATAACATATTCTTCTTACCCAGACGGGTAAAAATGGTAAGCATGATAAGTTCGAGTATCGGGTAGGATTTAATGGAACTGATGAAGTATTAAACTCCTTTCTGAGGATGATCAGAACCTCAAAATAATGACGAGTCAGTGAGAAGATGACTCTAGCCTTGAAAATTCCAAGATTGTAGTTCTCATGAAACAGAGAATCAGAAATGTGGACCTAAATCGTGTACTAATTTTGGGCATTTCAGCAGATGTTGTTGAGATGGTGCTATACAATAGCACCATCTCAACAACATACTCGTATACAACATACAACGTACTCGTTTTTCTATGAATTTTGTTTGATAGGGGATAATCCTATCGTATCCTAAGTACAATCATTGCGGGACTTGGCGATTTTGAATATTTAGTTTGTATATACCTAGTCACTACAGCATTGAGCACGTCATGAATATAGCTCGTCTTCTGAACTTGTAGTGTCTGATGGAGGCAGTCCCAGACATCGTTATAAAGGACTTTGTACCGAGCCAGGATTCCTGACAGCCGCGTGGTGGCTTCACAACGTGTCTTGTCGTGAGCTTTTGTTTCCTGCAACAACAAATTATATTTAATAGAATATTATACTTAAATCATTCTCATGAAGGTATAATAGATTCAAGAACAGTTTGTATTATTATTTCTCTATTACATAAATCTGTTGAATATTTTTAGGCCTGTTTTTACGACTTAAGGTGGAGATTAAAACGCGCAGCTATATATATATCTCTCGCGCATCACAACATTTTTAAAAATATAAAATCATTGAGTAGGGATAAAAAGTAAGAGACCAAATCGTTTATTTAGATTGAAGAAGCATTTAAAAAAGTTTTAATCAGATATCATTTATACTGGCGACCACGGAATAATGAAAAAACATATATTTTTCAATTCCTCTGCCAATTTAAAAGATATCGAAGAAAAACCTTTTTTAGGGTTCCGTACCCAAAGGGTAAAAACGGGACCCTATTACTAAGACTTCGCTGTCTGTCTGTCTGTCTGTCTGTCTGTCTGTCTGTCTGTCTGTCTCCAGGCTGTATCTCATAAACCGTGATAGCTAGAAAGCTGAAATTTTCACAAATGATGTATTTCCGTTGCCGCTATAACAACAAATACTAAAAATTAAAAAAAAAAAAAAAATTAATGGGGGTCCCCATACAATAAACGTGTTTTTTTCGTATTTTTTTGCTCAATATTAAAAACGGTAACAGGTAGACGCTTAAAATTTTCACAGAATATTTACTTGTATATTACCTTTCAAAATAAATAATTAAGTAACAATAAAGTAAATAATAAAGGGGGGCTCCCATACAACAAACGTAATTTTTAAGCAATTTTTACTCGATCTTAATTAACAGGTAGAAACTTGAATATTTGTAAGTAAATATTTAGAAATATATTAACTATAAAAATTAATACCTAATCTAATACATAAAAACTCACAAAATGAAAATAATCCGTGCATCTAAACGCGGTGCGAGCGCCGGTTTAGCGGGGTAGCGGGGGAGGTAACATCACGGAACGAGCCATGGCCGCGCGTATTCGCGCGAGCGTCGTCATGCTGCCCGGATGTGTATCGAAAACCTACCTATAAGTTTGCAATTTACTACTTGGAATTTCGTTGATTTCTCGTTATTTTATAAATAGAACTAAACTTTGTAGTATTATAGATGATAGTACGGAACCCTTCGTGCGCGAGTCCGACTCGCACTTGGCCGATTATTTAAATATTTCTCCTATTTAAATAAACAAATTGGCCTCTTACTTTTTTAATATCCCTATTCAATGATTTTTTATGTTGAAAAAGGTTGCGCGATAGAGATAGCTGCGCGCGTTGAAGCGAAACCTTAAAGACACTTAGATGACAATAAATGATATTGTATGATGGGACTCCTCTTCAAGTGCACCTTTTCTAAAATAATGAATCACTGAACCACAGCAACGTGGTAATTGGCCTGCATACCTGTAAGTGGATATCCAAATGAACTAAAGCTTTTAATTCAACGAGTGTCTTCTTCCATTTCATAAAATAAAAGTCACTGGACATTTTATTTCACAAACAAAATTAAAATAAACATCAAAACAGCTCAATTGTAGTTAAATCAAATTTTTGTATAGGTATTGTAATCAAGTAGGCTATGATTTGTTTGCGAAAAGTTGCACATATACCACAAAAATACTCCAACTAGAACAAAGCCGAGACTGTTCTAAAAAAGTTGATACTCATTAGAATAAGTGTACTAATTTCACACCTACATATATCTTAACATAAATTTGATTTTTTAATGTTTGTGTACCCACTTTAATTAGTTCTATGTATATGTGAAATTATAATTACAATAAGTTTTATGTCAGTACATCCTAGCCTTAGGTACATATTATAAAAACGTAAGTGACTCTGTCTTGTTATCTTTTCACGACTAAACGGCTCAACCGATTGTTATGAAATTATGTATAGATATAGCTGAGGACCAGGAAGCAGATATAACCAACGATTTATATGTACTAACACACGATATAAGCTACATTTTGTGATCATCATTATCACTGTTTTCATCAATACGCGGGTGAAAAAAGGGAGACTGTTTTAAAGCAAGGACAGAATGAAACAGTAAAAGTTCCTTGTATTTTAACGGAATCCAAAAAAGGTAGGTAATAAAATATAATACTTCAATAAACTCAAAAGTTCTTTGTAAGTATAATTACATTTAAGAATATAAATAAAAAGGCATAGGGCCTCGAATTCTGTGAATAGGGCCTCAAATTTTGAGACAGAGGGAACACCATATCAATATTTTTACATAATACTTAGTACAAAACTTACACATAATTATAGTTAAAAAAACTGAAAAAAGCCGATTTCAAAATACGCAAAGTTTTGTTTATTTTTTACGAATTGTTTTCTGTTATTTTGTTATAAAAACCAAAGCACTGTACCGATTTTGATAAAATTTATATGGGACCACCTGATTGAACAATTATCTACCAAGCAAAAAGTATCATCAAAAACAATTCACAATTGGTGGAGTAACCGCTGAACAAACATGCAAAAAAACAAACATTCGAATTGAGAACCCACTTCTTTTTGGAAGTCGTTTAATAAATATATATCAAATCTGATAGTTTTCTTCCCTTAAATAAAGCTTTCGGAAACAATATCACTACGAATTTTATTAGTACGTCCAACTTCTGCTATTCCACAAATCAGACGTTGTAACCAAACCCTGGCCGAAATAAACCTCTCAAAGCGACTCTGCAATTACACTTCACCCCAAATTAATTCCCCAAAATATTATCACTCAACTACCCCTAAATCAGCCCCTAACTACCCATTGAAGGCGCGATACCGTCACGTCAAACCCATTTAGCCGAGTGAAAGGGCAAACGATCGTCGCCGCCCGGTATCTGCCACTACGGAAAACTTACATCATGCCCAATGCGGGAAATAAGCGATCTGCGTTGACGGGAACGACTCTTACTTATTGCCTTCCTTTTTTATAGATAACCTCCTTAAATCATAACCTGGAAACAAACGAAATTCAACTTTATATACATCAAAACAAGACATGTATTTGTGTAGATGTTGCTGTGAAATTGTGACGTTTTTCTGCGAGGGTGTTGCCATGTTTTTGGGCGCGCTACCCGCAGTTTCCGGTTGCGTTGAATGCGCGGCCATCTTGTCGACGGAAGTAGTAAACTCTTCCGTAGCGCCATCTGTCGGGGGGCGGCGAAAACGTGTCGTCGTGTCGCGTTTTCAGCGGGAAAAGTCGTTTTGCTCAATTCCTTTTTGTGGGATCGCTGTTTTGTTAGTTAAGCATTCATAAATTCGCTTTGTTTACTCACCAGGCTTATTTATGATTTTAGTTTTGTGCCATCGGAATAATCCAGTGAGGTTTATGATGACTGCATCTTGCAATAATACTAGTAATAATACTACGCCACATGGCTTCACCTGCAAAACTACGAAACCGTCATTTATCTGGTATAAAATGTAGCCAATGGGCACACCGGTGCTTATTTATTTGGTGTCTATTTCGTTAAATTACTTTTTATTAAATTTATTTTTTTCAATAACTTTTTAATTTTATTTCATTAATTTCATCCTAATTCTTTAGCTATTTCAGCATCAAATGCTTTCAGCCCCTCGTTCATGATTTCACCCATTATTTTAGTAGATATATTTGATCTCTATAACTCTATGGGCCCTAAAATGTCATTACAATCACGTAGTTCACTGAAATGTGTACATTGGATTAATTTAAGCATAATTTACAACAAAATGCACGTAAATTACTGTAAATTACAATGTAGTAGTTTTTTTCTAATTCTGTATTTTTTTCTGGATTGGCACAACTCGTATAATATTCTTCACACGTTTAAGCCTTTTTTTGTGTAAATTGTTGTAAAAGCTCAAAAATTGCTGCGAGAAAATAAATTATAAATTTTTATTTACATTTTACGTAAATTCACAAAATTTCTACGTTATTTTAATGTAATAGGTATTTAGTGATTGTGTAAGCTAAGATAGCAACCTCCTTGAGTCGAACAATTTATTTTCATTTTATGAAGGTACCTATTGTAATGATAAATGATAATGATAAATTCGTTTATTGAGATAAAAACGGAAAAAGACCAATTACAATTATCTCACAATGTACTGTACTGTAATGTGTGTAATGTACATTTACTACGTGCTGATCGAGTACACATCCAAACATATTATGCATAGATAGGTGGGTACAATGGGTGTAAATCCATAATTAAAGTTCAAACGTCTAATAAGGTAACAAATTAATTCACTCATCGGTTTCATTTTATAGAATATATCATCTTATAGAAACTTGCTCCGTTCGGTCAGTTCACGATATCACTGTAGCCTTCTCAGTTAAAACAAACTCAATTACGACATCTATACGAACTACCCACGCCCAAAATAAAGGCAGAAGTATCCTGCCCGAGCACACGTCATAAAAATATACAATTTTCCAAATTTGCTCTTTAAGTAGGTGTATTCCCATTACGGCGGGCGGGGTCGCTCCTGTCGTCATATTTTTCGGCTGTATCGCATTATGAGAGCCCGCGGGACCGCTACCGGCATACGATCCTCCGACTCCCGGCTCTTAACGTGTCTTGCTCGCGTCATGTGCTCAAAAAATATACGTTGCTGAATAAAATTTTATAGGCTTTTGGGGCGGCGAGTGAAAATTGACATAAAAAGTAGATGGTTTTGAATTCGTCTGCTGGGATGGTTTAAGATTGATATGGGTGTTGAAAAGCTTTTAGTTTTTGTGTAATAACTAAGTTATCTACTTGTAAGATAATAGTATGAAGTGTAGGACAGATACCTAATGTACATATATATTGTAATGTATGTATGTACATATTTACTTGAAATTATAAAGCTGAACCTCAATTAATGTAAATTCTTACAGTGTTAACTAATGAACACGTGTTAAACTCTTATTCACTGAATAAAGACTTGTCACTTTTTGTCAGACTGGAACTGTCACGCGCGTAAACGTAACAAAACACCGTTTAACTAACTCAATAAGCGTAAACGCTTATTGAGCGTTTATAAGTAGGACGTCAGTAAAAAGTAGATATACATATATGTATAATATCTATTTTATTATTACGGTACTATGTACCAAGACGAGAAAAAAGACCCCGTATTCATTATTATAAATAACTTTTATTTTATTGTTGGATATCTACTGTACACCTCCAACATCTTTATTCTTATATACAATTCCTGCCTTTGGTACAGTATCAACGAGATGCAGCGTCAGTCCTCAAAAACGTCCGAGCTCAATGAGGTCTAATTAGACCCCTTACACGATTAAAATAATTTCGATTTTCTAAATAATTCGAAGCGGCAAAATAGACGTCTCTCGACTTCTCAATCTAATTAGGCTTTAGCGCGGCGACATAGTTGTTATATGTTCGTCATTGTTGGTATATGAGTATTGGTCAACCCAAGACATGAATTTTGCTTTAAGCTTTACGTCCACGTAACGGAAAGTCATTGATTCCTGTCCACTTTATGGTTGCATGGAAGATATTTGCTTTATTTATGCGATCAGGCCTTCAAAATGAGGAAAAATCTCGGGAAAGAGCAACTCTGAAACTGAAAAAAGAGCTGTCCCATACTTAGGATTTAATAAATTTATTTTATGTAACACTGTATTTTTTGCTATTTCAAAGCTGAACCCATAGTTAAAGTTCATTGAAATGACGAGTATAATCTGACAATCCTTTCGAATCTCATGACATCCTTTCGACTTAGTACATGTAGTACAGGGTACGGTATAGGTACCGTATAGGGTACTAGTAATAGGTATTCATTTTTTTTATAGTATATAATTTTTTTACTAGTACCTATATGGGGTATTAGTATTACGATACTCTATACTAAGCCGAAAAAAATGTCATTATACATAAATTACATAAACTTGTCATTTTAATCAACTTTTACTATGGGTATTCGTATATAGGTATTTTATGTCAACATTTTAAGCATTTTTTACACCCATGTTCCCGGTTCCCCATCTTACTCGATGTATCGAATTTTTAAAGGAGTCTTTCGACATTCGACAGCATCCATTACAGTGTCAGTTACGAGATTCCCAAGAGATCGGCTTAACATTTTGTAATGTGGAAAAGACGTGAAAATAATGATACCCTTACCCACTTACAACGTAAATAAAATATGTCCTCTCTGCCACGTCACACCGCTTTAGGCTGTCACATCTCTCATTATTTGTGGAATACATATTTTAGCTTTTTAGGCACATAATCGTTGTTTGTGAGTAGGTAACGTGTTTTACGTAAGAGAACTGTTAAAAACGGATTTGGTTATCGGAAGGGTATTGACTTATTAAACATCACTAAGTATCTCTTCCATGCTGAACTGAGAGAAAAACAATAACATAGAATGTACCAGCTGCTTCTCTCCCCGGGCATACTATATAAGTCAGTTAAGGGACTTGAGGGAAATTTGCTTTTATGCAGGCGATGTCACTGCAAGCCAATATAATATCTTACCCTCTAATCCCATTTAACCCTTTAATACCCTCTCCCTTCCATCTATCCCTCTAACCACGGTCAAATGTGGCGTCAAACGGCCTCATGGGCTTTGACGCTCTGCCTACCCCGTAAGGGAAAATAGGCGTGATTTTATGTTTATATATAAACTTTACTAGGTATCATCTTCATCGCATTCACAAGAAGTCGACTGCTAGACATAGGCCTGGTTTTAAAAAAATACCTGATGGACGCGGCTTGCATTAAGCGTCTTCTTGCCACTTGTTATGAGGCCATCTGTCCACCTTGGGGCTGGTCTTCCATATGCGTGGTCTCCACTCGAGAACTTGTCGGCTACATCAGCCTATCAGTTCTACGTGCATCACTGTACTACAATCTTGGAATTTTCTTGGCTAGAGTGAATCTCTGCTAGATCGATGTTATCCATTCTCGGCTACACTGCCGCTTACCATCAGACGAGGAGATGGTCAAGCCAATGATGATTTAATCTTTAAATAATTTTTGGACAAGCGTAGATCCATTCCATCTCAAAAAGTAAAAGAAATCGGTCTCGATTATTTTTTGTTATTGTTTGTACCATAGAAAATGGTGAGGACAGTTTTTAAAAATAATTTACGTTATACGTCCATGTTTGGGTTACAGAAATTTATAATTTTATAGATATCCAATGAATCAGTGGTTAATCGTTGTCGTTGCTGTTTCATGTTGAAAACTACGATTATTGGGAGCAAATTGGCTGTGACAGACGGATAGACGTCAGAGAAAAAATACTACGATTTATTTTCCATTTTGATGTATGGAACCTTATATAGGTATATAATGTAATCGTCACAGTCGTGACAAACCAACTGAGTACATTAATAACTAGTAGTTCTACGAACAATAGACCTCGCGAGAGCGCTTATTTGAAGCTCATCTTGGGTCATCTGTACATAACACCTACATAAAGTTGGCTTAGCACATCCACGCACCCTCACTGTCACACGTAATCTCAAGTTGGTTGTCATATCTCGATAACCACTTGACCAATTCTGTTCATTTTTACCACAAGTTGGAATAATTGTGTACTTTAACTACCTATACCAAATATAATTAAAATCAGTACAGTACAGTTATCATTAAAATCGGTTGGTAACTAGCACCACAATAAATTTCCCCTCTTTTTATGGGAACCACCCCTCCTATCAAAAATCGCCGACGATAAAAAAAAACATAGAATCTATACGCCAAGTTTCATCAAAATCGGTTCAAAATTACGCCCTGTACGAGAGTACGAACATGCAAACTCACAAACAAACTGACAGAAAATTTGGCTAGTTGATGCAGAGACGCTTCGCTCGCTTGGTCAATTATATCCATTATGTATCAGTTAGACAAAGTAATATAGGAATGGAGCGAGCTCAGTGCGATTTATTCCCGACGCAAACAACTTGCAAATTGGTCTGTAGATGCGACGTTTTCGCTAAATACCTATAAAAATGTCCGTTGTTCGTGAGTTATTGTAACTAACCCGTGGCATAATTAGAAAGCTTTAGCGATATCGTTATAAGCAAAATATAAGAGTACCTACATCACGGATTAGGGTTTGCAATCCAGCCCGAATCCGCCCTGAATGACTCCAATCCGGTGAGATCCAACCGAATCTGGTCAAATTACTGCTTTGTTTACATGCCCAAATTTTCTATTGATGTTGATAATTAAATGTAGCGTTTTTTGTATCCTCCTACAAACCTTCAGTTATTTCTATCTATAACAAATTGTATGATGATCTGTTTAGCTATTTACCTATGAAAAGATCGTAGATTCAAGAGAAAAAGCTACTTTCGCTTTTATTAAAACTGTTAATGAACCATTAACTGAATGTGGTTATCATTATTACTACATGTGTAGTAAGCAACAAAATTTTAAGGATGCATAAAATAAACTAGTCTTTGGTAGTAAATAATGTCATTCAAACAAATGATTTGACCATCACATACCTACCCGGGAATGGTTCACTTCAAAGCGCTTCTCACAGGATTCAGCAAAAAGTTCTCTGAAGAGGCGCTTCTTTTAAGCAAGGGCCAAATAAGGGTTCTTGTTCGCACCCTAACGGGACATTGTATAATGAATAAACACCTGCACAGAATGGGGCTGGGTGAGAACCCCGAGTGTAGGTTTTCCTCGAAGAGGATGAAACACCCATCCATGTCCTCTGCGAGTGTGTGGCGCTCCACCACCAGAGGAGCCAGCTCCTGGGAGGACCTATCCTCTACCCTGAGGATGTGAAGGCCTCCGCCCCAAAGTCCCTAGTGAGATTTATGTCACATCTGGGATTGGGAGAGGTGCTGTAACCCTTAGGAAGGAAGTTACAATAGATCCGCGAGGGTCGCAGTGACAGGGAGGCTCATGGCCTTCCACCCTACCTCGAATAATTAATCATAATCACATACCTAATACATTAAAAAGACATGCTCAAAAAAAACTTGTAGGTAGGTACCTTTTTTAAAGAAAGTTGTCGCACGCTACGAAAATAGTATAAAGTAAGGTGTAAACAATAATATATAAAGAGTTTATTTATCTATCTATCTATCTAAGTTCGCTTTTTCTTACTCTTTGCACTGTCCATACATATCAGTTAGCGTTCGGTTGTTCATTCGAACGCACGTATTGTCTGATCACTTCACATTCGAACTCGTTGTGTGCAACTAGTGCTGGACTAGGGTGTTATCGATACATGTCGATAGTTCACCTTAGTCCAACATGGAGAAGTTTCTTAACAAACCAATATCAAACTCTGGCCAGCCCAACAAGAGGCCGCTGGAGGATTTAACCTCGCCGGAGAAAACCCAATGGAGCAAACCAAAGAAATTTGTGGCAAACCCCATACATGGTCACAAACTTATCGAGACTCCTACTAGCAATCGCTTCGAAGACTTACCAGTGGTCGATATTGATGTACCTTCAGCTCTGTTCCAAAACGCCAGCAAGAAAAAGATAACCAACAATACTCCAGTAATAATCGTCGAACTAAATGAAAACTTGACTCACCAGAAAATCAAACAAGTGATTGAAAAGTACTCTAAAAACTTCCATATGCAGAACAGAGGACGAAAACTCGTGCGAGTGCAATGCTACTCAGCAAAAGATCACCAGGTGCTTAAAGATGGCCTGCAAAACGATAACGTAGTATTCTACACTTTTACACGTAAAGATGAAAAGACCCCAAAAGCAGTCATAAAAGGCTTACCGAAATGTGTTCACACTGATATCTCCAACGAACTAGCTTCCCTAGGATTCCAAGGAGCCATGATCTCAGAAATGAGAACACAGCACCCCACGGACTGCCCACCCATACTAGTACAACTTCCGAGCGGGACAAACATGGCCAAGTTTAAGCACATAAGGTACCTTTCCAACTGTGTTGTTGACATACAGCGCTACAAACCGACCAAAAAGTTGGGTACACAGTGCTTTAGATGCCAAAATTTTGGGCATGCATCGAGGAATTGTAATAGGCCACCTAGGTGTGTAAAGTGCGCATTGTCACATCCGACATGGGAATGTCCCAAAACAGATAATAAGCAACCTGCACGTTGCTGCAATTGTCAAATGGATCACCCCGCCAACTATGCTCAATGCACGGAACGCATAAAATACCTAGAGCGTATTCAGTCAAAACGTGCGGAACTGCGCAAGAACATAGCCTCTGAAGCTTCTCGTGTGGTACTAACGGATCATAAAACGTGGGCTCATGTCACAGATAATATCAAGTCTAGCTCATCGAAACCTCAAACCAACACCGTTGCACGGCCTGAAGTAATCAAGCATGACAACATTCCAACCACGAGACAACAAAGCCGAACTACTGCAGGAAAACAAGCTCCAGCTACCAATATTAAGTCAGCTATGGACTATGAAACCACTGAGATGCTTGAAATATTAACGACTATAGAGTCAATTAAGCAAGAATTTAAGAAATGCAAAACTTTTACGGAAAAAGTTATTCTAATATTAACACATTTAGGTCATTATGTCTAGTTGTACGGAGTTACGTATTCTATATTGGAACGCCGACGGCATTCATGGTAAGCAACAAGAACTTGCAGAACTTGTGGTAAGTGAACTCAAAGCCGATATCATCGCACTCTCTGAAACTAGGTTGACTAGGCGCCTCAATCTTAGGATCCCTGGTTACGCTTGTTACCGCATGGACAAACACAATAATAACTTTGGTCAAGGTGTTGCTATCTTAGTCCGATCAGATCTTGCTCACAACTTGCTACCTAAACCTCGCACCCAAAATCTTGAAGCTATTGGTATTACATTAAATGTCAGCAACAGCAAGGTTAATATTTATTCGGTTTACCAATCTCCTAATCTTCCATTCATTACAACTGATATTGATTGTCTCTTAGCAACCGGTCATATGGTTTTGGCTATGGGTGATTTGAATGCTAAGCATCCTTTGTGGTCTCCAGGGCCTAGCAATATACGTGGTAGAATCTTAAATAATCATATGCTCATCAATGACTTTGTGATACATGCTCCTCGGGACCCTACTCTTGTACATTATTCTGCTGCCTATACACCTTCAATCCCTGATATTCTTCTTTCCAAGAACATCTACTCGCTTGACCAAATAGTTACTATCCCAGCTTTGTCATCAAATCATTTTCCAGTACTTGTTAAAATTGACATAAATTTTCAACGTGAACCTATTAAAAAATTAAATTACAGTAAAGCAAACTGGACAAAGTTTCGTGAATATCTTAATGAAAATATTATACTAACTTCAAACACTTACAGATCTACTGATGAAATTGATTCATCAATCATCAACCTACAACAAACTTTAATAAGGGCTAGAGACCAGTGTGTTCCGATCACTACTCTAAAGCCATGGAACTCCTTTTCTATACCTAGGCGAGTCAAACGTTTAATACGTCACAAAAATCGGCTACGACGATATGCAGTAGTTGAATTTGATCCAATGGCGCGCAAAACCTTACATGCCTATATTAATCAATTAAAAATGCAAATCAAAACTGCCTTACAACAACATAATGACAGAGTATGGCATCAAAAATTAAAGAGGGTTGATAATCCAAACGCTGACCTCTGGCGTCTGGTAAGATCCATACGTTCTTCAAACTCGTTCACTATTACAGCACTGAAGCAAGAAGATGGTTCTTTAACGACTGACCAACAGGAGCAATGCGAGGTTCTAGCGAATAGCTTCTTGAAAAATATGTTGCTGACTGATAACTGGGCTAGTGTTGAGGCACCAGCAGTTATTCAGTCATTGAGTGTTCTAGACAGTGATTCAACAGTTGATAATTCAATACTAGCACGTCCAGCAGAAATTAAAAATATTATATCTAGGCTAAAGCCTCGCAAAGCTCCAGGTCCTGACCAGATTACTAACATCCTCATTCGAAATATCCCCCAAAAATGTATTGTGCTACTAACTAAAATATTCAATGCTTGCTTTATGCTAAATTATTTCCCATTGCCTTGGAAGATAGCAAAAGTTATCGCGATACACAAGCCCGGAAAAGATCCTACAGATCCAACATCTTATCGCCCCATAAGCCTTCTGCCCTGCCTCGGCAAGGTGTTTGAAAAAATTATTTACAGACGTCTATTGAGCGTAACTAAAAATATTCTGATCGATGAACAATTTGGATTTCGTCAAGATCATTCGACAGTCCAGCAACTAACTAGAGTGGCTGAATCCGTGTCATATAATCTTAATCTAAAACACTCAACCGGAATGTTTCTACTAGACATTGAGAAAGCCTTTGACACGGTTTGGCACCAAGCCCTTTTACACAAGCTCATCTTGCTCGGAATCCCCATTCACTTAGTAAAAATGTTTAAGTCTTATCTAACGGATCGAAGTTTTCGGGTGCATATAAATAACTGCTCTTCCACGCTTAAACCCGTTCCTGCGGGTGTGCCGCAGGGATCAATTGTCGGTCCTCAACTATTTGTGTTGTTCCTTAATGATATACCCGTGCAAACACGAACAGAAATAGCTTGCTTTGCAGATGATACCGCATGTTACACATCCTCTGCTGATACAGATATAATTATAAGTCGCCTTCAACTTGCCATCGAACAGTTGCTTGACTATTTCAGTAAGTGGAAGCTAAAGCTCAATAGCTCGAAAACGGAAGCTATTATTTTCACTAGAAAACGTACGTTGCCTACTAGGAAACTTAAAATTGCGGACTACTACGTCCCCTGGAGCCGATCAATTAAATACTTAGGGACAGTACTTGACAGAAAACTCAACTGGTCTGATAATATTTCCAAGCTCCATAACAAAGGCATCAAAGCCATAAATGCTTTGAACCCGGTCTTAAACAGACGTTCATGTCTTAGTAGTAGTACTAAAATGCATATATACTCTACCTTGATACGTCCTTGCATCACATACGCATGTCCTGTGTGGAGTAGCACATGCCAGTCTAATATGAAAAAATTACAAATCATCCAGAATAAAGCTCTTAAATATGCTTACAATACACCATTTCGGACAAATCTTCAAAAATTGCATCAACGTATTGGTTATCCAACAATCAACGCTTACATATACACGTTATCAAAAAGATTTTACATTTATAAGAATCGCAGAAATAAAAATCAACTCATCAAAAACTTATGTAAAACTCGCAAAAATAACCTTCCTTTCATCGATAACTACTGTCGATATAAATTACCCCATCACCTATTTCTTGAGTGCGATGAATAGGCCGAGTCACTACAGTGTGCGTGTGCGCCCGCTGCCGGCGCGCGGGGCATACCCGCCCGTGTTACCATATGGTATAAAGGGCGGAGATGGCATGCGCGTTGCGCGGCGGCCCGCTTGCGCCTGCGTGTGTGGCTCTGCATCACTGATAACACACCACCACAGTGGACAAACCTGTTGCTTGCTAACCGTCGCGCGTCGCGTCGACCGACTGCCATGCGCTCGGCTTAATGCATATTTATCTACCCTCAAGTCTAACTAATTGTGCAAAATAATTGTTTAAAATTATCCAAGTTTATCATTTGAATATTTTTTTTAATTTCTCGATCGCCAAATCTTCCTTAAATATTGTGCAGCTTCTTCTAAAAGTGTACAAATCTACAATTAATTATTAATTTTATTTATTTATCGTCTTATTCATATTACTTTTATATATTATGCCAAATCTCATGCTCAAAGTTTTGATATGAACCCTAGTGGACGCAGAACAAACATTTCGCTATACTATTGTACTGCTAGGAATAAATTTACACTGGTATTGTACATGTTCTTAGTTTATTATTATTACTGAATAAAGATCTTATAAAACTGAACTGAACTGACTGTCCATACAAAACTGTAAATTGTAGTACTTCCCACGTTGGGATGGCTCATTTCGTTCGCTCCGCAGAAGAATTATGTTTTATAGCCGTGAAATGTAAATTATCTGCTTCTCCAATCTGTTTTATAGTTGAAAATAGTCCCTGGTTTGCATAACTTTGTTTAGTTAACATTAAGTCCGGGAGTACCACGAAAGCTAAGAACTATACCTATACCCACCATATGCTTACCAACCATCTATAATCTCTATAAGCATATCAAAGCTACCAACGTTGAGGCATTTGCTTCGATTGGTTTTAGAGTGTTTTGTGGTACTAGGGAGCTACTCCATAATGACATAAGCCAACAAGATTAACTTTATCTGCTGCTTATCTTAAGTTAAGACATGAGACTTGAAAAAAATCTTAGAGATGTGTAAAAGTGATAACCCACAGGACTTCACTTCACTTCTTGGTTTTGGTTTAATGGTCTCATTGACTTAGGTAATTAAGTTACGATTCTGCCAATATCCGTTTCATGCTAGTTTTGTAAACAGCATCTTGCGATATTTATAAGTATTGAACGTGGTATTATGGCATTATAAATTCACTCACGAAATTTGAAACGTTGATCAAAGTTAAGTAACGTTTTTCGATAAGGTCGCATTTGTTTAAATATATAAAATCAAGATTGAGGGAATATAAGGCGAGTCGCTCACTGGTAAGTCGACGCGCGGTCGCGGCGGCGTCGCGGCACAGTCGAGGCGTGGTGTTTATGTTAGAGTCCAGGCGCGGGCGGCTATGCTTCCTTCACACATTACAGAGAAAACACGTCTACGCACGAAACAAAATAACAAAATGGCGGTAGAGTCGCGGCGCGGTCGCGCACTTGCACCCTCACTGCGACCGCGCCTCGACTCCACGTCGCTTTCTTTAGATCTGTGTTCAAAACCGACACTAGTCCGGATCGGCGATAAGCTCAAACAGTCAAACACCCCGTCACACGCTTAGGTTCGTGGGCACTTGTCGAGACTTGCCAAGCGTGATAATTAGCAATAATAATAAGCGTGCTTTTTACAAAACACCCATAGAATGAGAAATATCTGGACATTTTCACAATTGGCCCACCCTCTTACACAGTCATACATCAAGGGGACAACTGCATTAGCGCGTTGCTAAATCGCATAGTCTTAATCGTCCTGCAAACGTATATTTCTTGATTAAGGGGTCGTAAAAACGTCGTCCTTGTCTAAATTATGGCCAGTGAGCAGGAGAGGCGATTAGCAGGCTTGTATGTGATGCATGAATGGTTATGACTTGTTTATTGCTTTGTTAATGATTCATATTGAGATTGTTATAGGTAAACGTGTAGGGGAATAACGTTCTGTGAAGAATGTTCTGTGAAGCAATGCGATAGCATAGATATAATTTCTCGACAAAAGCTTCGGTTTAGAATCCCAACAATGACTTTTAAAGTCATTCCCAGTGACGAGTGACTCCTAACAATGTTTATAGAAACCTACGTCTACCTAATCGTTGACTCACATTGAGTCATTTAAAGTCAAAATTTAAAGTTTTTAGGGTTCCGTATCTCAAAAGGAAAAAAACGGAACCCTTATAGGATCACTTTGTTGTCCATCTGTCTGTCCGTCCGTCCGGGTGTCAAGACCTTTATCTCGGGAACGCGTGAAGGTATCGAGTTGAAATTAAAACCATATACGCAGATACATAGTATCTTGCTGCAGAAAGAAAAAAAAACTCAGTTTTCGTAAAAAAAGTTACAGCCGAATATGTCGTAAAAAACGCACATTTCGATACTCACAGAGGAATCAAAACCTATGGGGTACTTCCCGTTGACCTAGAACTCTGAAATTTGGCAAGAAGAATTGCGTTAGAGTAAATATAGGAAAAAATCCGAAAACTGGTCATTTTTTATTTAATCACAAAAAAATAGTGTCTCTATGCAAGGAATGAGGGCTGCCTCAAGCGTTCGCTCGCTCGGATCCGAGTGGGAGGCGCCGCTACTATAGCCCCTACTCGGATCCGAGTGGTGAGCAAGGAATGTGTTAAATATTTTTCGGTTTATGAAGGAAAATATAAAAAAAATATATGATTTCCCCCTTTTATTTAGTTTGTACGGAACCCTCGGTGGGCGAGTCTGACTCGCACTTGTCCGGTTGTTTTTTTTTTTACATAATGTTCTAAATTGGTTTTAAATGAAGCCGTATTGGGGTAACAAACATAAAAAAATATAATCGAATTGATCACCTCCTCCCTTTTTGAAGTCGTTTAAAATATTGTCTACGTCACATATTCGAGTTGGTTGTGGCAGGTGGCGTTTGACTTTAGCGCTTGGAGCGGCAATCGGTGGAAATAAATATCCGCTGAAAAGCAGTATTTTCACCGAGGTGATTCCGCCATGACAGATCGCGGGTACGCCCTGTATATTTCAACCCTGGCTAGCGGGCCGGCTGCGTATTTACAAATACGCGTACTAACTGAACGATTATAGAGTAATTCTTCAGTATGGTGCAGACGATGAATAGTTTTTTCATTCAATTAAAAAGCTAAGCTTGTGCTTGACTGCTAATTCGCCTACAGCATGCTTGCCTAGAAGACATCGATTTGCTCGTGATTTAAAGACACCCATAGAAAGGTAAAACATTTGTAAATCAGGTAAAAAATCTGCTAGTGCTCACCAGAAATAATCTAATTTAATGAAAAAACCGGACAAGTGAGAGTCAAACTTGCTCACCGATGGTTTCGTACAAACTAGATAAAATAACAACCGGGAGAAGCTTCATTGATAAAAGGGGGATATTTTTTTTTAACATTATTGTTCACAATCCGATAATCATACATCGTAAAAATAATAAAAACCAGTTGGCTTATGCTAATGAAGCCTTTTCATACGGGTATCATATACATGATAAGGTTAACTCACTTTACAATTTGGACCATCATTCTTTGAGTAAAGACCCTATTTTGGTGTTATTGTTAAAAATTTACAGTTTTTGGGTTTTTTCCTTTATACCTATTATAAGAAAATGCTTGTTGCCAAATTTTATAGTTCTAGATCAACGGGTTTTGATATTAACCGTAAGAGTTTTGATTCGTTTTGTGTCGAATTATGCGGTTTTTGAGACATATAGGTACTACGGCTGTAACTTTTTTGACGATAACCGAGAAGTTTGATTTTGTTCACAACTGGAAGGGACTACAGATCTGCGTAATACAATACAATACAAAAACACTTTAATATGGTTTTAATTTCAACTCGATACCTCGTACAAAAATCGTTTTTAACCTTCCACTCGTTCTCGAGATAGAAGATCTTGACGCAGACGGACAGACGGACAACAAAGTGATCATATAAGGGTTCCTTTTTTTTCCTTTTGAGTTACGGAATCCTAAAAAACAAATACATCTAACAACGTAAGTATTGTTGGTTTTCTTTTTAATTAGAAAAATATGCATGTATTATTTCCGGGATTGAAAACATTTAACACTCACCTAATAAATAACTCAAGTAGACAGGAGCAGTGTATTGTCACTGTAGTCCAGTTTTGATCAATTGAAGTTGTATTAAAATGGTAATGGAAATAGCAACTCTGCATTCAGTCGCATAAAAATTGAACTCAATAAATATAACTAATTATAAAACAATTATATGGATCGATGGTGTAAAAAGAAAGAATATATAGGTACACATTTTTGCTTCATTAGCAAGTCTATGGTTACAAACTATCTCCATACCATTTAAAAATGTTCAATCCACATTTGTAAGTACGCGCTTCGTCTGACTAGCCTTAACTGGTGTTTGGTAAATTTATGACCTCTCCCGAGAAAAAATGCGGACTCTCCGAGGAAGATTTCACCAGTTTTTATTCGAGCGATATATTTCATTTGAAGGAAATGACGCGGAGCTTCATGACTTTCAGATTTATTAAGTGACGACGTTCTTTTTTTTTATACGATAATAAGCTTGCGCTTGACCGTCAACTCACCTGGTGTTAGCGACAATTACGGTCTACGATGGAGCGCGCTTACCTACAAGAAACCTATTATTTTTTAGGGTTCCGTACCTCAAAAGGAAAAAAACGGAACCATTATAGGATCACTTTGTTGTCCGTCTGTCCGGGTGTCAAGACCTTTATCTCGGGAATGCGTGAAGGTATCGAGTTGAAATTAAAACCATATAGGTACGCAAATCCATAGTATCTTGCTGCAGAAAGAAAAATAAAATTTCTAAGTTTTCGTTTTTTTACGAAAACTTAGAAATTTTATTTTTCTTATAGTTATAGCCGAATATGTCGTAAAAAATGCACATTTTGACACTCACAAGGGAATCAAAACCTATGGGGTACTTCCCGTTGACCTAGAACTATGAAACTTGGCAGGAAGTATTGTGTTAGAGTACACATATAGGAAAAAATCAGAAAATTGGACATTTTTAATTTAATCACAAAAAAATAGTGTCTCTATGCAAGGAATGAGGGCCCAAATTTTAAAGTTAATTAACCGTATCATGTGGGGTATCATATGAAAGAGCTTCATTAGCATAACCTAAAACAGGTTTTTAAATATTTTTACGATGTATATTTTTCGGTTTATGAAGGAAAATATAAAAAAATATATATGATTTCCCCCTTTTATTTAGTTTGTACGGAACCCTCGGTGGGCGAGTCTGACTCGCACTTGAAAGGTGTTGAGGCAACCTAACGTACCGTTTTTAACCGACTGCCGAAGAAAAATGTTTCAAATTATGCATATTAGTAATTATTAGTGTATTTCTACGTGACCTCTTGTAGCTTTACTAATTTTGAGGTGTAGTAAGTGTTATCTATACCTGCCTATATAAGTGTTATATCTATCTATGCTTATTTTTTACGAAAGTAATACTTTGCTCGCAAAAAAACTTATTTAGCCGATTTCGCACTAGCAGCAATCAAAAAAAAAAGGAAGAACGCGTTCCGTCGATCGTAGACCGTAATAGAATCAGGTGAGTTGCTGCTCAAAACTCATAGATCTATGCTTACAACTGGAAACTTGAATCACGTAGAAAGAATAACTTAGTCTCAGTATATTATACCCCTAGGAATTAGAATGTGTACATGTGTTTCTACTTACCAACATACATTAGAGTAATATAATGTTAGCAAAAGGCACCCCGTGTGAGAGGTGTCTGCAGGACGGCCGGCGTGTTTTATGAAGGAAGTTGTACATCGTACGATAAATCTCTCGGACTAGGCGCGGCGGCGGCGGCGGGCGGTTACCCCGCTCCATTGACGTGGAGACGCCATATTTATAATATTTAATTTTATTTATATATTGGTGGTTCGATTTTCATACTAAAGTATATATTTTTTAATTCGAAAATACAAATACAAATTCTTTATTAATAACTCCGTAGTTACATGTCAATATTTCGTGATGTCAAGTTTGTTTATTAATACTTACTATTAATTACATTATTCTCGTCATAGATTTCAATAATAATGTGTATAATAATGACACCCTTCCTCTGGAATAGGTGCAGGTTGTTGTGTGTAAATAGAGCCAGCTGGTAGATAACCTCGCACGGCAACGGTGGTATTTGAACCTCCTTGAAGAAGTCTACACACGAGACATCATCGGAGGCTCCATACATGGCACGCAGGGCCCATTTCTGCATGACGAACACTCTGTAATAGTCTGCAACGCAGCCCCACAACTCCAGTCTGTACGTGATATTACTGTGGACGGTCGCGAAGTAGCTGGAGCGCACGACGTCGCGGGTGGCGGTGCTGGCGAGCCGCCGTAGCGCGAAGCACGAGCGGCTCAGCTTCCCGCATAACTCGTCTATGTGCGTCTCCCACGACAACGCGCCGTCTATGTGAAATCCTAGTAATTTCGTACATTGGACCTGCTGAAGCGCAGCACTGCCAACTGCCACAGAGTCATGAAGCAAGTTTTCTCCTTGTTCAGCGCTAGCCTGTTCGACCGAAACCACTCGTCGAGTTTTTGTACCACCGAATTGAGTTCGCATTGCAGTTGGGCACTCGTCGGTGCGGTGACTACTGCAGCGACGTCATCGGCGTACATGTAGATTTCGGCATTCTCGACAAAAAATAATTAAATATAACAGTTTAATTTGTATAAAAAGCTTTATAATAATAAACACCATCAAAAGTCTCCACAACTTTAGTACCCCGTAACAGGGTGATATATTGCAGGGCAGCTCGGCAAGAGTCACCGACTGACAAATTCATTCCCCACTTGACACCTACTCCCCACTCTCCCTGCAAGGGGGGGAAGTGTCACACGCTAATCTGTATAACACCATGAATTTTTCGTGTAAACGTGAAAATATGATATATGCAATATGGTATACTTTTTGCTTGGGTGTTGCAAGATGTTTTAAATTCAATTTTTCGGCAGATGTCATGAAAAGTATGATGAAAAAAAATACTCAACATTTTCCTCTTCAATCATGAAGACCTACATTGATAAAATGTATAAAGTAGTAAACTGAAATGGGGCCACACGGGAAGCACCAGCTTTCAAATAAAAAAATAATCATTAAAATTATAGTTTAAAAAACTGAAGCAACCGACTTCTCATGAAAGCCATTGTCAGAACAGGACCAAATTGACCTCCTTTTTTGAAGTCGGTTGAAAAGTAGGACGAAGGGTAGCAGTGGAACAAGTTTCTTTATCGCCGCCCCGCGTTTTATGATCGCATAAATTCAGTTTATCTTTATGAATATTCAGGCGAGCGCTATTAAGTGCTGACGACGATTCTCTTTGTAGGTTTTTGGGATTCCAAATAAAGTGGGGGGAAAGTGTCGCAAGGTTGAGGGTACTTTGTTAATTGTAGCTGGTATATTAGTTACTTAAGAGCACAGTAGGAGCAGTACTTTCGTCAGTATATTAAATGCATAAAAGCTATTGTTTCTTTAAATTCGGAGCTATATTGAATTGAAAAAAAATATATAAAAATATTGTAGATATCACGCATATGTAAGAGCGCGTTGACAACGTTTCTGTATTAAAACTCTTTGTGCGTGACTATGGGAACCGTGGTCCCTAACTATGGGCCTTATAAGGAAGCACAAGGTCACGCAACGAGCTATGGAGAAAGCTATGCTCGGTGTCACTCTACGAGATCGAATAAGAAATGAAGAGATACGTAGACGTACAAAAGTCACCGATACAGCACAGAGGATTAGCAAGTTGAAGTGGCAGTGGGCAGGGCACATAGCACGAAGAACTGATGGCCGATGGGGCTGAAAGGTTCTCGAGTGGAGACCAGCACCGGCAAGCATAGCGTAGGAAGACCAGCCACGAGATGGACAGATGACCTCATACAAGTGGCAAGAAGACGCTGGATGCAAGCCACTTCCAATCGTCTTTTTGGAAATCCATGGGGGAGGCATATGTCCAGCAGTGGACTTCTTATGACTGAGATGATGATAATGATAGGAACCGTGACATTGGCTGATTTGCGAAACATTTTAAAAGTCGAAGTTGATCATGGACACAGAATTCGTGGCTCTATTAACATAGGATCAGGCACCAAAAAATTCGAGATCTGTTACAAGATGGATCGGGTCGAGTGAAGAGAAAATAACGAGAACGTAGAAACAGAAAATAGTGTTAAGTATATTGTATGTATACCTACCTAATACGTATATAAATTTTCTGTTTGTTTTATTTCCATGTACTTATTCTGCATTTAGCAGGTTTTGATATCTGAGGAATTCTTAGATTAATATTAATATTTATATATAATTTTTGATTGTAACCTCTTCCTGATTTCCAAAATGGCTCACCAGACTACAATATATTGTTATTTTTATCTGTAAGCAAGTACCTAGGTAGGTTTTTTATCTGTAAGTAAGTACTCTATTGGAAATGGAGTAAGATAAGTACTCTTGTAGAGTTATATAACTCTTCATACGTAGACTATATAGTTTACGTATGAAGGTTTGAAAAGTTTAGGAAAGAGTTAGGGTCTTCTTAGTGGGTTGATGTATGGAGGCCGTGTCACGCCGCACCCGACCTAACCCCATAACTCACCGAGGAACCGCTAGTGACGGGAAAAGGGAAGATTTTTAAAATTGTTTATGTTGTGGCAAATCTTTTTAAGGTCTCTGAATGCATGTGTTTCGTATATAAATACAGTACCTATTCCCTCAACTTTGTCTGTATTTTTTTTTACCATTTAATATAAGAAAGTCAATAATTCAGAGTCACGACCAAATTCAAGTAAATCAGTCTCGATCAAGTCTTCGTTGCGCCTCAGTAGTGAAGATAAGCTTGTTCCATCAAAATCGGTTCAGCCGTTTTTTGGGGGGTTTTGAGTTTTCTAAACTTATGCTTGTTATACTTGCAAAAGTTGCTAAACAAAATCAAATACTCCTGTATTTAATATATATTATATAATTATAGAATTAGCGGTATATTTCTATATAATTGATATTTCACAGATATCTTTATTTGCACATAAGAAAATTAGCATATTAGAAAATTAATATTATTATTAATATGTAATCATTATAGAACCTAAAAAAATAGATATATAAATACATAGAATGACATGAAATGCAAACAAATGTAATATACAATAGCTATACCTATATAATAGCTTATCGAATAAAAAAAAACATTTTAACACCGTTAATATTAAAAATGGTGGAGACGGCACGTGATCATTTTTCTGTGGTTCAATTAAGCGAACGGACCACACTATTTTTTTTTAAATCACGTGGTCCCACTGAACGGCCGACGTATGTCTCATCCCTAGCGGTGGCGCGGTGAATGTTTTATTACCTGATGAAACAGCCTGTCCCGAGTCAGACAGCTTCAGTAAATCGGCCACACAGACAGACACTATCCTTAGTACTTGGAGAAAGTGGGGGGAGTTGGGATAGGTAAATGTGGCAATAATATTTAAATTACTTTCCTTCTTGAGTTATAATAACTCAGCATAAATAATAATTTAGACTATAGCGCAGCAGGGGGACCCGCTTGGACCACTTGCTTTCAGCTTAGCTATTCACAAGGCCATTCTCGAGCTAAAATCACCCCTAAATTTGATGTACCTCGATGATGGCACCATTGGAGGGACTCCGGAAGAGGTATACCGGGATTTGGAGGTGCTTATTCCGCGTCTCAAGGAGCTAGGCTTGGAAGTGAATCCCTCAAAGTGTGAGTTCTTCCCCTGCTGCCCAGAAGCTCGTACACACTTTTCTCGATTTAATTCTCTTCTTCCTGGTCTAAAAGAACTGTCATCATCTTTTTTTATCTCTTGGGATCACCTATTTTCCTTAAGGCTGTTCCTGTTCCTATTCTTTCTAAAAAAAAACTTCTCAAGCTTCAAAAAGCTCAAGAACGGCTCAAAGACCTTTCTGCACATGTTGCATCGGTAATGCTGCGCATGTGCTTTGCTGTACCAGAAGTTACTTATCTGCTTCGTACTGCACCAAACTGGCTCTGTCCGAGAGAAGTATCATCTTTCGATGAAACTTTAATATCGTCTGTCGAATCGATCATTAATGTATCTTTGGATGAGTTGCAGTGGTGGCAGGTGGTTCAGCCGGTTCGATACGGAGGTCTTGAAATGCGGTGTGCTGGAGATGTCGGGCTACCGGCTTTCCTTGCGTCAGCGCAAGGGGTTGCAAACCTGGTCACTGATATACTCAACTCCAATGGTGACAGGGTGAGCATACCCTTTGTGTCGGAGGCTATGGCGGCCTGGTGTTCGCTCAATGCTGGAGCTGTAGTCCCCGAGTATCCTCACGTTCAGCAAGCTTGGGACGACGTTAGGGCTAAAGGAATCAATGCGCAGTCTCTCAGTGCTGCCGTCGGAGTGGATTTGGCCAGACTAAGGGCTGTGTCGCAATCGGAGTCGGGGGCATGGTTGCACGCTCTCCCTTCGCCTCACCTGGGCACTTTGTTGGACGACGACTCACTTCGCGTGACAGTGGCTCTCCTCTTGGGCTGTAAGGTGTTTGAACCCCATGTATGCACCTGCGGTTCCATGGTGGAGGCCGATGGCCATCACGCTTTGAGTTGTCGTCGCTGCGCAGGTAGGTTTCCGCGTCACCATGCCCTCAACGACATAGTCCGTAGGGCATTTGTCTCGGCCAATATTCCCTGCGTATTGGAGCCGCCAGGCCTGAGCAGGTCGGACGGCAAGCGTCCAGATGGGTTGACTCTAGTGCCGTGAAAGAATGGCAAGTGCTTAATTTGGGACGCCACTTGCGTGAGCACTTTGGCTCCTGTCACTTGAGTCGATCCGCTGACTGTTTGACTGACTATGTAAACTTTATTATATGTAAACTTTGACGACATTTATTATGAGAAATATAAAAAAAATGTGATAATAAAATTTAGACTACGGTAATACCAGCAATACCTATGTGAATTTAAATGACTTTATTGGATATTTTTTATAAGCTGTAGTGTACTCGTAGATATGTGAAATATTAATGCGGCGCGCATACCGGATGCAATGATATATCATTACATATGATATGATACCTATCTACATGATAGGTTTCCCGGCTCTGCATGGCATTCCTCATGTAAGGTAATCACCCGGCTCGTCTTCAGTCGCGACAGGTTGAGCAACGCTGTTATACGTTAGCGGCCTTACCGAAAAACGTTACTTAGCAATGCTTAACAGATTTTGTCAACTTCTATCTCCTATTAATGTATTTTTGTGATAATATAATTTATAAAACAAGTATCTATATTAAAAGAAACACAAAATACCCGACTGCAGAATAGTAGTTCTTGCAGTCTAACTTACGATTTCGGTAGGTACGCTTGATACGCTGTTGAGCGTTTTTTTTGTGAGAAAGTATACGTAAAATCGTTGTAAAGATTATAAATGCGCATTGCTTAGAACAATTCTAGTAAAATCAGTTGTATATTACGAAAAAAATCGTAGGAGGTTATGAAAAATCGTTTTTTTTATTTTGCAAGAGATGTGCTATTATTATCACAAAACCTATGACACTCCGGGAGTAAAGATATACCTAACGACACCTCGCACATCAAAATCGGTCAAGCCGCTTAGGCCGTAGGCATAATTTATGACCGCCTACAACTTAAGCGGCTTGACCGATTTTGATACACACTTACTATACATACAAACACTCGAAAACTTAACCCTCCTTCTTACGCAGTCGGGTAAAGATGTTATTTCTTTTGTTTCAATGTATTACCGCTTGAAACTAGGCGGCACTTGACGATATATACATACCTACAAAAAATCATGCCTTGGGAAATGAACCCATACCCATCCAAGTAAGTCTTCCAACTAAAGAAATATTTTGGTTGAAATACACGACACCCTTTTAAAAGTGAAATAGAATTAATGCTATTTCATTTGCAAGTGAGTTGTGACAAAGGAAGGTTAAAGACAACAAGTACAAGTACAAGTTAATCAAATTCTCCTCAATTCCTTCATCTGTTATTATTCCATCAATTTACTGAATTATCATCTTTCCATATCTTTGATGACACTAAATACTTACACTGATATTATAAAATACGATAATCTCGTGTGTTTGTCGGTTCCCAGTTAAGACAACACAGTTGTAAAAGCTACCTAGATTTTTTTATGTAAGAAATAGTTTTGCGCTTGTCCGCCAACTCGCCTGACGTCTGATCTATATTTTCATTACTGTAGAGAGTTGGCTTGCTTTTATTTCGCTTTTCTTGCAGTTAAGAGAGCGATACAAAAGGGAAACTAGCGATCAAGCCATCATTGTTTTTTAGGGTTCCGTACCTCAAAAGGAAAAAAACGGAACCCTTATAGGATCACTTTGTTGTCCGTCTGTCTGTCAGTCCGTCCGGGTGTCAAGACCCTTATCTCGGGAACGCGTGAAGGCATCGAGTTGAAATTAAAACCTTATACGCAAATCCATAATATCTTGATGCAGAAAGAAAAATCAAATTTCTCAGTTTTCGTAAAAAAAAGTTACAGCCGAATATGTCGTAAAAGACGCACATTTCGACACTCACAGATGAATCAAAACCTATGGGATACTTCCCGTTGACCTAGAACTCTGAAATTTGGCAAGAAGCATTGTGTAGAAAAAATCCGAAAACTGGTCATTTTTTATTTAATCACAAAAAAATAGTGTCTCTATGCAAGGAATGAGGGCTGCCTCAAACGTTCGCTCGCTCAGATCCGAGTGGGAGGCGCCGCTACTATAGCCCCTACTCGGATCCGAGTGGTGAACAAAGAATGTGTTAAATATTTTTACGATGTATATTTTTCGGTTTATGAAGGAAATTTTTAAGCGCTTCTACTTTTGTCTTACTCACTTTAAAAAATCGAGACAAAACGAGCGCGAGCCGAATTGAATGGTAATAAAAATTCATAGCGGCCTCGCCACTCTGAGCGCCTGATTGATGCATTTTAAGTGCGCTTTTCTGTCTCACCCAGCGCATACTTACGCATTGCTGCTGGCTACATGGTGGGTACTGCAAATTTGTAAACGGTTTGAGTTTTTATATTCAGTAGTTCGTACGGTAAATCAGTTTTATGTAATCCAATTTTTATGAGCAGTAAAAAATAAAAGTATTACGAACGAGGTATTATTATTCGAATGAGCCTCCCTGTCACTGCGACCCTCGCGGATCTATTGTAACTACGAACGAGGTATACAATAGCGGGTGCTACAGAGGGAAATAGCTAGTGTAGCGATATTACAGGGTAACTATAAAGCGAATAATTTATTGATATATAATTGGATAGTTGCTTTAAAGACAAGTAATTGAGGCTTAATTTTCTTTCACCACTTAAGTGGAATTAAACTTTCCTTGCAGGAAGTTAATGATAAGGCAGTTAGGTATCGACGTATTAATATTAGCTGTTTGCTATGGCATTGATAAATACTAGGTAAGTATAGATAAAACGTGCCGTTTATGTAATTACGTACCTATTTATCAATGACAGTGTAAAATTATGGCTTGAACCAGAGAGTAAAGACATTTAATTCAAAATTTCGTTCACAGTTGAAGCCAAAAATCAATAAATATGTGTTAATGACCATCACGTTATTCTCTTTGACAAGTATATAACCATTTGGCCTTATGGCTCAGTTGGTAGTATGTCTACCTGCTAAGCTGTAGGTTGTGGGTTCGATCCTCACCCAGGGCAAGCATTTGTGTGATGAGCATGGATGTTTGTTCTGCGTCTGGGTGTTTGTATGTATCATATGTATACATTTACACATTTATAGGTACATCTATGTATTCTATCAGCCATCTAGTTCCATAGTACAAGCTTTGCTTAGTTTATGCTAGATGGTGTTGTGTGAAATGTCCACAAATATTTATTTATTTAAATGACGTTTCAATTAGGTAAATAGATATTTTTGTCAATGAATTGAAAATGAAATTGTGCCAAATTATATGTACGTAACATGGGTAATGTCAGGTTTTACGTACTTATATTATAAAGGCTTACTAAAATAGGGTTCACTGAGGTAACGACTGGCATTCTAAGCCTATTACGTCTATGGCTTGACTATTGTGTCTATTAAAAAAAAACTTAAGTGCAAAATGCAAATATACCAGCCGCTTCTCTTCCCAGGCATACTGTAAAAGTCAGTTAAGGCCACAGACATAGCAGATGGAGCATGCGACTTAATTTGTATGAAAACCTTGCGTGCCACATTTTTGGTACCGACTGTGAGTTGTGACGTCACACAAACAATTTTGTGATAAAATGTTCCATCCGCGCGAAATCTATTCAACCCAATGCATCCGCGCGCTTGTACGCTAGTAACTAGTTGACAAAATATCGAATTGGAAGTATATCACGTGAAATTAAATAAATCTAGGTCGTCAACTGCGATTTTTTATCGTACTTGTTGACACGCTAGGTACATACACTTGGGGTATCTATATGTGTATGGTTAAGGGACTTAAGGGAAATTGGCATTTACGTAGGGAATTATTCTCTGTCACTGCAAGCCAACATTGTATTGCAATTTGCCTTTCAATACCCTCTAATCCTGTACCTCTTTCTCGTATCTAACCCTCCAACTACGGTCAAATGTGGCGCCAAACATTCTCATGGTCTTTAACGATTTGCCTACCCTAAGGAAAATAGGCGTGATTGTATGTATATATATAAAGTACCTGAGCAACCGAGCTCCACTCGGATTTTTTATGACTGAAAATACGAGCAAACTCGGGTTCACTAAAAATGAAACCTGGCTATTAAGATCGATTTATCGTCCCCTAATCTAGCTACAAACCAAACATTAAAATCGTTGTAGCCGTTTCCGAGATTCAGATTATATACATAATTACATATCAAGAATTGCTCGTTTAAAGGTATTATATAATATATATTTTTTCTGGTACTGACAGAATCCTTTCGGTTCGCGACAAATATATGGCCTATGAAGACACCCAGGTATTTATAAGTTTGAATCCAGGTATATTTCCGTAATCACATCATCGTAATGCTAACCACGGGAGCACGCAACTCGCTCGTCTAATAAATTAGATTTATTGTTAATATATACCATCAATACGTTTGTTTTGTCCGGCCGTCTGTCTCGACGCAATTTATGCCATTGTGTGGGGCCACGGAGGCGATTGCCGTATCTTTGCAGCGCCTAGGTGACTGATGCGCCAATTGTTGAGCGAGCAAAATGTTCGATGGATTTATCCATTTAACCAATATTATCTTATATTAGTATATAATAATGCGTATCTTATTATTTAACATACTGTACACTAACCTTATTACCTCCTTATTAATATCGCCGGAAGAAAACGCTCTATGTGATAAGGTTGCTTTTGTACTGCGTTAACGTTTATTGTTTTTGTATAGATGTACAATAAATTAATAACAACAAAAACTGGATATAACTTGTCATTATCTATGGCACCCTATTAGAATACTATTTTTAACTACTGTTTCGCAAGAAGTCTTTGTAAAAGGCGCTTTTTGTTATCGTAGTTGTCTGTATTGTTACCTAATTGCCGCTAGTTTGAAACGATGAAGGAAAATAGCTTTTCTATTATTGTATGATTTAAAATTTGGAATTTTTACGTTTATAAAATATATTCACTAGATAAATAAACTTTTTATTGCACACACCATAAAATTACAGTAAAAAGTGAGCTACATTTCTGTTGCACAAAATAAACCCAAATAAATCAGGGTTTATTGAAAATATTATTGTTTAATTATGTGTTTTGTTTATTTTAAAATGTCTTAAAATTAAATTAGTTTCAATAGTAAAAATATACATACTAGGAAACTAAGATTGTAATGCAATAAATCGATCATAATTATACAAAAAAAAACCTTCAGTAGCAAGTTTGTGTGTGTTTAACTTGTCCCCTGCAACTTGAAATTTGTCTCTACATGCGAATATTTGATAACTTTCGCTGTAATAAAAAGTTTAAGTACTGTACTGTAAGACCGTCACTACATGCCTAATTTCATGATTCTAGATCGATAGGAAATAGGTACTTAAATATTTTTTTTATTTCAACTTGATACCTTCGCGTGTTCCTGGGAGAATGGATCATAGACAGACATACAACCCGTAAAGAATCACATTGTTATGCACAAGCATCTGACACACAAAACAATAACAAAGTGATCTACAAAAGTTCAATTGTGTTATGTTTCACGTTACTTTCGAGGTACGTAACCCCAAAAAATTACAACGGTTACAATATTATAAACCTAGGATTATTTTTCGGACTAATGATCATTGTAGTGATAAGCTAATAGCTCACCAGCAACTCGTTCGCCATTGTTTCCAGCCGTGTGTCACAAACAGTCTGTTGTAAAGAGGGTGCTTTAAATTCTGTTGATACGGCTGTAATTGGCTCTGGATTTATGATTATGTTTACCTTACGTTTGGTTGATTAGAGCTGCGTACGTGATGTCGCGGACTAAGCGATTCGCGATGGGTAGGACAATGGAAACTTTTAATGGCTTGCTGCCATACCGGTGGGAGATACAGGATATTGATGTGTCGCGCACGGATTGGCTTCGTGATCCAGTGATTTATTGAAATCGTTCAGTACTTTGACGGGCCTCTGACAGAATAAAAATTGAATATCGAAAATGATTCAGAGTCACAACCTTCCTGTCGTAGGCTCAGACATTTTATTTATTTTTGTCTGATAAATAATAATAATCTTGTTTCAATTTAAGCTTGGTGGTAAAGTAGTTTCTATAGAATATCGTCCAACCTCAAGTTAAAATTTTACATCGCCATTGAGTACCTACCAGTTTCGGAGCAATACAGATAATGTTTACCCAGCTGTTTTCGAGTTTTAGCGAGACAAACGAACAGCAATTGATTTTTATATATATATATATATAGATTTATTTTCTACTTTTTCTATATAAGTATTTGCATATTTTCGTATGGCGAGTTGGTGGCCAATCGTAGATCTATCAAACATAAAAATATGATTTCATAGCTAACTTAAAGCTATCTTGCTACATTTTTTTTTAGCTTTGATTCCTTTATAGAATAAAATTCTTATAAACCGAAGTAGAGATACTTACAATATTATGCTGTGGCGTAGCAGGCAATGTTTACCATCTTAGTATTATGCTAAGTGACGACTTTTACAACGATAATTTTAGTGTCAATTTCACCTTCAAAATCATTACTTACATTTAGTACCATTTAGTAAACAAAAAAATATTATATTTTTTTGTTTACTAAATGGGTCTACGTTTGACCACCTCACCTGATGATAAGCGACGTTGTAGCAAAGGATGAAACAAATCGATCTAGACGTCGGAAACGAACCAGAAATATTATAAGCACCGTATTCCGAAAACACGTACGAAACGCTTTGGCTCCACTTTCATTGTGCGTACCGCCAAAATGTAGAATGCGCTTCTTTCCGAATACATAATATAATCTAAGTGTCTTCAAATCGCGAGTGAATGGGTTTCTTTTAGGCAAGCGCGCTCCATCGTAGACCGTGACTGTCGCTTAACACCAGGTGAGTTGAGGGTCAAGCGCAGGCCTATCGTCGAAAAAAAAATATAGGTACCTATATAGGCTTATTAATAAAGGCCTTCTAAAAGGTTTAGGAAGCCATTTGCCCGACCCCAGTAATAGCCATTCATCAAATTGTTCAATCGGCCAAACACATTATGTCACAAGACACTTGTCACATGCTTACTTGACATGACAGTTATTCTCTACAAACCATCATACAGAAAACTACTGTATAACAAAATATAGTCTATTTTGTGCTCTATATTTATATACACAAGAGTGTCGGATTTGAGGGTAGGTGTGAAGTTATTTTTGTGTTGGAAAGCTGCGAAAGCCCAGTGGTGGTCATTTGATCCGTAGATGCTCAGATTACTTGTGTACAAATAGGATTTTGCCTACTTATTGATATTTTGTGGAAGAGGAATTATGTAGTGTGGCTTCTGTGCGGAGTTTTTGTGATTAAATCGTAGTTGGTTTTATATTTCTCTCTACATTCTATGAAATAAATGATACCAGTTTTGGTTCAATATCGAGTGGATGCCTATTTATGTACCTACATAAATGTAGATATAATCTCCCAGGAATTTTGCTATTCACTAAAAACCTAATTCTTATTACAACATGCTTATTATTATTATTATACCAACAAATGTTATTATATTTTTACTATAAGTAGGTACTATTGATATGTATACGTAACAGTGAACGATGGAAAATTCGTAGTGTGTCATTGTACTTATCATTACGACATATTTCTTATGGAACAAAGTTATTATTGACCGAGTGAGCGAAGCGAACAAAAGCCGACAAAACGGCAAAATTAAAGGGATATTTTTATTAAGATGGTATTTTTCCCCAAAAAAGGTTCTGCTTGGGCGCCAAATGACACCATAACAAATTTTACTTTACTGACCGATTTAATATTTGCTAACAAGTAGATATGTATATTAAAAGAAAAATAAAATATCCGACTGCAGAACACCAGTTTTATAGTCTTAACTTACGATTTTGTTACGCTTGATACGCTGTTGAGTTTACGTACGTTTTTTATTAGAAATTACGTGTAAAATCACTGTAAAATATTATAAATGCGCATTTTTTTGAATAATTCTTGTTAAATCGCTTGTTTATAATGAAATACATTGATCGTCGAACTATCTCAATCATGACTTAAAAACATGACTCACTTGCGCGTTTTAAACACGTCCAGCGCCATCTAGTGAATTAGCGCCTAAGCTAATACAGGTAGAATTAGATGTGTCGATAGGTGGCACCTATGTTAATAAAATGATGTGGACTCATTGAGCTGTATGTACTTACGTAGGTATTAAAGAAGCTATTTGAAGCAAAATTATTGTCACATTTTTTTGGTAAACAAAACAGCGTTATAGCCCTGGAATAATAATTACATCGTTTATCTACGATTATACGATACGATTATTACAAAGTACTGTTTGGATACGATTGATACTTGCAGCGCAGAATTGCAACTATGGTGTGTTTTCTCGCCAGCACAACGTCGAAAGCACTCACTTCACTAGTAAGCCACTGAGTGAGGTGTGGTGCTCTCGCCGCAAATGCAAGATATATAAGGCCAAGATACTAATTAAGTATGTGTCTTATCCTCGAAAATCCTGAGAACTAAAATTTTCCATGCTTTTACTTCATATTCAATGAGTATAACCTCTCTGTAGATAAAATCTCATAGTCTTTTGACCCTTTTACGTTAATTAATCGTAAAATAACGATGAGTTCAATGTTCCCTTGAATTATGTACAGTTGTACAACATTCACTGGTAAACTCTGTATATTATTTATATACGTACTTAGGCTAAAACCGAATATTCCCCATCAAACACCACAAAACAAACATCCGATTAGACACTTCCCCGACAGCAAGGGAGCGGATAAAGGGCCCCATTCACGACACGACCTGCCGACGTATTGTCAATCTGTCCATTGTCGGCTGACGTCGCGGACGACTGCTAATTACACGCCTGAATGCCTTTTGACGGCTCGTCGGGGAACCATTGGTGTATTGTGTTTCAATATCATGCTCTCTTTATCATATTCACAAACAAATATTTCACACGATTTGAACTTTATTAGAAGGTAGTAGGGTTCATGAATGATGACAAATCTTGATTTTGATTAATGAATAATATTGATTACTTATTCCGAAAGAAAATAAGTAATGGCCCTAGGGCTGCCTCTGTATAATTTGTGTATCGTAAAATGTATCGCAAAATGTATCATACTGAGTAGCACTTATAATATATAGTCTGAGGTACGCCTACTTGCTTCATAGGATTCCGTAGCTAATGATAATTATTATCCGTCTTACTTATAAACGCTGAATAAGCATTTCAGTTAAATAGTGTTTTGTTCCGTTTTCGCGCGTGACAGTACCTATCTGACAGAAAGTGACAAGTCCTTATTCAGTGAATAAGATTTAAACATGCGTGTATGCGTGTAACAGAAAAAAAACTGAAACAACCTACTTCAAAATGCATCTTTTTTAAACCAAACTACTGAACCGATTTTGATGAAATTTATTTGGGCAAACCAATCGTAACGCGTACCTAATCTATTGAATGCGTTTCTTGACACGGTTCTGGCCACTTATTTATCTCTGGGGTTTGGTTACCGGAAGCATACAAGTATGTACCTATATTAAAAGAAAAACTAAATACCCGACTGCAGACAAACAGTTTTTACAAACTAACTTACGATTTCCTTACGCTTGATACGCTGTTGAGTGTACGTTTTTTTGTGAGAAAATATGTGTAAAATCGCTGTAAAAGATTATAAATGCGCATTATTTCGAATAATTCTAGTAAAAACACTTAAATATTACGAAATAGTTCGTTGGAGGTTACAAATTACATAGGTTTAGGTCTGTACGCTGTCCTACAGAAACGTACATACATGCCCACATACATACATCCATAGTATACAAACATACATACACTCGAAAAACATAAATAAATAAATATTTGTGGACATTTCACACAACACCATCTAGCCCAAACTAAGCAAAGCTTGTACTATGGAACTAGATGGCTGATAGAATACATATATACTTTTTTTTTTTGTAAATATATACATACGATACATAGAAACACCCAGACACAGAACAAACATCCATCCATGCTCATCACACAAATGTTTGCCCTGGGTGGGGATTGAACCCACGACCTTTCAGTTCAGCAGGTAGACGTAAACACACTACCAACTGAGCCACAAGGCCAGTCAAAATAACCCTCCTTCTTACGCAGTTGGTTAAAAATATGTCCAGTTCTAGCCAAAAAATATCAAGGATAGAATTTCTTAAATTATCAAAATACAATTAACCTAGCGCTACAACCTGTAGGTAATAATGGTAATCGTCTTCATATTCTTATACATGATAAAAGTAACAAACCCGAGGGCATGATTATCGAATCCTGTCATGAGTCAAATCGATAATTACTAAATTGATCTCGATACCCCTGTATCAGCCTTCAATTACACGCACCCTATAATTTAGATCTTTAAACATACTTTCGGCTATTTTTCGTAAATCCTAACCGCACGTTAAACGGCATATTTAAACCCAATTAGGGAGGGACCAAATAATACATAGCAAACTCTAATTACGGGCTGAGACCATTCATTTACTAATTGTTAGAGAAAATTGGTGGCGGGGTATAGACGCTTGTTGTGTTTAACTGCTTCACTGTTACTTACTATTATTATTATTACTATGCTTTGTTCTTTAATTTATATCCTAGTTATTATTCTGGCCGTTTTCCCACTTAGGCTTGTTTACCTGAGAGTGGTTGCGATTTTTTATTTTACTAGCTGCGCCCCGTACTGATGAAAAACAGTGATGATGATGATAAAATATAGCCTTTGTTCTTCTCCAGGTCATAAAGACTATCTGTGCCAAATTTCATAACGATTGGTTCAGCCCTTTAGCCGTGAAGAGGTAACAAACAGACATAGATAGATAGACAGACAGACAATGAATTGTTTGCTTGTTATCAAAAAGTCTTTACAGTAAAAGATCCTTATTCGCGGATTAAAAAATTGCGACCCAATTCCTATATTCGCGGCTAAATATTTTTTTATTCGCGGATCTAAACGGTAAAAACTGAAAGCATATCGTTTTAAATAAACAAATAAGTGGTTCTATTCAGTTTTCTACACAGAAAACTAAAACCCCCGACAAAAACTACTACAGAACCGATTTTGATGAACATAGCTCGGAGAAATTATTTTTTAAACAAAAAAACTAGATCAGTCTATCTCTTTGAGAGCTACGTTGCCGCAGACAGATACGCATAAAACTCTTCTTTTTGGATCGGGGGTTAAAAAATAATTTCACAAATCGGTTTATAAATGACGGGGTCATGAATTTATAACCTCAGAGTCTGAAGTCGGTTAAGTTTTACTTAGCGCTTTGAAACGCTTCAGTACGTTTCGTTTACATATTAATCTAGTCTGAAATGGTAACTAATATACATATATACTTAGATATCATCATCATCTCAGCCACAAGAAGTCCACTGCTGGACATAGGCCTCCCCCATGGATTTCCATAAAGACCGGTTGGAAGCGGCCTGCATCCAGCGTCTTCCTGCCACTTGTATAATTATTTTCTGAAGATATCATAGACATATAGTTCCCGTCACGTAAAAAGAACGCTGGTTTGTTCGTAAGCGCGAACAAACCAGCGTTCTATTCACGTGACGGGACCTATACATAGTTTGAAAATCGGATCTTAACTAGTAGGGCCAGGAAAAAAGCTAAAGAGGAAGAAAGGTGGTGAATTTTGACTCTTGATGATTGAGGGTAGGATATGTTGAGCTGTAGTGGATCGATCATAATGCTTAAAGCGGGCTAGACAAGTGGCATTCTAATATTATGTAAGCCAGTAGAATAGCAAATTAAATGTATGGGATTGACATTAGGAAAATGTCACGTGACGGCACGTCACAGGTTCTCGTCATTTCGAAACGTAAGCGTTTGAAGAAATAGAAACGTTTGCCATTTGTTTAAGCCTGCAGGTGTAAATTTTTGGGGCCACTACAAATTGAATGACTTTGTTTTTGACAATACGGAGTTGCTAGACGATGTGTTGGCTCTTTCATGGCGACGGTAACTAAAAAGAAAGCGACAGAGGAAATGGGCTGGTTCATTATACAAACGCACTTTGAAGAAGATGATAAATAATTGGTGTAAATAACATTGAGTGATAATTCATCATCATGATCATCATCTCAGCCATAAAAAGTCCACTGCTGGACATAGACCTCCTCTATGGATTTCCAGAAAGACCGATTGGAGTGATAATTATTTATTTTGAGAAATAAAAATAATGTTTGAATTCCACAATAAATTGATCATTTTTTAACTTAGGTATATCGAAACAGTTATTTTTTGAGTACAGGCAATTTTTGTTTCTTTCATAGATGAAACTAAATATTTCTTACATATAGCCGTCTATATGTACTAAAGTTACTATTAGATTACCTTGTACCTATTTAAAATACAGAAATATTGCACTCTACAAAAAAAGGAGTTACTACGTTTCAATTTGAAGAAGTTGCTAATAATCAGACTGCCACTGTATTATTGACTAGTGAACCGACATTGCTAAGCCAACTACACAACCAAGCCTATACAAAGTAGTAATTCGAAGCAACACGACAAAAGATCCAATGACTGGCAATATAAAAAAATCAATAATGCCCGACAGTAAACCTCCAAATCCATCACCAAACAAGCTACCGAACAATACCGACGAAACTCGAAACGTAATTATCAAGTTGCTCAACGTCAAAAAAATCTTGATCCTCAATCAAAATGCTCTTTCAAAAATAGGCCTTACTACTAAAGCTTTACGGTTTAGGAAGTAACAGTTTAATCCATCCATTGATGTCGATGTAAGCTGAGACCTTGTTATTGTGTAGTAGTTTTGACAGATCGATAACATCTCTATATACGAGGCACGTCACAGCGTATTTATGAAAGGAGCTTACCGAGTTTACCGACGTATGAATGGAATAGACTCCCAAGCCTAATTATTAGGGAGAGGGTGACAATGCCAATGTGGTGAAATGTTTTTTTGAGGGTAATAATCCGGATGACAGCAATATGGCTACTTTTATCAAAGGTTTTCAAATGTGCAGTTAGTTTTAAAGTGGAATAATAAGTCCTATGGTTTGGAATTACGATAATATTTTTTTGAATTCTGGTAACTCAAGATTTCAGTCTGGCTAAGAAGAATAAGAAGAAACCATAATAACGCCTAATACTCGCTTGTAATTTATTTTTTTATATGATAAAAAAACAGTTTTTGTGCTGTAATAATACTGATTGTTTTTTAAACAATAAAACAAAGTTTTTAATACAATTATGATGATTAATGTACCCCTTGCAAAACTCGAATTTTTTGAGTTATGTGCCTTCTAAATGCATTTATCTACATTAAATAGGTTTACGATTGACCATCACATAGGTTGTGGATGACATTTATGCCTAGCATGAGCTGTGGATATTAATAACACATAGTAATGAAATCCTAACATAACCATTACCATGAGTGCTTGTGTCGTAGAGATCAGAGCTTCTATATCAATCAAAGCACCAAACCATCCCCCAGATTATCACAAACACATGAAATAACAATGAAAACCAATCAGTGTAGCGCCAGAGGCAAGGTTTTGCAAGTCAAATAGGTTAGGTATGAGCGTTCGACTGATTTTATGCTAAAACGGTGTTTATTATGCAAAACGAAGAGCGGTAGTGATGGCCGATGGTTAACAGTTTAAAGTTATAGTAATGGGATCTGTGGACAGGGTTAGTTTAGTGTTGGCTCATTAGTTATCACTACAATATTAATATTGGTGAATGAATATCGATAAGCGATGGTTAGCAAACTCAAATCATACCTGAGAGTAATCAGACTAAATTGGAACATAGTAGGTACTATATATTAGGGTTCCGTCCCAAAGGGTAAAACGGGACCCTATTACTGAGACTTCGCTCCCATACAACAAACGTGATTTTTCTGCTCATTTTTGCTCGATATTGATAACGGCAACAGGTAGACCCTTGAAATATTTACTTAATATTGAATTATATTATTCACTTTAAAAGTAAACAATAAAATTAATATTTAAGGGGGGCCATACAACAAACCTTTTCGTTTTTACTCAATATTGATATTTAACGGCAACAGGTAGATGCTAGAAATTTACACAGAATATTGAGTTATATTATTCACTTTAAAAATAAATAATTAAATAAAATTAAATTAATATTTAAGGGACCCCAATTAATATTTATTTATTTCCCATTCAACAGAGATGTTTTTTTTGCCGTTTTATAGATAATGGTACGGACTCTTCGTGCGCGAGTCCGACTCGCACTTGGCCGGTTTTTTTTATTATTATGACTCGAGGATCTATGTAGAATTAGTACGAATATTAATATCTATCTACTTAATCGTTTTCACGTAAACTGCGATTTGTGTGGTATTAAACAAATCCAGTGTAAGTATACCACCAGATTGCGTGGCCTTGATTTCATGCAATAGGTAAAAAAAGGAAGGCAAAAATAACTCCTCCTATTTATTTTGTATTGGAGCCACACCATTAGCGATTTGCTTGAGTTACATATTGAGATTTCAATGTTTTAATCATAATTTAAGTCACGGATACAGTAATTTCCAGTTCGAGTACTGCTACGGTAAAGTGGTGGCGATTTCACTGAAAGCCTCTATGGAGTTTTGCCGATAACGTTTCACCGCTTTATTTCACTTACCCCACTCATGTACCTGACCAAACACTGAATAAAATACCACCTTGTTTATACCATCATATCGAATACATACCAAACACTAATTTTGTAAAATAAAACAAAGCGACAATATGATTTCATGATGTTCCCGCCAAAAAAAGTGTCGTCGAACGTAGAAAACGTTAGTTATAATACCCTTGGCCTTTTGTGCCTCTTGGATCTTATGCGTGGTCTCTTTCGTAAGGGTTCATGTTGTGGATCACATATTGGGTGGACCACATGTACAAACAAGCGCCCGTGGAACACCTAGGTGAACCACGTAGGTGGATAGCTAAGAAACCGTTTTAGGCACCGTATATTATGATCCTGTAGTATTCGCCGTTAGCCCATCTCTAAAACGTGTCTAAAACAAACAGAGTACCAAATTAACCTGAAACTACGAATAATATAAATAAAGTGGTGAATGTCCGACCCTAGTGGCATCCCTACGGCAGCGCAGCTCAAGCCCCCGGGTCGCGGGTCGCGGTCACCAATTTGCGTTTTAATTAAGTATTCGTATAACAGGTTTGTTTTTGTAGCAAATTGTTTCCCCGAATCTGTGGTTAGGGCTGTCAGACCTACTTCAGAATGAAGGCTGACGGGCTAAGCTTGTGGAGTTGGTTGATCTTGTATGTTTTATTGTTAAGTTTTTATTTTTAATATAAATTTTGACGCAATTAAATTAATAATGCCCACGTAATGTAATGTAATGTGTATATTCAATAAAGTGGGTACTAAGTTCTGTAAAGCATACATGTATAACGCACGAAATGTAGACAAAGAAATGCACAGAAAATTACTTGTAATAAACGGTTATTTTAACCGATATCAAAAAGGTAGAGGTTCTTAATTCGACTATATGTTTTTTTTTATGTTTGCCAACGCATACCTCCGCCATTTATAAACCGATTTGATATTTTTTTGTTTGAAAGCATATACTTTCAGATTGGTCCCATAGTAATTTAGTTAGATACAATTGGTTCGGGCGAGGTACGTCCTGATAGACCGAAGATGTGCCTCGCGAGGCTGCTCGCTCTGTCACTACGCGGCTAATGAGGTAAAGGTGAAAAACTCTGTTCCAAACGGTACTAGTAGGTAAAATAACACAACTGTCCAGACTACTATAACAAATAACTATTTCTAGTAAGGCAACTCTGACAACCCTGTTTGCGGTTAGTCGAGGCGGGTGAGGCGGTCGAAACGGTTTATATTTCGCACGTGTTTGATAAATCGTAAATTATGTTTATTATTATTGGGATGCTGCGCTGTCAGGTTTTTAAAAGTACAATTGTAAAACATATGCAAAAATTACCTATTGGCGCAATCATCATCATCATCATCTCAGCCACAAGAAGTCAGCGTCTACCTACCACTTGTGATCATATTTTACGTAGTATTGACGTAATATTGTTTTCAATATCTTTGATAAAATTTAAGGTGAATAAAGTAGAAGTGTGTTTAGATAATTAAAGATCTACGTTTGGCTACCAACTCTTTTGATGGTAAGCGACGCGAAGAAATCTATTCACACTGGCCACAAAAATAATAATTCTAGATAAGTTCTCAGGAAATAGGAAAGAAGGCAGAGAGTTTAACTCCTGGTATTATGCACCCAGAATCTATATCGAAATTGTTGACTACTTTTTTTTTATATTTTAATCAGAAATAGGTGGTTGTGTGCTACTTTGTATTTACCTGTTTACTTATACTTAAATATAATATTGTTCTAACGGAAGTGCGATTGAAAGAAATATTTAATTCTGTAGATATAAAATTATTTTAAGACGCAATATTGTTTAATAAGATGAAATTAGCGTTTGACATATTTTGTTACACCCAACACTGACATATTCTATATTATATTATGATAGTAGTATACCCGTATTCGCAGGGGTAAGGGCGTCAGTAAGCGTGGTAGATATTGACAATTATACCAATATTTCAATTACTCATTTAATTGTTTGTGTTGCGCGTATTTGTTTATAAAGCTACTAAGAAACATAATTTCTGTTTCATATGTGCAAAAAAATATTTTGAAGAATTGAAGGTAACTCAAGAAATCGAGAAATAGTATTTATTATGTGGCAGACGTGTGATAAAAGTTACGTCGGCGTGCACGCACGCATCACCGCTTCAACACGTGTGTGCTAAATGTGAATTTAGTTCTTACAATCAAGGATGGTTAGATGCTAATGATACAAGTTCGCAAATGATATTTATGGACTTATTTGACAAAATGTTAATAAACACAATTAGTATAAATAATGGACGACGCGAGGATTATTATAATGACGTAAAGTAAAAATTATTACAATGGATACATATAGGTATAAATAATTGACGACGAAAGAATTTATAATATAATAAAATTAATATTAATAATAAATAATATGACATGCCAATAATAATATGTGGCCCGCGCCCAGTAGTGGGAGAGTTTATATAAAGGCTGATAAAAAAAAGCGTTTGAGTACCCAAAGTAACCTAAATTTGTATAAGTTTAATAATGCGTAAAACCAAAATTATGTAAGTAGATGATTACTTATAAGCTATTTTTTACTTTCACTTTTTAGAATTTCGAAAAGTTCGCTAAATAGGCTTTGTAAAATACACTCTTGGAGCAAATGGAAAAAAAAATCCGGACAAGTGCGAGTCAGACTCGCCCACCGAGGGTTCCGTACAAACTAAATAAAAGGGGGAAAGCATATTTTTTTTTTTAATTTCCTTCATAAACCGAAAAATATACATCGTAAAAATATTTTTAAACCTGTTTTAGCTTATGCTAATGAGGATCTTTCATATGATACTCCACATGATACGGTTAATTCACTTTAAAATTTGGGCCCTCATTCCTTGCATAGAGACACTGTTTTTTTGTGATTAAATTAAAAATGTCCAGTTTTCGGATTTTTTCCTATATGTGTACTCTAACACAATGCTTCTTGCCAAATTTCATAGTTATAGGTCAACGGGAAGTACCCCATATGTTTTGATTCCCTTGTGAGTGTCGAAATGTGCGTTTTTTATGACATATTCGGCTATAACTTTTTTTTACAAAAACTGAGAAATTTTCTTTTTCTTTCTGCAGCAAGATACTATGGATATATGATTTTAATTTCAACTCGATATCTTCACGCATTCCCGAGATAAAGGTCTTGACACCCGGACAGACGGACAACAAAGTGATCCTATAAGGGTTCCGTTTTTTCCCTTTTGAGGTACGGAACCCTAAAAAGTAGTAATAGTAGGCATAGGGAAAGATTAGATAAATATTTGTGTAATAATCATGAATGTTTGTTCTGTCTTAGTTTGTCTATTGTATCATTAGTAGATATGTATTTACAAATAAATATATATATAAATAATGGGGCATAAACATATATCTAAATATAAAGGGCATTTTTTTTTTTTTTTTTTTTTTTTTTTTATCAGCCCTGTTTGTACAAACTGTCCCACTGCTGAGAACGGGCCATCTTCTCATTGTGAGAAGGGTTAGGCCATAGTCTGCCACGCTGGCCAAGTGCGGGTTGGCAGACTTCACACATCTTCAAGATCATTGAGAACTCTCAGACATGTAGGTTTCCTCACGATGTTTTCCTTCACCGTTTGAAGTTGGCGGCAATCAACAATACGCACATAACTTCGAAAAGACAGAGGTGCGTGCCGTGGGATTCGAACTCAGGACCTGCGGATCGCAAGTCAGACGGTCTCACCACTAAGCTGCCGGGAACTTACTAAGCTGCCGGGAACTTCATTCATAAAGGGCATAGAACACATTAATTGGATAAATTAATGTCTTCTATGTCCATAGTACAAGCTTTGCTTAGGTTGGAGTTTGGAGCTAGTTAGTGCCAATATTATTTTAACTTTATTTATTTATTACATTTATTTATTTTTTATTTATTTATTTATTATTCCATGTACAGAAACAGTAGTGCCTTTGTTTCCCAAAGATTGTTGCAGAGTTTATATTGCCAACAAAATTGGCTATAAACAGTAGTGAGTTACAGGAGCGGAGGGCGCGACTTAACCCGACTTATCTCTTAAATCACCCTCGCGGGGCGCAAGGCAATAAGTTACAAATTCAACGACAAAAAGCTAGGCCATTTAACGTGAAATACTGGCGGCGAGGACAGCTTTCATAAAAGTTAGGGCTGGAACACGAGCGATATATCGCGCTGTAGCCATGTCTTTATTGTTTTTGGTGCACTTTTGTGGAGAAAGATTTAGAGCCTGGTAGCTGGAATTGATCAGCAACGAATATAACAGAATCGTTACTATAATTCGTTGATAGTGTATACATATTACCTCACGTTTTTGTCATTTTATTTTTGTCAATGGTTTTGGGTATTAGATCTGTTTTGCCGATATTCGAAATTTTATATGGATAAAGAATAATTAAAAAACGATTTAAAAAATACGCAATTCATTTACTTGATTGCGCAGAGTTTGGTAGTGTTGTATGTATGTGTGTATGTCTCTGTGACTGGCGCCTGTTCGTTTCGTTGTACATATACACACACTAACAAACGTAATGTGCATTTATAGGTACTAAACTAATGAACATGAATACTAAGGCGGATACAGACACTGCAAGGCATGCAGCGCAGCAACACACGCCTCAGAGCGAGGCATGCGTAGCACGTCGTCGTGCGTCTGGATCCACCTCGAAAGCATGCGTAGCACATGCCTCGCTACGAATAAGCAATTACACACATTATGCATGCGGTGTGTCGCATCGTTTGCAGTGTCTGTATCCGCCTTTACATCTTTACACAATTTCGTCTTCTATTTTAAACATAGTACTTATGAATGGCAACGACTAAAACATGTATATACGTGATCGGAAGAATATTTTTTTTATGGTCTCATTTGATTTTCTTATTCAAAAAACGTGATATTTTTTGCGTGAAATACCGAAGCTGAAAGTGAAAAACAGCACTGCTATGCCAGTTCGCAATGTCTCTTTGCCTCTTTTTGCGGAGAGCACTGTCGAAGCAGAGGCGATATAACTTTCCAACATACAGAATCCGAAAACTTGACCTCTTTCCAAGGAAATAGGGTAAAACAGCCTCTACACCCATTTGAGGCCATTTTTATGAAATCTGTGGTGTCGGGCCATAAGTCAAGTTAAATGGCGCACGTTCCCGCAGAGATATTAGTAAGTTATGGCCCGCAAATAATTCCGATGAAATGTATCTGCGACAAGGAAAGATTTATTTTACACTCACTTTTATAGTACTTTTGCATGATGGACCGGTTTTACTAGGTATTAAATAGACAACGAGTATTTCATTTTCTATAATAAAAGAAAAATAAAATACCCGACTCCATAATAGCAATTTTTATAGTGAAACTATTACGTTGTTATTACGTAACTGTAATTGTTATGCTTGATATAAATGACGTTGTTTTTGTTTCGTTTTTGTGAGAAAGTATTTAGGATATTTTTGTGAAATCACGTATTTCTCACATTTTTTGTAAAGAGTTGTATTATTATTATCACAAAAAAATGTACCGTGAGACTCGGGTAATCGGGTAGTAAATAGGAATCTAACGACATGTAACACAGAAAAATCGGACAAGCTGTTTAGGTGGTTTTTAATACTTATCATAGAAACGTATACACATACATACATTTATAAATAAAATAAACAAACATTCTTCCGAAAAACATTACCCTCCCTCGCACAGTCGGGTAAAACATGCGAACACTAAAACTTTACCAGTTAAAAACGAATTTGACTCGTTAACGGAGGTGTTCATACCATCTGCAGATAAGATATACTGTTACTTTAATTTTCAGCTCCACAGATACCGAGGTCCGTGACTTTTATCAGATTCACGAAATATTGATTGTTATGGGAAGACTTCAAGGCTATTTTAATTTACATACCATAATACCGCAACGTAGCACCGCAACGTAGCACCCGATCACGCGTATGACGCATGTGCCAGCCATCGCCCTCCTCAACCATACCTATGTTAGGGAAGAGGGCGACCCGCCACACGACGCCGCCGCAAGTAGCCTTCGATGGTGAGCATGAATGCTTAGGGTGTACACACAACCTTTAATTATTTCTAATATTTAATGACTTTCCATATCAAAACTAATATTTACTAATCTTTCTGAGTGCTACCGTGGGTCGGATGACACGTTAAATTGTAGGTCCCTGTTGTTTGTCAATCGTCAAGCCAGGTCAGAGGCCTTTCGGCGGCTTAATAACTCTGACACTAGGGCTGGCCACTCAGTCTATATGAACTTACTTTTACTTCACTAATCTTTATTATACTAATCTTACAACTATGATTTTCTACTTCCAGGGCAATGAGATTGTATCTATATAGTTTTTATTTTATCAGCCCTGTTTCTACAAACTGTCCCACTGCTGGGAACGGGCCATCTTATCATTGTGAGAAGGGTTAGGCCATAGTCTGCCACGCTGGCCAAGTGCGGGTTGGCAGACTTCACACATCTTCAAGATCATTGAGAACTCTCAGACATGTAGGTTTCCTCACGATGTTTTCCTTCACCGTTTGAAGTTGGCGGCAATCAACAATACGCATATAACTTCGAAAAGACAGAGGTGCGTGCCGTGGGATTCGAACCCAGGACCTGCGGATCGCAAGTCAGACGGTCTCCCGACTAGGCTGCCGGAAACTTAGAGAGGTTATAGAGGTTATACTCATTGAAGACACCTATCTACTAATTTTTCATTGTTCCAGGGTTAATTTATTCATCAATAAAAAATATTTGCAAAGTAGTATTTTTTTTGATAATGGCTTTGAATATGGAACAAATGTGTGTATCGAGGTCTCGATACGCCCTTTGCCAGTTATTATTATTATTTATCCAAAGTATTTTAAACAATAATTAAGTAAGTACATTATAGCATGTTTAAGTTGTAACTTGTGTCCGTATAAATAGCTGCAATCAGTTAATTAAATTTATCTATAAGCTAGTAAATTATAGCTTATCTTCTAATGTTGTGTCATCAACATGATGTGTTCATTCATAGCATCGCCTCGCTTGATTTATAGCGTAGCTTGTCTGTTAGTGAAGGAGCCCATTACACTTGACGTGGCTATTACTATAAATCAGAATTTTTATCTCTTCATTGAGTGAAGATACTGCGACTTGTATCATAGAATAATAAGCAGTGGCGATATATACTTACTTATAATTGAGTAATGATATCTCATAGCAATTTTCAGTCTTCGAATGGGTGACCGTGAGTAGTATGTCTTTCTGAGCGCTACCGTGGGTCGGATGACACGTTAAATTGTAGGTCTCGGTTGTTTGTTCTTAAAGACAGCAATCTTCAAGCCAGGTCAGAGGCTTTTCGGCGGCTTAATAACTCTGGCACGAGGGTTGGCCACTCAGTCTATACGAACTTACTTACTTTTTATAGAAATTTTTAACCGACTTCCTAAAAGAAGGAGGTTCTCAGTTCGACTGTATGTGTTTTTGTACGCGAATACTCCGCCAATTTATGAATTGTTTTAGACGATTATTTTTTTATTTGATACTTACGTAATAATAATTCAGAGGTGGTTATATATAAAATTTATCAAAATCGGTTTAGTACTAAAGCTGTCATTCAAGTAAACCAATTGCGGTTTTTAAGTAATTTTTTTCAGTTTTTAACAATAATTAATTAATTAACAATATTATTTTGAACCACATCCCAAGCCACTAAGCCTACAGAAGTGAAACATAGTTGTGACCGCGGTTTCACTCGCGTAGTGATGAAAAACGATGGCGATGGTGAAAGATGACGATGATAAAGTGTAGGCTATATCCGTCCTTAGGTTTTCAGGTTTCGTTATATCAAATTTCATAGCATTCGGGTTAGCCGTTTGATTTTTTCTCACTAAAGTGAAAACTAAGTCTAAGATGGAGCGCGCTTGCCTAGAAGATACCTATTCACTTTTCATTTAAAGACACCCAGATTATAAGATGAAGGAAATAAATATGCAGGCAGAGAGTTTCAAGCCTTGTTGGTTTGACTGATTGTAATAGAATTTGGAAAAATGCGGTCCCTAATGTGCACGAAGATTCGCAATACTTTCTTCCGGAGAGTACATGAGAATTTTAGCAAGTAAAATTGCAATACGCAGCTAGTATTTAGCATAATAGTCTAGTAAAAATAAGATTTGTGACAACATAAAAGACACTTATGTATATTGTTATTTAAATGAATGTACTGGTGTTTTGAAATACATTTGACACAATTTCATAATGATATTATAAAAGCTAATTTTGTTACCTTTACACGCTCAAACGGCTGAACCGATCATTATAAAAATTAGTATAGAGATAGCTTTGGACCTGGAGACGGACATAAGCTACTTATCATCATCATAATCATCACCGTTTTTCATAACTATGCGAGTGAACCGCGAAACGCAGCTAGTCTATAAATCTGGGATTATTGTTGATCTATGATTTTTAGTTGTTTCCGTTCATAATTTCAAATAATCCTCCCAGTTGCAAATACTGCGATCTGCTCCATACAAACGGATTTATTTTTACTAGATTATAATATTAAGTAGGTAGGTAAATAGATTTAAATTAAATGTACAAATAATTACCTACCAGATAGATAGGGCAAATGCGCCTAAGGTTCGAGAGTTACTCAAGAGGATGGTACCATGAGGAAAATGTTCTTCTTATCTTATTTATTGACAACGTATTGAAATTGAATTTACAGCCAATGACGTTGTTATTATCATTGTTTACAGCGTATGATATCATGGTCAATTCTGAAGGTACCAATTAAATAAAATAATTTTATTTAATTTGTTCCTTTTTCGAATTTAGTGATTTATTTGTTATCTACCTACGACACGCAAGCCGTATGTTTTTATAAACTACCCTATTGTTCAGGACTCGATCCGATGAATCCTGTGCAGTGGACTGTATAAATAAAATGTTCTTCTCTTTTCGTTCGTAGTTTTATTCCAAGTCGATGTCTACAGTGCGAAGTTACAAAACAGACTGACTGTACAAATTCTATGGACGCTTATTAAAACTAACTTATTCTACCGCGACTAGCGCACATGTGCGAGGGTACGCGTCGATCGCGTCCTCCAATCACGGCGCCGCGCGCCGCACCCCCTCCGTGCCTCGTTCCGCGTCCCGCGGTCGTCCTCCCGTAGCTCAGGGCTCGGCGTCCTCAACACTCTCCCCCCGGCGTAGCTTGCGCAGCCTTCTTCTGCAGCTTCCAGGACGGCGAGCTTGTATGTTGGACGCCTGAAGGTTCCGCTCTTCGTTCTTATGTCGACGACTCGCACGCCACCATCCGGTCCAGGGTAGGTAGCCGTCACGATTCCCATCGGCCATATATTCCTCGGTAGCGTGCGATCGACAACGACGACCACGTCGTCGATCTTCATGTTCTTCGAGTGGTCACTCGGTGCTCCTCGTGGCGTCAGCGTGGGCAAGTATTCCTTCAGCCAGCGCTGCCAGAAAGAGTCGGCAAGCGCCTGGCTCGCTCACCAAGTTCGTAGGTCCGCCATTTTGCAGGGGCCCGTTGTTGGCAGGCCGCTCGACGAACCCAGCAGGAAATGGTTCGGAGTGAGTGCCTCAGGGTCTCTGTCACTCACACTCACGTACGTCAACGGCCTCCCGTTGATGGAGTGTTCTGCTTCGGTCAGCAGTGTTTGTAGTACCTCCTCCGTTGGTACTTGTTCTCGCAACGTTACTGCTAGCGCCGCTTTCACAGACCGTACTAGTCTTTCCCACGCTCCTCCGTGTCTGGGCGCTCCGGGAGGTATGTAGGTCCACTTCATCCGATGGAGTAACCCCTCCTCGCGCAAGACGGGGGCCCACTCCTCGTAGGCCTCTCTCAGCTCCCGATCTGCCCCGCGAAAGGTCGTGGCGTTGTCTGAATACATATGTGACGGCCATCCTCGCCGTGCTGCCATCCGCCGTAGAGCCATGATAGCTGAGCTGCTCGTAAGTGAATTCACGATCTCCAAGTGCACGGCGCGTGTGCTGAGACATGTGTACAGCGCGCCCCACCGTTTTTCTCTCCTTCTTCCTACTTTCACCAACATAGGCCCGAAGTAATCCATGCCGCAGTTAGAAAATGGTCGGTGGTAGGGGTCCAAGCGGGCTCGTGGTAGGTCCCCTCGTGTCGGTTCGTTCGGTCTGGCCTTCCTTGTGTGACAGAACTTGCATCGGTGTTCCACGGCTCGTACGGTAGGTCGCAGGTGAATGATCCAGTATCGTTGTCTCAAATCGTTCGTCACGCGCTCCCTGTTTGCGTGACCGGCGTTGCAGTGTTCTCGCATCACTAGTAGTCTAGTCACGTGATGCCGCCCGTCCAATATTATTGGGCGCTTTAGATCAGCGGGCGCGCTCGATGCTCCAATGCGACCTCTCAAGCGCAATGCTCCATCCTCGATCACCGGGTCCAGTTTGTATAAACGACTCGACTTTGATAGCGGGCGAGCGTTTCTCAAACTGTGGAACTCGGCACTGAAGCTCTCTTCTTGCGCGTGCCGCAGCAACAATCGTTCGGCGCGCTCGATATGTTCTAACTCGACGCGTGCTGCTCGTCGACGGCATTTATCAATAAATGTTAGCACGCATGCGGTCGCGCGCACTAACTTCTCGTACTTTGAGAATCTCGTCGGCTTCGGTAGACACTCTGACAAAGATGCTTCCTGTTCAGTCGTAAATAGGACCTCCTTGTCTTCTTCTTCGTCGGTTATCCGAGACGGCCACTTGTCCTCTGTTTCATGTAGAAATGATGGCCCTCGGAACCATCGGTCGTCGGCGGAGATTGACGTGTCACTCAGCCGGGTCGCGTCGTCAGCGACGTTATGCTCCGTCGGCAGCCATCTCCACTCGTTCTTGTCGGTCAGTTCAGAGATCTCTCCGAGTCGGTGAGCGACGAATGGTGTATACCGTCGTTGGTCGTTGTATATCCATTGTAGCACGGTCGACGAATCGGTCCAGTATACGACTCGTGCTATCTTGATCCGATGTTCTCGCTTGATTGTGTCCGCCAGTCTCGCTCCGATAACGGCCGCTTGCAACTCGAGTCGAGGTATACTCTAAGTGCGTCGTGGCGCCACTTTCGCTTTAGCTGCGACAAGTGATACGTCGATCTTGTCATCACGACGTATAATCCGCCAGTAGGCTATCGTAGCGAAGGCCTGTTCGCTCGCGTCACACATCACATGTAGTTCTACGTTTTCGTGATGGTCGGAAGGTGTGCTTCGTCCTAGACCGTAGCTCCGTTGTAGTCGTAGGCTCGTTATTTCTTGTAACTGACTTATCCAAACAGCAAATCGATCGGCGTTCTCCTGCGGGATTGATTCGTCCCATCCTGTGTTCGTTCTCCATAAGTCTTGAAGTATAATCTTTCCGCGGATGGTGTAGTTACTGACCAACCCGAGCGGATCATAAAGGGACATTACTGCGCTCAGTGCTTCGCGCTTTGTGGGCGCGCGGTTCTGCGCGCGCACGTCGTCTGGCACTCGATGCATGGCAGTGTTGAATCCCAACTCATCGTTCCTCGCGTTCCAAAATAATCCGAGTATTTTGTTGCTAGTGACTCCCCCCAGTCGCGTAGGCTCGTTCGCTCGTAGATCATCGGGCACGTCGGTCAATGCCCCTGGTTTGTTTGAACTCCAGCCTCGCAATGTGAAGCCGGCGTTAGCGTGCACTTCTCGTAGCTCTTTGATAGTGCGCCGCGCTTCCTCTTCATCGTCGTAACTGTCGACCAGGTCGTCCATGTAGTGACTATTGGTTATCGCCACTAGCGCTCTCGGGTGTGTCTGAGCGTGCGCGTGCGCGTTGTGATTGCGCACGCTATGGGCGAGGAAGGGTGAGCTGGCCGCGCCGAAGATCATACTGGTCATCTTGTAGGCGCGCGGCGGGCTCGTTCGGTCGCTTCCTCTCCATAGAAACTGCTGGGCAGGCTGGTCTTCCGGACGGATCTTCACCCTCAAAAACATTTCTTCAATATCGGCGGTGACAGCGACTTCTCTCTCTCGGAAGCGGAAGATGACTCCCGGCAGCGGCAGCAGTAAATCAGGGCCTTCTAGTAGTCGATCATTAAGGCTCACTCCACTGTTTCGATGCGCCGCGTCAAATACTAGGCGCCGCTTCCCCGGTTTGTTCGGGTTGGTAACCGCAAAGTGTGGCAGATACCAGCAGATGGGACTTTGTGCTTCGGTCCCGTCGCACGGCACGGCGTATCCTTTGCTCAGCAGGTTACCGATCTGAGCGGCGTAGTCCTTCGCAAAACCGGTGTCAGCGTCCATCTTCTTTTCGATGCCTTTTAGACGATTTAAGGCGGCGGCGTAACTCGGTGGCATAGTCACGTTCGGCTGTTTCCATAGTAGCCCCACTTCATACGCGCCGTCGACTTTCTTCACTGTCTCGTTAAATGTCTTCACCGCTCGTTCGTCCGCGTCGCTAACTCGGGGTTTGAGAGCGACACCCAAGGATTCGATCTTGAAATGCTGCTCTACTAGTTCTTGTAGGCGCATATCGTGCGTCTCGCTCTCGCATATACGTCGATTGGGCGTGTATATGTGCAAGACGCTCTCGTGGCTGTAGATGAGACTGCGTGGGACGGTTCCATGTATCACCCAGCCCAACTCCGTTCGGGATGCTGCAGGCTGGTTTGCGCCGCCAATGCGCAACTCTCGTGAAACAATGAGCTCCCAGTAGTCACTTCCGATGAGTATAAGCGGGCGTGTTCGTTCGTAGCACACTTGCTCTTCGAGATCTCGCAGATGTTGGTATTGTAGTAGCGCGTTCGGTACAGTCTGTTCTCGCAGTCTTAATTCGTTGACTGTGCGCGCTTTAACGGTGTATGATGCCGTCTCGCTCGCACCACGTAGCCGAATAGTCACAAGCTTGCTCGTAGCTTCGTTCTGGGACATATTCACGCCGGTCATACGCAGGGGTTGACTGGGTCCGTCGGCGCCGACTTTCTTTGCCAATTCACTGTCGATAAGGGTTATAGTCGCGCCTTCATCCAACAGAGCGTATGATCGCGTCTCTCCTTTGGGACCGGACACCACGATAGGACACACTTTCAGTAGTATTCCGCCGCGTTTATCAGTAACATTGGAGGTGGTTGTTACTGATAACACGTCACCCTCATGGCTTGTACTGCTTGATTCCGCGGTTCGCGCGGCCGGTTCTGTATTCGCCGACATGGTCTTGTCATCTTGATGTAGCAGGGCATGGTGAGGGCGGCGGCACTTGTTCACTCCGCACGGCTTTTCTCTACACTGCGCTCGATGGTGTTTTTTATGTATGCACTTGAAACAGAGTCCCTTTTCTTTTACGTGATTCCACCGGTCATCGATTTTCATCGCTCGAAAATCCGCACACAATGACAGTTCGTGTTGCTTGCTGCATCGTGAGCATCGGTCAATCTGTTCGCACTCGGTATCCTTATCAGTGCTGTAGACGCTCGCTTTTCTTCTTATGTTTGTATTCACGTTCGGTTTTACTTCGCTTCTTGCGGTCATAGAACACGATGCTGGGGTTTCATATGCGTATCGTAGCGCGACGTTGGCCTCACGCATCAAAAATCGCGACAACGTCACAAAATCTGGGTCCTTGCTGTCACTGTTCGCATATGCGTAGTCGTACCACTTGCTTTTGATTGTCGGAGTAAGCTTCAGCATTATCTCTCGTGTGAGTTGCGGGTTGTAAATATAACCACGCCGATCAAGTCCTTGCGACACACACACCGCGTTTTGCACTTTCACTGCTAAACTGTTCAGTTCTTTGGCCGACACACCCAAACGTGGTATTTTTCGTAAGTCCTCGATTATCTTGTCCACTAATACTTCTGGTGACCCGAAACTTTGTTCTAACGTGGCCATTATCGTGTCGGGGTTGGTATCCGCGTATAGATGAGCGGATACGGCTTCCCGCGCCTCCCCGACCAGCGCCGATCTCAAGCGCGTCACGTTTTCTGCATGTGGTATTTTAAACATCTCAGTCGATTCACGATATGCTGCTTTGAACGGTAGCCATTCACATACCGCACCACTGAACTGAGGTAAATCACAATTATATCGTCGCTGCGGTCTGGCTATCCGGTCCAATGCTTCAGCTATCTGGGATCCGTAGCTGCGAGACCGGCCCGGTGTTGGTGTCAACGATCGGTCTCTGCGGTCGGTATCGAAGCGTAACCGACGGCGTTCCTCCGTTTCACGTGGGCGCAATGAGTCATCGCGCTCCCCCCGTTCAGCAACGGCGGCACCCTGCAGCCAGTCATCGACGCGCTGACGATGTTCATCTCTGTTCGAATGTAACGGCTCGTCCCGTACGCTGCCCGCTTCCTCGATGGTAGCGATCTGCGCGGCCAGGCGTTTCTTCACGAGATCCGCTTCCATTTCCAGTTCTTTTCGCTTGATTGCTGCAAGCTTCTCGGCTGCCTCCAGTTCTGCCAGTCGCAGTTGCAAAGTAGAGTTCGTCGTTCTTTGCGAGTGCTGTGGCGAGGCTGCTCGTTCACGTTCCATGTTCGTACGTTGGTTGACGAGGGCAGGTGCTGCTTCCGGTCTGGCAGCAGCTTCCTCTCCCACCGGCATCGAGGGTGATGCCGGAGGAACCCTGCTGAGTCTTGTTCGTTCCCCTTCGATTCTCTGTAGTTCGGCTTGCTCAGTGACGTCAGCTTGACTCCTTGTTAACACCATTATTTTCTAAGTACGATCGGCACTTGAAGAAAATAACACGTGCGGAGTCCGATCCTCGCTGATTCACGTTCTATGCGGCGTTCGACGGAACAAATGCTCGCTGCTCCACGTTCGATCCGGCGCTCGAAGGACCAAATGTTCAGGACTCGATCCGATGAATCCTGTGCAGTGGACTGTATAAATAAAATGTTCTTCTCTTTTCGTTCGTAGTTTTATTCCAAGTCGATGTCTACAGTGCGAAGTTACAAAACAGACTGACTGTACAAATTCTATGGACGCTTATTAAAACTAACTTATTCTACCGCGACTAGCGCACATGTGCGAGGGTACGCGTCGATCGCGTCCTCCAATCACGGCGCCGCGCGCCGCACCCCCTCCGTGCCTCGTTCCGCGTCCCGCGGTCGTCCTCCCGTAGCTCAGGGCTCGGCGTCCTCAACACCTATATACCAGTACGCATCAATATACTTAACTGATTTATGGTTTTTTGGCATCGCAAGAGTGTGAAACGTAATTAGTATTGGTATCTCTTGCTCACTATGCTTTAAATACTTTAAGACATTCCAAGTGTATTATCTCAGTAAGTGAATTTGTAATTCTTATGAGAAAACAAATATTCTGAAACCGTATTTAAATAATTAAATCACTAAATTAAAGAAAGGAACACAAATTGTACGAGACATTCGTTCGTTTTTTTTATTTAGTTGTTTTGATAAATTTAATAATTAGATTAAGTGGTGGCTTCAGAATTGATCTGACATGAGTTGAGGTGCTTATTCAGTGAATAAGATTTTAACGTGCGTTTATAAGTAACAATGAAATTATGTAACCATAGAGTTAAAATGATTAGGGAACCAAAGGAACTTTGAAAACGTTACCAAAAACACGACCAAAGTATTTCGTATAAACTCGACAAATGGCAAATGTGGAAGCATGATGCCAAGTGATGACATCAAGAAAAAAAGTATTTAAGTAGTAAATTATTATCGCATTCTTCTGATCCTTCATTCCATACATTTAATGCAACTTTAATATTGCAGCCATTGAAAATAAAAACATATAAATGAACTTTATTAGTTTCCAGTCTTTTCGTCTCACGCAAAATACTCAAATAGGCCATATATTTCTTTCTCACTCATTGTTAGTGTTTTGCGTAGCAAAGAAAAAATAGTACTGTCACCATAACCGTTTCGACGCATTGTACCAGATTTGAACCATGTATTAATAAACAATAATTACTGAAAACAAATAGCTTTAAATAATACTCTAAGGCCATTTCAGTAAAGCATCTCGTGCCTTAATCACTGGTTTCCTGCCTCGATCCAGGCCACGCCCGTCCATAAAACCTTTTTTTTTTCAACAAAAATAATGTACACAATTAATCAGTGTATATTTGCATTAAGAAGCGGCGTGCTTGTTAATTTGTTTGCTGGATGAAAAGTTAAGCTATTAAGGCGTATGCCTCCCCGGCCGTTTTTTCACGAGAGCGCTTAATCTTCCCCTGTATAACGAATGGGTGCCCCTTAAGAATTAATTTAAAAGAATACCACCCAACAGACAATTTTTCATTGTCATATTTTTTAATGCTGTAAGATTTTTTTGGTGTATTTTCAACTCTTAATTGGGCTTTGAAGTTTGGACTGTTTGCAAGATTATTCATAGTTAAGATTTGTTGCTTCTGTGACGAAACAGGCGTTTGATTACTATTTAAGGGGCTTGTGATTAATAGGGGAAATGTGTGAATGATTATTAAAAATACTTAGTTGTCACTATTTTAATAACTGCTAACGTTAATATTAAAATGAAACAATGCATAGGTTTATTATGTAATTTAACTGCGTAGTAGAGTTCGTTTAGAAATTGTGTCCCCTTCAGACAACGTGGTGTAATAGTATATATTATGTGTTTCTTGCAAGAATACTTGTTTAGAGTTCTTGGAAAAAAACTTCGCGCCTATTGTCAAATTATATTGTACACGTGGATATCGCGCCACAATCGCAAAAACATCGAACAATTGGAATCTGGATTACTGCCAGAAAATTCACCGAAACTACTTTATGCTATGATAACAAGTTGACAATGAAAACTTGAATGTTATGCTAAATTGATTTTACATGTTGACCAGCTTTGACAATGAACCAGGGGAATATCTTAACACGTTCGCTGACAGTAACCACTTGCTCTGACATTGTAATACGGCACTAAAATTCTCTATACCCCGTCTACTGACGTAGTTAAAGATTTAGAGGTATTATTTATTGCGTATTTGACACTACCCCGACAGACGTGAAAATTCAAGCTCGCGCTCACGCCTGTCGACGTAGTACTTGTGTGCGAGCGATATTTACGTGTGTGTGTGAGGCGAACGAGACAGCAATATCATACTATCTTTAAAATACTCGTAATACGACAGTAAGACGTATGAGGTTGCTCACAATACGACAGTAGATTTTACTGTTCGTTATGCTTGTATGGTAAATCATCGTCAGTCAACGTAGTGAACGTATTTGTTAAAAAAATAAACCCGTCCTTCGACGTACTGTCATAACCAACATATACAACCCGCCTATCGACGTACTGTAAGCGAACGTGTTAACTGAATGGATTCCATAGTAGATTTGAGAATCGGTTTTGATATAAGCGTTAAAGGCTTATATCAAGTATTTATCTCGCGAATCACCCAAATTTATGCAATTGGAAAAGCGTAAAACATTGACTCTGTAGTTTGATATTTTGAGACTCCCCTTGCCCTCCCTTCCTTCTAGGAAGTCGGGTAAAAACGGGCATTAATGTGTCGGCGGCGTCTAAACGCCACTATCAGTTGACATTAAGATTACGAGCAAACAAACAAATAAACTTGCGTTTATTACTAACATTAAAGTCGAGTTGACAGGAGCATGATGCCGGGAGCATAAATATTGAGTATAACTGCTTGGGTAGAGTTCTTACAAGTAGTGCGGCAATGGCTGCAATACATGGTTTTATCTGGTGCCTGTTAATTGTTAACATTAATTAATAAATGTTTTTTTTTATTAGTTACTTGCACTAAATACCGATACTACTACTGGCATACTCGATAGTTCACATTATATTAGTACCTACTTACCGACTCGCTAGTCTATCTCTACTATGCTACTGCGTTTATGGAAACCCATCCAGTATTCAGAATTGTGTTTTTTTTTTTATCAGCCCTTTTTGTACAAACTGTCCCACTTCTGGGAACGGGCCATCTTCTCATTGTGAGAAGGGTTAGGCCATAGTCCAAAATTATGAAAAAAAAAATGGAATTATGCCAATATATTTTTGCTAACCATTGAGCTGTATTATAACAGATCAATGGTTGGCAAAAATATGTTACTTATCCCTAACATAGGTTAGCCTAGGCTTAAAAAAACTGTTTTTATTGAAACTCGAACGAAATGCTTTAGCTCCACTTTTATTTTGCGTACCGCCAAAATGTGAAATACGCTTCCCAAATGAGTCTCTCCGAATAGGTATATAATCTGTTTTCTAATCACGATTGAATGGGTTCCTTCTAGGCAAACGCGCTCCATTGTAGACCACGTATTTTCGAATAAAAAAGTTATATTTTAAGAACTTGCTGTCCTTCGCTGTGTCTAGTGATGAAAAACGATGACGAGTATAATGATCACGGAATAGGCTTTCTTTCTTCTGTGATAATGATGAACTGTAATCTATGTCCGACTCTTTGTTTATCTCTAGGTTTTAAGCTATCTCTGTGAAAAATTTCATAGCTACTTATTGGTTCAGCTGTTCGATCGCAAATATGTAACGGATAGACAGAGTTACTTCAGCTTTTAAAATACTTACTCGTTACACTGCTCAACCTAAAAACATTATAAAAAAATAATGTATTTAATACTTGTTTTTGTCTAATTAAAACTTTTAAATAATGTTTTTGATTTGCCAAAATTATGTAATATTGTGTATAACACTCATGTTTTTCTATATATGTATATAATATATGAGAACTAAATACCTAAATTGATGAAACATATAAATGCGCTAAATAAATGAAGTTTAAAATTATGTACTTCCCTATAGCAAAAGCAAGTAGCATAGACTTCTATAGATACCCCAAGTGTATGTACCTAGCGTGTCAACAGTAAGAAAAAATCACAGCTGACGAGAGTTATGTCGCCGTAACCACACCATTCCACAACGGTGTCTGGTTATAAGTAGATAATAGAGATCATGTAGACTTTAATAGGAAACCTTATTGCCCTATTGTCATAGGAGATAGACATTAAGTAACCTTAGCATTAATACCCACTTATGTTATTTAAGTTACATATAAAAAGAACTGTGAGAAAATAAAGATCAGTCTCGACTTAGTTCTCAAGTAGAACACACTTCTCAATTGTACTTTTTAAAAAGCCTATCTCCCTCGCCCGTTACCTAACTGGCGCAGTCGGAAAGTCGCGTAACCGGAACAGTTTTTGGTTGGATAATCGCATCCTAGTAATCGAATCCTCGTTTCGCGCGCGAAAAAGAACCTACTACGGGCGCAGCGCAACAGAGAAGCAGGCAACAGAGCAGCAGTTGAAGATAGTCAGACTCATCACGCCATAAATTCGGCAATGGTTTTGGGGTAAGTGTAAACTTTGTTATTCCCAAGACATTCCTATTCTCTTCCTGGCACAATATAATCCAACTTTTGGTGTTTCTAGTGTCGAGGTATTAACCTAGCGGTGTACATTTATGCACACGCATTTTTGCTGATTTTTTCATTTTGTTGTGTTTTTCGATCAAGAGTTAAAATGTCTCAAGATAGGAAAAGCCACGATGAAAGGTCCTTTACAGAGGAAAAACCGGTACCTACCGACCTCTCCACATTTTCACAACTATTACCCAGCTATGACGGAAATAGAAGAACTCTAGCATTTTATGTAGAGGGTGTAGAAAATGCCTTAAGCCTAATAACGAATAGCAGGGACGACCCTAGCGTCACCTGCCTTATAAGAAATAAATTAACAGGTAAAGCTGTTGAAGCGATATCTCAAAGCCCTGGCGCCAAGACATGGTCAGACGTCAAGGAGGCTTTACAAAGAAAATTCGGTGAATATAGATCAGAATTACAACTTGTCCAAGAATTAATACAGACCAATAGGGAAAATAGCTCCTTAGAGGCCTATGGAGATAAAATACAGAACATAATGAGCACTCTCATATCACTAGAGCCTGCAAAGCGTGTTTATTACGAACAAATGGCTCTTGAAACCTTTTTAGATAAATTAAACCCAATAACAGCCATCTTAATTAGATTGAAAAATGTAAAAACTCTGGAACAGGCCATTACGGCAGCAAAACAGGAGGAAGCTAAACTCAGGGCTAGGCGCATACAACAAAACAAGTCTAGAAACCCTGCAAATAATTTTAATAACAATAAACAACAAAAACCGAACAATTTTAAAAAAAGAGATCAGTTTAAGAAGCAACATGCGGAAAATTCGGAACCCAACAAAAAACGATTATATTTCCAAAAGGAAATAGATGATGATGATGAAGATCAATCATCCTCCGAGGAAAATCCCGAAGAAAATCTGTCTGAGGAGGATCTAGACGAAAATTTTTTTCAGGAAATAGAAAGAAACCTAACAATATAGTATTTATGAACAGCATTCAAAATTATAGTCGCCTCCCTTATATTTATATCAGCGAATTAGGAGGTAGATTTTTAGTAGACACTGGAGCCTCTCAATCATTAATAGCACCAAAAATTTTGAAAACAATTGAAAGAAATAATATTAAAATTAAAAATGAAATTCATTACATTAAAACAGCACATGCCACTTCCAAACACAAGCAAGTAGCTTACGTAAAATTACCTAAACGGATATTTAATGAAGAAATAACCCACAAATTCTTAATTTTTAATTTCGATTCAGATTTTATAGGTTTATTGGGACTCGACTTTCTGGTCCCACTGAACTGCAGGATAGATATTAAAAACATGCAACTTCGTACAGATAAGGCCAACATCCCCATCAGAGATGACATCAAATCTTACACAAAATTAGAATCAAAATGCGAAAAGGTAGTTAACCTCTTGTGTAACTATCAGGAAGGAGATTATTTCTCAGAAGGTACTACAACAAAAAGCGGATTAGTTTTCCCACCAGCAATAGTTTCAGTAAAAAACGGTAACGCCTTAACTACAGTAATTAACACATCAGATAAACAAATTAGACTCAAAAATAGCTGTCATTTAAAGTTACAACAACTAAACTTTACAAAAAAAGAAACACCACAGGCTATGCACTCTAAAAATAAAACAAAAAAATTGGATGAACTGTTAAAAAACAATCTGAACAGACTAAGAACAGACCACATGAACCCCGAAGAAGAACGCGAAATTAGAAAACTTTGTTATAACTACCGTGACATTTTCCATTGCGAAGAAATACCCTTAACTTTCACACACAAAATTAAACATCAACTTAGACTAACAGACGACAAACCTATATTTGTTAGAAACTATAGACAGGCCCCAAAACAAAAACAAGAAATAAAAGAACAAATAAATCAATTATTGGATCAAAAAATAATTAGAGAAAGTAGTTCCCCATGGTCTTGCCCAGTACACATCGTCCCGAAGAAAATCGATGCAACAGGAAAACAAAAATATAGACTAGTAATAGATTACAGAAAACTTAATGAGAAAACAATCGAAGATAAATACCCACTTCCTAACATAGACGACATTTTAGACAAAATAGGACGAGCACAGTATTTTTCCACAATAGATTTAGCCTCAGGATACCATCAGGTGGAAATGCAGACAGAAGACGTAGAGAAAACGGCATTTACAACCGACCGAGGACATTTCGAATTCCTCAGAATGCCATTCGGACTTAAGAACGCACCGAGTACTTTTCAAAGACTTATGGACTCAATGTTACGAGGTTTAGATAATGTTTTAACGTACTTAGATGACGTAATTATTTATTCCACATCATTACAGGAACACTTAGACAAATGCAAGCAAGTATTTGACAGATTTCGGGCACACAACCTCAAAATTCAACTTAATAAATCAGAATTCCTACAAAAACAAGTCAAATTCCTAGGACACACCTTAACAGACAAAGGCCTTCAGCCAAACGAAGACAAAATAGCAGCAGTAAAGAAATTCCCATTGCCTAAAACTCAAAAAGAAATAAAATCCTTTTTGGGACTGATTGGATATTATAGAAAATTTATACAAGATTTCGCAAAACTTACAAAACCACTAACAAAATGTCTAAAGAAAAATAGTAAGATAGAACTGACAAAAGAATACACTGAAGCATTTGAAAAATGTAAAGAAGTACTCATAAACGCACCTATACTTCAGTACCCAGATTTCGAAAAATCATTTATCTTAACCACGGACGCATCAGACGTAGCATTAGGAGCAGTTTTGTCACAAGGACAAATAGGAACAGACAAACCAGTAGCATACGCTTCACGTACACTATCTGACACAGAACAAAGATACTCCACAATAGAGAAAGAATTACTAAGCATTGTATGGGCTACCAAATACTTTCGCCCATACCTGTATGGCACACATTTCACAATTTACACAGACCATCGCCCACTCACGTGGCTCATGTCCATAAAAGATCCTAATTCCAAGCTCACACGCTGGCGCTTGAGACTTGCAGAATATAATTTTGACGTACAGTATAAAAAAGGAAAATTAAATACCAATGCAGATGCATTATCGAGAGTAAAAATTTTACACTACAATGAAAGTACCATTGCCCCGAATACAAACGATCCACAACCAAGCACATCTACTATAGACCCGGATTTAGCAAATATAGATATAAGAACACTATTAGATATGCCCATCACACCAGAAATACCGGAACAACAAAACGTACCACAGACTTCCACATCACAACCCGAAACCAATATCGAAAATACTAAGGACAAAATACCACAAATAGATGACCCAATTGACAGACAGTTAAAACAATTTCACATACGAAAAACACCCGGAGACACGTACAGGATAGATGACAGGTCAAAAGGCAAAATTATAATTAAAGATGTTTGGATCCCCATTAACAATACAAAGGAACAAATTATAGAATTCCTAAAAGAAAATACAATCCCGAATAGAGTATTTCATTGCTATTTCCATCACGAAGAGTACTACCCCATATTTTGTGAAGTATATAAAAATATTTTCAGTAATCGCGGCCCAAAATTAATTAGATGCATGAATAGAGTAACACTTATAGACAGCACTTCAGAACAAACAGACATTATTAGAAAATATCACGAAGGTAAAACAATACACAGAGGTATTCAGGAAACATACAAACACATACACAGAAATTACCACTGGCCAAAAATGTTGCTAACAATACAAAAATTCATAAATAAATGTGACAAATGTCTGAAAAGCAAGTATGAGCGCAACCCTTTAAAGTTGCCACTATCCCTAACAGACACTCCACACAAACCTATGGAACATATGTTCATGGATTTGTACAGTAGCGGAGGTACAACATTTTTGACAATAATAGACAATTTTACGAAATATGCACAAGCTATGCCACTCACAGCCTCAACCAGTATCCATATAGCTGAAGCTCTACTCAACATATTCTCAGTAATAGGTGTACCAAAACGAATAACAACAGACTCAGACTCAAAATTCGACAACGAAGTTATTACGGAAATTTGTGCTATGCACAATATACACATACATTTCACAACTCCCTACAACCCGAATTCAAACTCACCAATAGAAAGACTACACTCTACCTTAGCGGAAATAATTAGAATTCACAGAATAACAGACAAAGACGAACCGATAAACACTATGAAATACGCCATTATAGCTTATAACAACAGCATACACTCAGCAACCGGATTTACACCATTTGAGCTACTATACGGACACACGGACAGTAGGAACCCTTTAGAATTATACTGCCCAAAAGAATTTTACCAAGAATACGTTTTAAAACACAGGCAAATAATGGAAAACACACAAAAACTTATAAACAACAAGCTAGCTAGCGAAAAACAACAGGTCATAGAAAAAGCAAATAGAAACACAGAGAGAGCACAATTCAGAGTAGGAGACATTGTTTACAAGCAAGTTGCTAAAACAGCAAGGAGCAATAAACTAGAGCCGAAATACTTAGGACCTTATACCATAGTACGCATCTACCCAGAACAAATAGCCGAAATAGTAGGTAAACATGTAAACGCAAAAACAATTAGAGTCCACTTCCGTTTACTAAGGCGACCTGAAAATGTTTCAGAAACGCAATCACCCTCGCCGCAGTGCTCCAACTCGCAGCAACCGCAGCAATCATACAGCCAATAGATAGCCATAACGGAATTTTAGTGCTTACAGAAGCAAGAGCACAGTACCAGACAGACACGTACCACTTAGCTGTAGTTTATAACACCTCACAATTAAGAGATGTTTACGTAGATATATGTAGTAATTATTATACTATGCGATTGAAGCAGAACAGCTCAGTAGCAATAATTAAGCAAATTGATTATCTTATCGATATTATAGAAAATAGGTTAATGTACCTAGGATTAGAAAACATAGGTTTTAGGTCAATATATAGACATAAACGAGGACTAATAGATGGACTAGGCTCCATAGTAAAAGCCATCACAGGAAACTTAGACCAAAGCGACGCAATTAAGTATGATAACGAAATAAAAGCAATTCAATTGGCAAACAACAACAATAAATTAAATCAGAGAAAGACAATAAGTATCATGCAGGATTTTATGAGAGAATACGAAAAAAGTTTAAATGACATTAAAAATAACCAAAAAGAAATTTATATTGCAATAGATAGGTACTCTAAGCAAAGCACCGAATTTGAAACAGACTTCTTAACCATGACCATATTTAGTAACATAGAGACTTCGCTTCAACAACTCTACGATAGATTAGAAACATTAGAAAACGCATTAACATTTTCTCACCTGAAAAAGATGCACCCTAGCATTATCGAGCCATCCTACTTAATTGAAGAATAAAACAACATCCAAAACGAGGTCAATAGTTACCTGGCTTTTCCCCCAAATCTAGAAAACATTCACTTATGGGAAAAAGCCATTATAGTAAAAGCTTATAGTACTAATGAAACACTTAACTTCATACTAGATATACCACTAGTTACAGAACAGCCCTATAACCTCCTACACCTTTATTCCATCCCTAACGACAACAACACCATCCTTATCCCTAAAAATCCTTTCCTTGTCTTGGGAAATAATGAGTTCGCTTACCCCCACGAGCCATGCACCGAAATCGTGGAGGACAACGTCATCTGCACACACCTGGATTGGCAGCCACTGCAGCACTCAAGCGACTGTATTGCTCAGCTCATACAACACCAGGAGCCGCACAACTGTACCTATGCCACAGCCACGTACGAAGACAACATCATACAGCAGATCAAAGACAACAGCTGGATAGTCATCATGAAGCATGAAGAGGTAATGAAGACCATCTGCAACAACGACGTACAATATCAACGCAACAAAGGAGTCTTCCTGGTAACAACAGATAACAACTGTAAAGTACAAATTTTGGACAAAACACTAACGACACACCAGAGATACGTCAACGTCAGAGAAACTATACCGCTACCACGCGCATACCAAACACCCAAAATTTCCCCGATAAAAATAAAATTGGAAAATACAGAACTAGACAACCTGAAGCACGTCTTGCACCAAGCAGAGGAAATCAAGATCCCGGAAGAAGACTTCACCACCATTCCCAACACACCAAGCTGGCCATCAATCGTACTATATGTCATACTATTCCTAGCAGTCACAGGAGCAGCCGTCGACAAGTTTTGGTGGAAACCCCGGAAATCGGCGCAAATCTCGGCAGAACAACCTGAAGATGAAGAACTCCAACTTCACCCGCAGCCTTCGATGCGCCTCCATCTTAAGGGGGGAGGAGTTATGTCGCCGTAACCACACCATTCCACAACGGTGTCTGGTTATAAGTAGATAATAGAGATCATGTAGACTTTAATAGGAAACCTTATTGCCCTATTGTCATAGGAGATAGACATTAAGTAACCTTAGCATTAATACCCACTTATGTTATTTAAGTTACATATAAAAAGAACTGTGAGAAAATAAAGATCAGTCTCGACTTAGTTCTCAAGTAGAACACACTTCTCAATTGTACTTTTTAAAAAGCCTATCTCCCTCGCCCGTTACCTAACTCGAGTTAAGATTTATTTAATTTCAGGTGATATATACTTCCGATTCGATATTTTGTCAACTAGTTTCTAGCGTAGGTACAAGCGCGCGGATGTATTGGGTTGAATAGATTTCGCGCGGATGGAACATTCCATCACAAAATCGTTTGTGTGACGTCACAGTCGATACCAAAAATGTGGCACGCAAGATTTCATTTAAAATTTATATGAAAACCTTGCGTGCGACATTTTTGTCCACTACTTCATTTAATGAAGTCGCATGCTTCATCTACTATGTCTGTGGTAAGTAGTTATATTCGTTGATGTTGTCAATTTGTATTGTTTGTTTACCTCACATTACACGAATTCGAAGCTTAATTTGGCTGGATCGTACTAGAGATTAACATTTGTAAATTTGTAAAAATATGAAATAATAAATTCTATTTTTGTATTAAGAATAAATTAGAATAAGCTGACCAAAGACTAAACCAATTTTTTTCATATTATCTAGTCTCTGTGACTAACCTAGTCACGAAATATATCGCATATCTATTACTAACTTTTGGAATAATAAAATAATCATGTAATGAGAAATTTGTTTTTCTTCTTTTACCTTTTACAAATACCATACTTATTTATCCAATCAAATATTTTATCGACATCTATGTTCCCATCTCTACGAAAACAGCTTCAGACACCTTGTCCCACCATTTAACTGTTAGAAGGCAGTAAATACAACTGTTATTGTTCCTACAGTTAAAATTAACGATTATTGTCAGTTGATAGACGTTCTTCTGATAACTGCCGATAAAGTCAAGAGTTATGACTTGGAGATATGGCATGTTAAAGTTGAAATACTTTGTTGAAAAGATCAAGATTGTTGTATGACATTTACATGCGTATGACTTTTAAAGAGATTATACTTATATAACTTGAAAACTATGACGTTGTTTTTAGAGTTCCGTACGCAGAGGGAACAAACGGAGCCATATTGCAGAGGCTCACTGTCCGTTAATGTCTATTCCATTGGATATTAATTTATTTATTAATATAGGTATTATGGCCTATTATCATTAGGCTATGCAGATGTCAATCGCGACCTTGAAATAAATAAATAATAATAAATATTTGCGGACATTTCACACAACACCATCTAGCCCAAACTAAGCAAAGCTTGTACTATGGAACTAGATGGCTGATAGAATACATATATACCTACTTTTTTTTTGTAAATATATACATATAATACATAGAAACATCCAGACACAGAACAAATATCCATGCTCATCACACAAATGTTTGCCCTGGGTGGGGATTGAACCCACGACCTTACAGTTCAGCAGGTAGACATACTACCAACTGAGCCACAAGGCCAGTCAATGTGCGCTTAATACGATATATTCGGTTGTAACTTTTTTTTACTAAAACTTAGAAACTTTATTTTTCTTTCTACAGCAAGATATTATGGATCTAATATAAATATTGTTATTTGATTTGGCAATATTTCCCTTGTTGTAAAACCGAATAGCATTAAGCCATCACTCCCCCCCCCCCCGGGGTCTCCACCTCCCCCGTCTGATGTATGAAATGATCCATATCCGGGGACTTCTCAGAACCGCGAGTCTAAATCATTCAATTTATTTTATGATCGCAATAATGTCGGCAGATGAAACGGCTTATTCGTAGCTGTAATGGTATTATTTATATGAACGTCTTCAGGGCCACTTGCTCTAGATTTTAAATAAGATATTTGCAAGGAGTAGCTAATTCAGAAGTGAAAAAACCTAATATAATTTCGGTCAGGTACATCGCACAAGGCAATATTCTAAAGCACACGCGGTCATTCAAAAAAATCTAAAATGTGGGTAAGTAACGCCAATGCAAGTAGTCTCGAGCTACTTAGTCTCGAGCACCGCCGTAAAGTAGCATCTCTGTCTATCTTCTACAGGATTCATTTCGGCTCTTGCGCACATAGCTTCACGACCGTCGGTCGGCGAATTACCACCCATTTCTCGTTGAAATGCCAAAAATCCGTACTCAACGATATCGATCCACATTTCTGTTGGGTACTGCAAAATAATGGAATTCTTTGCCGACATTTCTGTTTCCTGAAATCTACAATCTTGGAATTTTCATGGCTAGAGTGAATAGATATCTTCTAGATCGACGAGCTCCATCCTCGGCCACACCGTCGCTTAACATCAGACGAGTTGGTGGTCAATCGTAGATCTATCTTGCATTAAAAAAACCTTTTGTGCCAGGGTTCCAGCTCGATAAACGAACAGTGGTAGCATATTATTGCATTATCATCGACGTTATACTACGTATGTAAGCCATTCCACAGCGGACTAAATGGTCCTAAATTCTTCTAAAACGTATTGAACTAAAAAAATAATAGATATTACATGTATTTTAAGAGAAACAACATACGACTGCTAAAATATACATAATAAAACTTAGAAAGTAAAGATTGATGCAAAAATGGTTCACACATCAAAATCAGTTAACATGTTTGGGCAACTAATCACCCGAAAACATTAACTTTCTTTTGGACAGTTAGGTAAAAAGAAACTGGCAGTATTTAGGCAGTAAACACACTAAAGCTGTACGTCACGTGCACGTCGCAGACGTATTTATGACGTCGCGTCGTCGACGTCGCCGACACCCGCCACCGCCCGCCATTTATAAAACTCAATTACTCTCGTTTCTCTGCTCCTTAATAATGATAATTGATGAGGAAATTTGCGAGCTTTTTGCGGAGATCCTCGCCGGCTATATTTCTTCTTTGCGACACGTTCGCACTGTTGATAATGGTACGGTTTTTTTGTACTGCTCGAAAGTTTTGATCAATTTGTTGACTCAAAATCTTGTTGAGATCAGGAAGAATATACGCACTATTCATTAAATAGTTAGCGAAAAATCAATCAGGAACATACATTATAAGGAAAAGTCATATCACTGACGTGATATGACTTTGCGTCTAGTTTGCCCCTAAAACTGTGGAGTGTGTACCTATTTTATTATGTACTTTTTTTTATCAGCCCTGTTTGTACAAACTATCCCACTGCTGGGAACGGGCCATCTTCTCACTGTGAGAAGGGTTAGGCCAGAGTCTGATTATGATATTATGTGCTTGAAGCTGTATAAATACATTATCTACCACGGTCACAGATTAAAATTATAATATCTTTGACAACCATTGCATAAATATTATCATTGTTTCATTAGATAACAGATAGCAAGAACGCATTTCCCGTCTGGCACAACAAATATATATTCATCTCAATTTCAGATATCAACTATAATCTACTGAATTAAGCGTGTTTATTATCATTTGTAAATATTATTTATAAAATCGTGAAAATTAATCCAATGGATTCATACACACTGCAAGCCACGATATTCCTTCATAACACGGCCCTGTTTAATTTGTAAATCGCTTGAAGACTGATTAAAAACTCTTTTTGAACTCACGCTTGAAGTCGCCACTTGGCGGGAAAGCGTCGCTTTTTTATAAAGTTTAAATTAAGAACGTCACGAGAAAAAAATGTGGATTTAGCCTATTCGTTCGCTGATTTGATTTTGTGAAAAGAGGTCTTGAGTGGTTCATGGAAATTAGATGCATTATTTTCAAAGTCTTTTTTGGTTTAATACGTTTAAGCTGTGTTGAAGTTTGAGAATCAAGAACAAAATAGCTGATGCATGAAGTTTATGGATAATTTTAAATATTTTATTTCATGAGAAATGATGAAAAGCATTACATAAAAAGAAAACTTATAACGATGCTGAACGGTTTTAAAACTACGAAATATATGTAAGTATTTTCTACCAATTACATAATGGAAGTAACGAATGCTCGAATCGTAGGTAGGTAATTGAAAAATCTTTTTAAGCTATTGCATAGCTTCTATCGCGGGCCTTGAGCGTGGAGACCGAATCCAGAAATTCCGTAACGAAAATAACCTAACGCAGTAACGCCGATACAACCAATGCCACCTTGAGGCGATTTGCAGAACTAAAGAGACAAGCGTGATATTTCAAAAAGTCATTAAAAGTTCTGCTATTCATCGATAGATGGCAAAACTAAAAACTAAAAAGTATCACCGCTGTGCCGATCGGAGTGGGGGGTGTTAGGAATACTGCATAAATAAAATAAATAAATAATTATAATTACATAAGTTGATAAAAAATGCTATGCAATAGCTTTACCGCGGCAGTCTCCGAGTGCCACACGTCTTTTTTTTGTTTATCTATGTTGTTACTAATAGAGTATTTTGTGATTTCATAGAGGTTAAACTAAGGTTGTTGGAATAGAAAAAAACTAACCAACTTACCTCGTACCCAGGCCCACAAACTAAATAAATTTGAATTTAAATATAAATTTGAATTCGCTAAAACAAGGGTTATATAAGATTTTAATTATGTACCTACCTGCTTATGAATGCTTACAATTTTAACATATTATTATGTTTCATCTTAACGCTCCAAATTCCTCAATGAACACATTCCATGATTTTCCAAACTCATGCCGTGTATAATTTTCTAATAAAGGTGGTGGAACATAAATATGCAGTCAGGTCAGGTCTTGTTCTATAAAATGGATACTAAGACGACTATTTGTTTAGCAAGGCTAGCAATTAGTATATAAATGTATTCCTCTGTTTATGTATCTCTTTTTATTTTTTGTGGCCCGGACGGCGTAACGTATTTTGGAGTGCAATGTTAAATTTATTTACAAGTGTTGTTCTTTATATTTTGTATTAAGTAGGCACTTAAACCGTCATTGTTTGCAGTTTTGTTCAATACCTGGTTATTGTAAAACGTGATGAAGAGTGTGAAACAGTTAATTTCAAAAGCATTCGACACACGATTATTTGGCATACCAAATGTCGTCGCCACGTGTTGGTTAAACAATATCTGCTAAGTACTACATGCTTACCTACTTGTATAGAGTTTTATTTCTATTGAAGAGAAACGTTTAGTTGCCAGTGTGAAGTTGCTACCTGTGGTTGGATTTCTAGGTATTTTCCATTATTTTTAACCGATATTTTATTCGACTACATACTACGTGATTTTGTGTGTGGCTGCGCCTTATTTTAGCCGCTTGTGTTTCGATTTTTTCTTGTGTGACCACCACCTAGATGTTTTGACCATCAATTCGCCCTATACTAAATAACGGTATGGCCGAAGGTGAATAACGCCTAGAAAATTTTGTGTATTGAAGAGTTCTACTTCTGTGGAATAATTTTCATGATTATTTTATTAAATCAGCAAAAATATTTTATGTTTTGTCTAGATAGCAGCTGAAAAATGACAGTTTTTCAATGATTGCAATTTCTCATAGATTTTTTACTTTATAATTATGAGTATTTACATATACCTATAATTTAAAATTATCATAGTTTTGTTCAAAAATTAGTTAATTTTGGCATGGCAAAATAATCTATTTATTTGTTTTGGATAATATTTATAATCTATAAAAGATTATAAACATTTTCTAATTTCATAAAATAAAATTTAAATTTTAGTACGGTTTTCGTGTTTTCGTAGGTAAATGAGAAGTTTTATGATTTTGTAGCCCTAAATAATTACATCTGTTTAATTAAAGCAGTGTACGAATGAGTTTATGTGCTCTTAATAAAACTGTTTAAATAACTTGCGATTAAACGATAAATATAAAATAACCGGACAAGTGCGAGTCAGACTCGCCCACTGAGGGTTCCGTACAAACTAGTAGATAAAAGGGGGAAATTATATATTTTTTATATTTTCCTTCATAAATCGAAAAATGTACATCGTGAAACTAATTCAAAACCTGTTTTAGCTTGCGCTAATGAAGTTCTTTCATATGATACCCCACATGATACGGTTAATTCACTTTAAAATTTGGACCCTCGTTCCTTGCATAAAGACGCTACTTTTTTCTGATTTAATTAAAAATATCCAGTTTTTGGATTTTTTCCTATATGTGTACTATATCACAATACTTCTTGCCAAATTTTATAGTTCTAGGTCAACGGGAAGTACTCCATAGGTTTTGATTCTCTTGTGAGTATCTAAATGTGCGTGTTTTACCACATATTCGGAAAACTTTTTTTTTTACTAAAACTGATAAATTTGATTTTTCTTTCTGCAGCAAGAGACTGGCGTATGGATCTGCGTATATGGTTTTAATTTCAACACGATACATTCACGCGTTCCTGAGATACAGGTCTTGACACCCGGACGGACAGACGGACAGACGGAAAACAAAGTGATCCTATAAGAGTTCCGTTATTTTCCTTTTGAGGTACGGAACCCTATAAAACTACCTCGCATGATAAAATGCGGAAAATTGTGAAGCTACGCTGACGTAAGTTCGTTTGCTTTGTTGCTTTCATGGCCGGAATGAATTCATAGTCAACGGAAGGTTATTTCTTATTATCCGTCTACGCAAGGAGAGTTATGTTTTTCGAGTGTATGTATGTTTGTATATATGCATGTAGGTATGTTTCTATATTATCTCCTAGTCCTATAGCCCAAACAGTTTGACCGTCAGACTATAATTTTAGGCTGAGACAACAAAACTTTCTAATGGCCAGCGAGCATAAATAAAGAGTGCGTCTATGTTTTGATGATTTATATTTTATTTTATATATGTATGTGACACCACAAGCTTCTTTGCAAGAATTGCACGTATCTGCTCTGTACCTATGTATAGATAACATTTTTAATTATGTTTTTTTTTTCTTGAGAATAATTATTTTTTCTTGTAAAATTTCATAATTTACGAGTATCTTATTTATACTAACCATTTGTTTACATGGCAACAAAATGATAATGTAAAGTTGGGCTTAATCTATCTATTTTGTACAAATTAAAATAAGTACAACTTAAAATGTATCTAAAAAAGTCCATCAAAGGTGAGGGAAGCGGCCAGTGTCTGTAGCATTTTCCAACTTTATGACAATGTCACTGTTTTGGACTCAACATTGTGGTCACTCGTCACAGAGTTTCGTCAGATCTTTGTAAAATTTATATTTCTACGGCAATTCTACCTGCAACCATTCCAATTCATGCATCCACTCTTGTACCTCCAAATTACGTAGCCGACGCGCAGACGCAGTCCGGCAAATCACCGTAATGACTGCCTCTGGCCACTTGCCTTCATAAATCTGAACCTGTGAGTTCTCTTTCACATTAGCGAATTTACTGACATTACATGTAGGCTTAAAAAAAACAATAAAATTCTCGACCGTAAAATACACACTACGCATACACACAGCTCAGTTGCTATTGGTAATATGTCTGCATTCTAACCATGGTTGTGGGTTTGATCCCAACCCAGAGCAAACATTTGTGTGATAAACATGATTTTATGTTCTGTGTCTGGGCATTTCATAAATTAAATATATATTTACAAAAAGTATGTATATCGGCTATCGGCTATCTGGTTCCCATGTTAGGCTTTATTTAGTTTGGAGCCAGGTAGTACTGAATGAAAGTGTCCACCAATAATTTATTTAAGTGTTTATTTCCTTTTATATTGTTTCGGGGAGCCATATTAAAATTTTTGAAATTAAGACGTATCTAAGCCACATACTCGTACTATATTGAAATCCTTTGTATAGGTATAGTGTATATATATATATATATATATATATATATATATATATATATATACTCGAAAAAATATCACATTCCTTCGGCAGTAGCGTAAAAACCAAAAGTTTACAACCCCTCTTTTTGGATCGGGGCTTAAAAAGAAAATGTAGAACAAAACACAAACAAATAACTTGGTTTTTAATTTCAATTTTAGTTCTGAAATTGCGCTTGTCCTTAAATTTTGTAATGAATTAGCAGCAAAATACTTATTTTATACAAAACTGCTGGCTTTATCTTAAAGTGTAAATTAAAATGTCACGGTCAATCTAAAGCTGCAAATTATGCGTCATGGTAAATTGTCAATATATTTTTTAATGAATACATAGAATGATATACATAAGTAAATATCCTATGTTTAATAAATAGGAAACAAATTATAGGCCCATTATGGGATGATAAGCCATAAGTTTATAATGCTGTAGGTGGACTAGATTGTAGAATATAACTTACAGCTTGGTTTAACTAATTATGCAATTTGATGGTTAACAAGAAAGCATAAGATGCTTGAAAATTCATGAGGAGCTGACAAAAAACGTAAAAGGCTGAAAAATATGATGATACAAAGTTTTCCTTCTAGCGTTCTTAGTTTGATCGCTTTTGTCCTTATAAACCCAAATGTGAAAGGGCCCTAAGTGGTCCGCGTAATTCTGGTGATTAGAGGCATGATTCTGACGGAAATATAGGCGAAAAGCGGTCGCCAGACAGATCCCGTCAGAATACATATACATATATATGGACAGAGTATAACGTCGCATGACCGTGGCTTAGCAGATTGTCAGTGATTTGAGCTAGAGATTGGCAGTTTGATTTGAAATAAAGTTAAGGCGAGGCTTCCCCAGAATTTTAGGTATTTTACGATACCTCAGTCCGCACTTCTAGAGCGCGGTATTTTCATATACGTAGGACAGAAGTACGTACGACGCCACCGCGCCGCGCGCCGCGGGACGGCTGCTCGCAAACAAAATTATTGTAAAATAAATTACTTTAAAATAGTGCACTAAGCGTATTAAAATGTATTCCAGTAGAACGCTAAAAAATGTAATAGCTACGTAACATCGTAACTTTGGTGTTGGTGGCTTTAAACAACTTGGAGATCAATGAAAAAAATTAATAAATGGCATATCTGACAAAAAATAAAGATGAGAGTTTTTTTTCAGCAATCGTGTTTAGTACTAGAACCCTAGCCAACAGACAAACATTTTACATACTAAAAATTTGTGCTTGAACTAATAGTAAAAAGATTTTTGTATTTGTAAATTGTAAATTTTCAAGAAGCTGTTTTTTGCTGCTTTTGCGGGTAAGCGTGGCCTTAAGTGCGATGGAAATTGGTGCAGGTGATTTTTTAATTTTTATTTTAGGATTGAGCCACAGTTAGTACGAAATTTTACTTGTGTACTATTGTGCTTATTTTTAGTAAGAAGAAATGCAAATAAATTGTATTTCATAGTCGAATTTATTATTGTTTTTTTTTATTATTTACTAATTTATTTCATTGGGACAGTTTATAACTAAGTAACACTTTTTTATTATCAGGCCTGTTTGTACAAACGGTTCCACTGCTGGGCGCGGGCTATCTTCTCATTGTGAGAAGAAGTTACTTCATTGAATTTAAATAACATTACAGTACCTATGATAAAATGAGAAATACTTGTGTCAAATCAATAAAACTCAGTTAAAATAAAAATGACATTCAACATTATAGAACATACTTAATAAAAACTAATTGCATGGAAATTATCAGTGACAATTTTAAAAATACATATCAATAACATACGCATATTCTTCTTAGAAAATGTCAAGCTATATACAAATATTATTATAAAATATCATCTTCCACTCATCGACAAATACATCACAGTTTTGTCAACGTTCAGCAGTGCATTAAGTGAAGTGAGAGTACATTATAATATATATTTGATTGAGGAGGTTCTTAATTCATCGGTTTTTTAGGGTTCCGCACCTCAATAGGAAAAAACGGAACCCTTATAGGATCACTTTGTTGTCCGTCTGTCCGTCTGTCCGTCCGTCCGGGTGTCAAGACCTTTATCTCGGGAACGCGTGAAGGTATCGAGTTGAAATTAAAACCATATACATACATCCATACAGATCCATAGTACCTTGCTGCAGACAGAAAAATAAAATTTCTGTTTTCGTAAAAAAAAATTACAGCCGAATATGTCGTAAAAAACGCACATTTCGACACTCACAGAGGAATCAAAACCTATGGGGTACTTCCCGTTGACCTAGAACTCTGAAATTTGGCAAGAAGCATTGTGTCAGAGTACACATATAGGAAAAAATCCGAAAACTGGACATTTTTAATCTAATCACAAAAAAATAGTGTCTCTATGCAAGGAATGAGAGCCCAAATTTTAAAGTAAATTAACCGTATCATGTGGGGTATCATATGAAAGAGCCTCATCATTAGCATAAGCTAAAACAGGTTTTTAACACATTCTTCGCCCCCTGCAGACACTTCACTTCAGCTGGGAACCAAAACTTTTTAGGCGAATTTTGATTAAGTACAGAGTGGCCGCGCAAAGTAACGTTGACTGCCTCAAACGCCGGTGGTTTACTGACTACTACAAAATGAACGGGACGCTCTCTCGGATCCGAGTGAAAGGCGCCGCTACTATAGCCCCGCCCCACTCGGATCCGAGGGGTGAGCAAGGAATGTGTTAAATATTTTTACGATGTATATTTTTCTGTTTATGAAGGAAAATATAAAAAAAAATATGATTTCCCCCTTTTATTTACTTTGTATGGAACCCTCGGTGGGCGAGTCTGACTCGCACTTGTCCGGTTTTATTTTTATAGATAACACTTAATCGCACAACGCTCTACTGCGTACTAGGAACGTGCGTTTCTAGTAGTAGAACTAATCTACGTACAAAGATGCGTCCAAACTCAACAACAGAATTGAATTTTCTTATCCGTATATGAATTGTTAAAATAAATTTTATTGGATGATTTCAGGCTCATGCCATATTATAGTATTGTTATATGTTCTGTGCTGATTCTTAGCTATTGTCGAAATGCAGCTCGAAATTTAAAAAATAATAAATAAAACAATTTCCATAAATAGATCTACATCAAGTACAGCTTCGTTTGTATAATTATTTTTAAGAGCCTTGGGTTTCCAAGAATTAACGGAAATAACGCCTTTAGAACAAATATAAAAGCTATCCGGTAATTACTTATCATTCCCAGTCTACGTGCGGGCGTTTACATGATTGAGTGAGACCAAAGTACTCTAAATTACAGGCTGGCCACTTCTCGACGTATGATTACGTACCCTGACGTATTATTACGAGCTCTGACGTATCATTACGTCGTCTGACGTGTAATTACGCCGCCGAGCTATGTTTGAGTTAACAAGGCGATGCACTTTCAAGTTCCCTGAATTATACCTTGTACAAAGATAAGATTTTGAAAATGATGAGTAAAATTGTAGAGTAAAAATATTTAGTATCTCATCCTTACTCTTCGTCTTTATACTTGGTGCAGGGACCCAATATTTTATTAGCTTGGCTCATAATGACCGTAAGGATATTTCAAAGGAGTTTATTTTTGTGGCAAAGATTTATTTTGCCACCAATTAGTCTGATAGCTAAACGATGGTGTGTCTAATTATGAAATATGTCGGCCAAGAAGAAATATATATAATCTAGTACTCTAATAAAAAAAAAAAGTTCTTTACGCCGACAACTTCAAAATGCCTGTAAAATATCGGGTAACATTGTAAGACATCCCTACTGATCTATATCCGATTTCGACTGAAATGATTTGATTTAATATGTTTGTTTATTTGCAGATGAATGGAGCTTTGTCTGGAATCCAAAAATCTAATCCACCAAACAAATAAGTCTAAATAAAAAGAATGTGATGATTAACTTACAAATAATGTTGAGAATTTGAATTGGAATATAAATAATTTCATTACGCCAAATAATTAACCCTGATTGGAATAAATGTACTTCTAACAATACGAAATCAATATGACACGTCTAAGTATACCTATAGCTTCCACTGCTCAAAATGTTGTTAAAAAACCTAAAAACGAAGACCAAGACGACTATGTAACTAAATCCATGGGTGCATTTGGTCTGTGGCAATTTATTTACATAATAATTGGGTCATCAACAAGAAGCATTTGTACTTGGAATACTATGTCTGTGGTATTTATTGCACCAGAAACCGATTTTATATGCAAGAGATTCAGTGACAATGCTACAATTGTAATAAAAAATAATACTTGCTACGATACCTGCATAGAATATGCATACACTAGTGAAATTTTAGAAGAGACAATTATATCAGAGTTTGGATTGATTTGCAAGAATACGTGGCTTCAGAGTTTTGTACAGACAATATTGATGTTAGGGGTACTTTGTGGAGTATCTGTATTTGGATGGATTTCTGACAGGTAAGAGAACTCTTTTCTATTTTGATTCAATTTCAAAATCTTTGCATAACTTTGGCTACATCTCTATACAATTAATAATTCTGTTTTCTTTTTCTTTTAGATTTGGTCGCAGAAAAGCGATGATACTATCCGGCGTGACTTGCGCCATATTTATGTTTGCTTCGTCTTTCTGCCCTGACTTCTGGTCAACTGCTATTGTAAGATTCTTAGCTGGTATTGGCACTGGAGGCTACCTAGCCCTGACTGCCGTCTACATGTCAGAGCTCGTTGGATCAAGAATGATTGATATAGTTGTATGTTCATCACTACTTTTCTTCGATGGTGCTGGATTATCAATACAAGCTATATTCGCTTACTTTTCTCATACATGGCGAATTTTTATGATGATCTGCAGTTCTATAACAATTTTGATTGTCTGTGTTACTTTCTTATTGCCTGAGACACCAAGATGGCTGGTAGCGAAGGGAAAAGAGACGGAAGCAGTTGAGTTGATGACAAGAGCTGCTAAGTTGTAAGTATTTTATTTCAATACGATAAAATCCAATATTTTTTTAAATAAAATCTATTAATTTTTTTTTTTTTAATTCCAACTTGAATATATTTAAAATTTGAAATTAAACAACGTTTGAAATAAACATTTTTTTTTAAACAAGCTTTTATTTAAATGTTTTAAAACGAAGAAAATAAATTGACATTACGTGGTTCTAATTTAACTCGCAAGATTTGTCCCACACATACTAACAGGGCAAGTAGAATAAAAGCTTTTAAAAATAATTTATTTTACAGCAATAAGTTAGATACAACGAATATTTGCGAAAACGTAAAAAATGTGACCCAGCAACTGACGTTGAAAGAGAAAAAAGATATTGATCTCACATACTTCGATCTGTTCAGAACAAAAAAGTTAACAATATGGACTATGGCATCTATTGCCATTTGGTTTGTGACTGGGTTAAGTTACTTTGGATTACTACAGTACATTTCACAGTTTGGGACGAATTTGTATGTAGTCGTCACTGTTTTGGGAGTAGCACAGGTTGGTTGCTATTACATATTTTTGTATTTTTTATTTATAATGTAAAAATTTACAAGATGTATCATTTTTAGGGTTCCATACCTCAAAAGAAAAAAAAACGGAACCCTTATAGGATCACTTTGTTGTCCGCCTGTCCGTCTGTCTGTCTGTCTGTCCATCCGTCCGTCCGGGTGTCAAGACCTTTATCTCGGGAACGCGTGAAGGTATCGAGTTGAAATTAAAACCCTATAAGTAGATCCATAGTATCTTACTGCAGAAAGAAGGATCAAACTTCTCAGTTTTCATAAAAAAAGTTACAGCCGAATAAGTCGAAAAAAAACGCACATTTCGTCAGTCCGAAGCGAATCAAAACCTATGAGGTACTTCCCGTTGACCTAGAACTATGAAATTTAGCAAGAAGCATTGTGTACACATATAGGAAAAAGTCCGAAAACTGGCATTTTTATTTAATCACAAAATATAGGGTCTTAAGCAAGGAAAGAGGGTCCAAATTTTAAAGTAATTTAACCGTATCATGTGGGGTATCATAATGAAAGAGCTTAATTAGCACAAACTTTTAAATATTTTTTTATAAGTTTTTAAATTTTTTTATGATGTATATTTTTCGATTTATGAAGGAAAATAGAAAAAAATATAATTTCCCCCTTTTATATACTATTTTGTACGGAACCCTCGGTGGGCGAGTCTGACTCGCCTTGTGCGGTATTTTTTATAATACATATATAAAAATCTACATACCAGCAGATGGATTGGCTAATGGTAAGCGTTAAGCGACAACCGCCACTTAAGCAAACTGCAACATCAGTGAAGTCGCTGGTCCGGACAGGTGCTGAAATATAATGAGAATGTGAAATATAATCCATACGCTATTCGTCGTACGTAAGGGCGAATGCCCTTGAATTATCAGAAATAATCCAAAACACAAAAAAATACATGAAGGATAACTATTTCTCGGCAGGCTAGCTACGCCAGTAGTCTTAATCCTCTCATGAATACAGAATACGATTATTCCTAGAACTAAAACCACTTCTCACATGTGGTTTATCTTGAGAGATGGTTCTTATTTTTGGTTAGGCATGTTTATTATTTTGGACATTATTATGGTGAGCTAAGCTGTGTGTGACCAATGATCATGTCTAGAATGGATAACAAACCGATAGTGTGAAGCTTAGTACTACTAGGAAGTTTTGGTAAGCGTAAATGACTTAAGTACTCATCTATTCATTGTAGGTAATTATTAACTTTCATAATTGTAGTGATTTATATTTAACTCTTGTGTTTTTCAGATCGTTGCAGCTCCACTGTCTGTGCTTGTTGTGAAATACTGCGGTAGAAGAATGTCTTCAGTCTGTATTTATTCAACAATCGGATTATTATCTTTGACTCTCATTTTTATACCAAAAGGATCAATCGCAGCCGTTGTTCTCGGAAGCTTAGGTGTAACAGCTGCTAGCATTTCATTTTCTGTAGTTTATATTATAGTTATAGAATTATATCCTACACCAATGAGAAACATGGGGTTGAGTGTTAGTTCTATAGGTTCTAAGGTAGCTGCAATGGTAGCTCCATTTGTTGTAAATATTAAAACTAAGTGGATAGCGTCATCTATATTTGCAGCGGCAGGTTTTTCTGCTGTTATGTTTTGTTTCATATTACCGGAAACTAAAGGGGAAAAGTTGAAAGATACTGTTGATGATGTAGAATAGTGTTACAGATATAAAAGTTTTTTTTCTTACATGCCAATAAGGACACTTATTTTTTTAATTGTAGATGTACATAATTATGTAAAAACAATTTGTAGGTTCACACCATATTTTATTACAATGGAGGAAGTGACGAAAAGTGTACTTTACGTGGATTAGAGAAAAATATCTAGTCTAAATAATTTATATTTTATTTTAAATTAATTGTAGAAATTACACAGGTACTACTTAGTAAATAGAAATAATAAGCCTAATATATTTACAGTGTTATTTCTGAAGCTATTGTTAAACACTAATGCTTATCAAAATGGTGTCAGCTTGAGTCAGTTTTATAATTGTGAAGTGAAGAGTTGGAAAAACATTAGGGTTTATCATTAAAGCTGTTGTAACACTTGACCTAATTTATGATCTGTTTATTGATTTATAGTATCGATGCACTTGTGACACTGGAAAATGTCCAGATAACACGCTTGATACAGAGTCGTACTTATGGAACAAACAGTTTATCGCGATAATGGTGATATTTTGATGACAGTTTATGTCAAGATATTACGTAATGTAAGTAAGTTAAGATTGGAGACATTTATTGATATATATATATTGGTACGTACTTACTTATGCTTTAAGAATATACTAAGTTAATAAAAGTCACAGTCATAGCTTTAGAAGGATTCCTTGTGTTATTCTACCTAACTCACAAAACTATAGCAAATTCAAATTTAAAGTATGTATTTGCAGAGACATGGGTAAATATGCATATGTAAATATAACATATAAAAACTTTTTACAAAAAAAAATTACCTCCGAAAAGCTGAAAAGCAAAAAATAAAAAACCTTTTTTATTTAACTTTGATAACTTATTTTTCTTAAAGTAATGTAAGTATACCTAAGTAATTTTAAGTCGGCGCCACAACGTTGCGTTGCGAGTGCATTTTATAAATGACAGAATTGTAAGGTACTTTACAAAAATAAAAAATACAACCGTATTGATAACCTTCTTCTTTTTGAAGTCGGTAAAAAATAAATGATCCTCTGGCGAAAACCGCAGAAGGTCAGATAAAATGTTCACACGTATTGTTACTAGTATAAACATATTATTAGCATCGAACAATCAAGTTGTCCACACCGATCGTCTGATTGCTGTAACAATCTGGATCAAACGAATCAAAAGTGCCGCCCCCTCCATCGTATTGTTTCAAGTGGCCGCCAGGATCAATGGGATGATTGCTCTCCACACTTGTTTTTATTTAGCACTTTGATTATTGAACCCTTTTAGTAAGATGTCTTCTTTACTTTTTTTTTGTGTATGACGAGATGAGAAAGTCGCTTGTCTGATGTTCGTCTTCACAGTTCTTGCTTGCGCAGTTCTTTGTTACCTCGTTTTAAAATTCAGCAGTTAAAAAACCTGTGTGAAACGACTATGCTAGTAACTGTGTATAAGTACTTTTATCATTTTCTGAGTAAATGTAGAGTAGGGTGTTCTTAGAGATTGCAAATCGGGCTCGGCCGGGCCCGGCCCGGGCCTTTTAAGACACCACCGGGCCCGGCCGGGTTGAGCCCAACCGGCCCTGGCCCGGTAGGTATGAAAACAGCGGCGCGGGAGGGAGCGCGAAATCATAGAAAATTCGCATGACAACCGCTGCGAGCTGCTACGTTGCCATTCTGACGCGCCAATAAGAATTTGTTTTGTTTATACCAAATATTACCAAATACCAAAGCTACCAAAGTTTATCTATCTATCTAATCTAAGTTGTTATGACAAGTTTAGTCCTTTAAGCTTTATTAGTTTCTTATTCTAATACTATGTTTCAAATGGACACTATAACGAGTTAAGAGAAAGACCTGCTTGCTTAAACTTATAAAAAATTATAATTACTAATATTAATGTTACTATTCCGTCCATAAGTAAAAGTAATCAATTCTGTATTAAATCAGAGATTTTGAGAGTTTGAGTGAGACTGATTATTGTTGATTTGTTAGTTTGAAATAAATATTAATTCGTAACCTTGAATCATTGTCCTTTTCCATTCTTAAATAGCAAATTTTCATAAAATACTTTAACGGTTTCATCGCTAACACATCAACCCGTCAACCCGGCCGGACCCGGCGGGCTCGGCCAGGTTGAGAAACATACGGGTTGCAATATCTAGGTGTTCTGCAGCCAAGAGTGATGAACTTCGACAAGGTGGGTGGTGGCAAGCTGAAGCGTAAAGTAGAAGACTGACATGGCATTTCCTAGAAGAGGATAACTATCTCAAAAGGGTCCATTATCAAAAATGTTTGAGAACAGCTGCTGTATCCATGTGATATCATCACCATCATCATCTCATCCATAAGAAGTCCACTACTGGACATAGGCCTTCCCCGTGGATTTCCAAAAGGGCTGGTTGGAAGCGGCCTGCATCTAGCGTCTTCCTGCCACTTGTATGAGTCTTCTGTCCACCTTGGTTTTCCTACGCTGCGCTTGCCGGTTCGTATAGTCTCCACAAGTTTTCGGCCCCATCGGCCATCAGTTCTATGTGCTACGTCCATGTGATGTAGTAGAATACAACGACGAATCTCTTCGTGTAAAGATAGTCCCGGCCGTACGTACCCGCTCGCTCACATGGCGGGGGCACGGCCGTGCCCCCAGATTAGGTATTATATTTACCTACTACATAGTTCATAAAAACTTTGCTAATATAATTTCAGCGAATTTGCTATAATCTAAAACTAGGCGAGGCCGGCCCTCCACGTCAGATACAAACAACCTATAATTTTACAACTTCGGACTTGATAACTGATATTCTAACCCATAAATCAACTCTGGGAAACAATGGTTTGCTTGCAGCGCCAATTCAGGACAAATCATGCAGTTAAGGGGAACCACACACTAAATCACGATTACGAAATGTTTCTTAACTGAGGTTTCAAATTACTAAAAAAAAAAAAAAAAATGGTTGTCTGTAAAGTCGGTTTACGGACGATAGTTTAACGTGACCGCCATAACAAAACATTGATGAAATTATGATGATGATGATGTAACGGGACAATGAGCGTAACGGGACAATGAGTCATCCTTTTTCGTGCGTGCAGCGTGCGTTCATCGATTTATTAGACGTTGTCACGTCAAAAAAAATAGAAGAAAAAAAAATTGAAATTAAGAATAAAATTACTACATTCGCAGATAAATTATATCGCCACTAGATGGAATTATTTTATTTATTATATATAATAGATTATAGATAATATTATATATTATTTTATATTTTATTTTGAATAGAACTTCATAATTAGAATTTGCTACGACGACGTTGAAATTGTCGTAACTTGCGTTCTGTGAAAATACACGAAAAAGTGAATGAATTATGTGTGTTGCCAGACATTTTTAGCTAGGCGTTAATTTCCAACTGGCATTATATGTTCTCTGGTTTAAAATGATATCACTAGAAGAACAGACCAACCACTGAGCTGTACGCCTAGTGTTTCAGGCTATTCCTATTGTGTAGAAAACAGGGGCGCCGAGTTTTTAAAATTCCCGTGGGTGCTCCAGCTTTTTTAATGACATACCTAGCTACTTATATGTATTTTTGTTATTTAATAGACACAAGAAAATACAAGATATTTAGAAAAGATAGTTTACTATATTACACAGCAGTTTGACATGTGCACCTGTTAATAAATATCTTATTTATCTTAAACATTATTTTTTATTCAATGCGAATGTATTTTGACGAACTACTGCTCTATTTATAAATATGTCGGCAATGTTTTCAAGTTCCAAATCATCAGCTATTTAACCGACTGCGAAAGAGGGTTATGTTTTTCGAGCGTATGTATGTATGTATGTATATTTCTTTGGCACGCCCTAGAGCCTAAACGGCTTGACCGATTTTGATATGAGTGGTGTCAATAGATTCGTCTTAGTCGTGAGAGTGACACTGGGTACATCAACATAAAAAAAAAACTTAAGGATTTTTGGCGGCAAAAAGTAATCTAAAAAAAAAAAAGTTTTCAAAATACATCGAGTGTGGTATTTTTAACGGTGATTACGAATATATATATATATCTTATATGTTTTATTGGAGTTTGGAGTAGGAAATGCTAATAAATCACATCACACTTCACACTTATAAAATAAATGCGAAGTTTGTGTCAGTTTGTTACTTCTTCACGGTAAAACGACGTGACGGGTTTGGCTGAAATTTGGCACACAGGTAGTTTATAATCTGGATTAACCCGGGATTCCCGCGGGAACGGGTAAAACAGGATTAAACCTATTTCCTACCTCAAAAAAATCACCGACAACTGTTCCATTATAATTGTGTTTTAAGGTAAGGAGAGGGGAGAAGGGAGGGAGAGGTAGGGGAGTGTTTCGAATATATGTATGTATGTGGGTATGTATGTATATCTGTATGTTTCTATATGATCGCCTTTAAAGCCTAAAGGGCTTGACCGATTTTGATGTGAGAGATGTAGTTAAATTCGTTTTCACTTGCTGAGTGTCATAGGCTCGCAACGTGCTGGCGCGTCGAGCCAGCACGCTGCGTGCGTGAGAGCGGCTAGGTTTGTTTCTAGGCGCGTATTACGTATATTATTTCGGTACCTATATTATTTAGATTTAGTTAAAAGATGAGAAAGAGAATTATTTTAGATATTCATAATCGTGGCTGCTCGGCACCCACTATTTACCTCTCGTGGGTGCTGGAGCACCCGAGCACCCACGGAGTCGGCGCCCCTGGTAGAAAATATGTGATATTCACGTTGATATACACGTTCACGTTCACGTTTCATGCATGCAAGAAGTATGGGAGCCTCGGTGTTCGAGTGAAACTCGTTCTTTGTCGGATTTATTTTTTTGCTAACGTCACCTCATTCATTAACATTCCATTAGTATATTATGGCGCTTTGGCTGATTGACAGACAACAGTAATTTATAATCGTATGTCACTGAAATATGACATTACTCTTCATATTTTGAAGAGTGCTATTCTTATGAATTGTAGATAATTTACTGTAAAAGCCCGAACTATGGTAAATCTTAGGTTTACCAATAAATCTCAAGATTTACCGACAGGAGTTGGTAAACGTAAGTATTAATTAATTAAAAGAAGCACATTTTTTCGGATTTATACCATTAGAAACTGGTGCATTCTAGGTTAGGTTAGATTTGGTAGTAAATGCACGAAATTCGGACTTTTACCATAACTAGTTGGTAAATCTTGGATTATTAACCCGAAAACAGATTCAAAATGCGCAATTTTGTTATTAAAACCAAACTAATTAACCGATTTTGATGAAATTATTTAGGGGACCAATCTGAAATTATATCCTTACAAACAAAACAAAATCAAAATGATTCATAAACGGCGGAGTTGTGCTGCGATATCAAACATAAAAATACACCTGAATTGTAAACCTCCTTCTTTTTGAAGTCGGTAAAATACAGTATTTAGGACTGATGTACAAGCTTCGACTAGGTATAGGTATTGTACAAATATGTACAAGCAACTCTTTGCTGAACTTATTATGACCTGGTTATCGGTCCTCTGGATTAGTATCAGTAGAATTATTATCTCATTATTTTAGTCAAGCAGATTAGTATCTGTACTTTTAAGTCTCAGTAGAGGTGTGTTGGTAATTAATCAGAAAGGGTTGATCCAAAAACTACACTTTCTTCACATGTCACGATGAATGTAAACGACAAAGATGGAAAGATAAAATTTCGAATTCTGTTTAAATTAAGAATCCTAATTTAGATATCTTATTATATCTTTTAAACCAAATTAAGCTGGTAATCGACCGTGCTTATGAATGACATGCTAATCATCAATGATGGCCACGTCTCAGGCTGCAGACAATGCGCTCCCCAAGCGCGCGAGGGTCCGTGTAGATGCTTATCATTTCCGCTCCTGTGTGGTCCTTTGGTCTTTGATGCAAGCCTGCGTTGATGCACGTGAAATAATTTTAGGAAAGTAATTTTTTCAGTACCAAATTTATATTATTTACTGATTAATATCTTGAGTTTTTTGCTGGGTAATTAATATTATAAATGCAAGTAACTAGGTATTGTTTGTTACAAGTTTGACGTGAGTATCTGTTTATCTGTGGCATCATAGTTCTTAATCGGATGGACCGATTTTGATATACTTAGTTTTTTTTTGTTTAATCGAATGTTTTCTTAGTTATCATCGTCATCATCTCAGCCATAAGAAGTCCACCGTTGAACATAAGCCTCTCCCATGGACTTCCAAAAAGACCGATTGGAAGCGGCTTGCATCCAGCGTCTTCCCGTCTTCGCCTTCTAAGCTATGAGTCATCAAAATCGGTTAAGCCGTTTTTGATATCAGGGATATTTTAGTTTTCTAAACTAACTTGTATACCTACTCGCAATTTAAATACCCACCCAGGAAGCGTATTCCACAATTTAACAGTAAATAAAAACTAATAGCTACTACTTAGGTAGTAAAGTTTGTAGATGAGTCCTAATCCTAGCTAATATTATAAAAACTAGTCTGTCTCTTTTTTCCTCTGTCGGTTTGATACCTTTTCACATTCAAACGGCTATGCCGATCGCTATGAAATTTGGTACAAAGGTAGCTGTGAACTTGGAGATAGACATAGGCTACTTTCTATTGTCATTGTCGTCGGCATTTTTCATCAATATGCGAGTGAAACCGCGGGGCGCAGCAGTGTATTGGAGGGAACGAGAAACAAGAGCTGCGCTCACTTTTTAAAACGTCATTTTGTTCTATACTTCATTCACCGAAACGAGCTAATAGGGAAATCAAGCGCTGAACGTCATTGGTCGGAGTTCGGAGATAAGGGTCTTAAGGCGCGTACACGTTGCGAGCAAATGTCAGTCCTATTCTGTCTCTTGAGCGGTGCGGACGTGTGGTGTGGTGCTTATTTCAGTATGTTCTAAGTGTTTGATTTTTACGTTGACCGTGTGCTTACTGGACTGATCCATGGATAGAAATATGAAATCTATGAAAGAACGACTTCTTATAAACTTAGAAGATGATTTAGACTCAAGTGATTCAGAAAGCGAATAAATGTTTATGAAAATATCTAATGTTTAATTTATTTAAATCTTAGTATTTTCTTTTGTACACAACATTCGAGAATAAAAACATTATATTAGAAAAGAAAGACAAAATATAACATTTTGCTTTTATCTATAGATTATATTGAAGTTACTATTATTTTTAGATAAATGTAAGTGAGCGATTCAGATCATCAATATAAACGCAGCCCAACACTTTCTTCAATAAGTCACGCCCCCTGACCAATCCTGGCATTTTAAGACGGCGCTGCGTCCTTTTCACTTTCATACAATTGTGCAAGAGAGAGGGTGCCATATTAGCTCGACTCGTTGAATAGACTATAGAATAAAATGTTCATTTTAATTCTAAATCTATATTACGGATCTAAAGTTTTGGATTTTTTAGGGATAGCGTGTTTTAAATTTTCACTGAATAGAATCACGTGATGGAAGGTGTTTAGGACCTAAGTAAAATTGTCGTGGACTATTGACCAATAAGAACTCTAACTTTCGAAATTAAGTTAAGCAAAACACAAAAAATACTAAAGAAACTACAACCATTACGTACTTAACTGCTATTCCGTCCCAACAAAACCTCCAAGTAAAGGAACAATTCATCCACAAACAGAATATAAAGTAACCAAAATTACTTCCAAAAGTGAAATCAATTACTCCAACGGCCCTCCAGTAGTGCTTCAATAAAAGCAGTGCTGTAGGTGACGCAAAAAAGCCGAACAATCAAGCAGTTAGCATTCACGCGGTGTCTCTTGGCCGGTGGTCCACAATCGGTATTCATGGACCATACCGGGATCCGCAATTATAAATCACAGTAGAATAGTAAAAATGTTTGTTTATTAATATATATTGTGAGAATGAAGTATCTACTGATGTATTTAGTCAGAGAAGTACTTGGTGTTACAGTTTTTCTACCCTCATGCCTTATGATTGTCATTTAAGTCTCATTAGATTGTGTTAAGAACTATTTATCGTCGTTCTAAATTATTTAAGGCTTACCGCACGCAGCTTACTCTCTCGCGCATCACAAACTTTTTAAACATATAAAATAATTGGTTCCAAAAGGGAGGTATTAATTTGTTTATTTAGATAGAAGAAATATTTAAAAAAAAAAATATTTTCTTTGATATCTTTTAAATTGTCTGAGGAGTAGAAAAATATGTTTTTTCATTACTCCGTCGCCAGTATAAGTGATATCTGAATAATAAGATTTTTTTAAATATTTGTACTATCTAAATAAACAAATTCACTTATCACTTTACTAATATCCCTAACCAATGATTTTATATGTTTAAAAAAGTTGTAATATGCGAGAGAGATAGCTGCAAAATGTGCACGTGGACCAACAAAATGTGCAATGACCTTCTTTAGAAAGTTTCCCCGCTAAGCTACTTTTTGAAAAAGGGAACTACAAGCTCCTCTCTGGGCTAGCAAAACTACAGCGATACCACTGATGTTACATTTGTCCATAAGCGACGGTTATCGCTTACCATCAGGCAAGTCGTCTAGCTAAGTAGGTTTGAAAAATTTCAAATAGATTTTGATATTTTTCAATTCAAGTTTCGGTTCTTATAAAACTTACCTTAACCATATCAAATTAAAATTATTAGAGCATAAAAAATACCTATAAGATAAAGTAGTAACATGATCCCTAAGCCAACCCGCTTTCTTTAAAACTTTCTGTCCTTCACTTGAGTTGAGAAACTTTATGTGAATAGATTTATCGACAAATTATTTCATCGTTAAGACGTTTAAAATGCCGAGAAGTGCTATCACTAGAACCACAGGAGCATGTAAGGTATCGACTTATCTGATGCAATTCAAGCCGTCGTAGCCTACCTACTTCAGCGATTTGACTTGATTTTCGATTAACACTGTATATCACTGTACTTTAACTTAGGGTTGGTACTTGTACCTTTAGAGATTAGAGATTGAAAATCAATAATGATAATGCCATAGGACACTGAAACATGGTCACTCACCATGGTCTTAGAAGCTCAAAGTCACGCAATGAGCTATGGAGAGGGCTATGCTCGGTCTATGCTATGCTATGTCTCTGCGAGATGACCGCAGATGTATGTTCTGTGTCTGGATATTTCTATCTGTCATAAATATGTATATTTACAATTACAAAAAAGTATATATATAAAAGTATCAGCTATTTAGTTCCCATAGTACATGTTTTGCTTAGTTTGGGTTACATGATGTGTGAAATGTCCACCATTATAAATTATTGTTTATTCTTAAAAAACAGCAATCGTCAAGCCAGGTCAGAGGCTTTTCGGCGGCTTAATAACTCTAACACTAGGGCTGGACACTCAGTCTATACAAACTTACTTACTTAGAGCAGACTGTATTTCGTACTGTAGACGTTTTGTAGTGAACGCAAATATTCTATAATCAAAGCAGTTTAAATATATAAATAATCATTTCTGAGAGCTGCAACTCATAACGAATTATTTTTGCGTTACAATACTTGTATCATAAAAAAACACTATATAAACGGCCAATATTCCCTAAGAATTCGCCTCTCATTTCCCAACCCCTGAAACCTTGCCAGCCCTGTCAACACAGTTGGCATCAAATGGCCTATTACACAAGGCTTTCCCAACAGTTATCGATAATCGGACAGTTTCTATTCGATTCGCCGCGGCGAGACACGACAATCGATCGAGACTCTATTGCACGACGACCGTAGAATGCTGACTGCCAAAATTAAATGTGACTTGCTTCTGACCTCCGAGCTTTTGTCAGGATTGTGTGACACGTACTTACGTACTTATGTTCATTGCCAAAGATTTCGCTTAAAGTTTTCTCGTTCATATAATAATAGTAGGATATCTTGAGAGAGTACCGTCTTGTCCAAAAATTTTGAGCCATACTGTATTTGACTTACGTACCTATTGCATTTTACCATCATAATCATTTCAGCCACAAGAAATCCTTTCCTAATCGTTAGAACTGTCTTTTTGTCTCGAAAATCATAAATATAAAATTATATTTCTTCATGAAAATTAATACACACTTATTTTATCTGAAAACATGAAGTACCTACCTACATATGGCAGTTTAGGGAAAAATTAGCAAACTTCCAACCATTTTCGTGCAAACAAATACATTTCTAGCTGTCTAGTATTTTTTTTTCTTTATTCAGGTACTAGTCCCATTACATATTAAAAATGTACGTATAGTTAGATAAATATATATCGTACCTACAAAAATATCATACCATTTTTACATTTGGTTTTATTTACATAGTCACATTTTATTGCTTATTAAAGTCCCCAACTAATTTTGATATAAATAAATCGTGTATTTTACCATTTCACAAGAATCAAATCAGCCCACTGAATTTTACGATCATTAAATGGCAAAAAGAAAGAGTTTACGATCTTGACGAAGTAAATAGCTACTTTATTTAGTTTCCCAACTTTAATGTTGCCATTTTTTATACAATTTATGAGGAGAAAAGCTATTAACCAAAATGCTAATAAGTTTTATGAATAATTTATTGCAACTATCAATAAGCTTCTGATGAGTATCAATAAAATGACAACACTAGTTTTTTACAGCGATTTTACGCGTATTATTTAATAAATATCATTTAGGTATGTAAGAATAAGTTAAAGGAATAAAATTGAAAACTAAACGTATATTGAGAATTCGCTATAGTAAATAAGTACCTGCTTAGATAAATCCAAGTTTAATGTTTTCAGTTTAATGTACCTATGGTTCGTACACCGAGGCTTCTGTATATGGATGGGTAGACCGGATGTGTTTAGCTATATTTTTGTAATAATAATAATATTTTTTAATAGAAATATAGTATAAACTTAGAGTTAAGATCAATAAATATATACGTGGATAATTCTTGAACACGCACAAATAATTTTTTTTCGTAATCCCAACGTACATTTGCGTTCCTATTCAATAAGTAATTGTAATATTTGTTCTAATTAATGCTAAATTAAATATATTTTACATTAACAATGCGCTTGTTTTTTCCCGGAAACGCACCTATATTCAATATCATATCGAATGTTTTTTTTTGTTATTAGGGTTCCGTACCTCAAAAGAAAAAAAACGAAACCCTTATAGGATCACTTTGTTGTCCGTCTGTCTGTCTGTCTGTCCGAGTGTCAAGACCTTTATCTCGGGAATGCGTGAAGGTATCGCGTTGAAATTAAAACCATATACGTAAATCCATAGTATCTTGCTGCAGATAGAAAAATCAAATTTCTCAGATTTCATAAAAAAAGTTACAGCCGAATATGTCATAAAAAATGCACATTTCGACACTCACAAGGGAATCAAACCCTATGGGGTACTTCCCGTTGACCTAGAACTATGAAATTTGGCGAGAAGCATTGTGTTAGAGAACTGAAAACTGGTCATTTTTACTTAAATAACAAAAAAAATGTGTCTTTATGATGACCTAATGAGGGTCCAAATTTTAAAGTTCTTTAACCGTATCATGTGGGGTATCACATGAAAGAGATTTATTAGCATAAGTTAAAACAGGTTTTTAAATATTTTTACGATGTATATTTTTGGGTATAAGAAGGAAAATATGAAAAAAAATATGATATCCCCCTTTTATTTACTAGTTTGTACGGAACCCTCGGTGGGCGAGTCTGACTCGCACTTGTCCGGTTTTATTTTTTTATCCATCCGCCTCAATTATCACACCTCGAAACATTCAAAGGTTTCAGTTATTTAGACATTAAGACAGAAAATGGAGGCGTATGGATTGTTGTTCATTTGCAATAATTAATTTTTATTTAAAATTTACAATTAATTTAATTTTATGACATGTGAAATGTCCACAAATATTTATTTTATTTATTTGATAATTTAATTTTAATTCTATGTCAACTATTATGGATGTAAAATATCTAAAATAAAAAATAATTTCATTTCATTTTAGTAACAGAAACGCCGTTGGGTATGGAAATCTAATAGTGGAATTGATGCACATAACGAAAATCTGGAATCAATGCCTGAGAGGTTAGACAAATGGCATTCTAATTTCGTGGACCCCAGTAGAATAGAAAAGTATATGTATGGGTCTGACATATCTAATATATCATATATATTATATATCTAAGTTAACGAAATGTCACATGATGGCACGTCACAGTTTTTTTGTGTTTCGAAGCGTAAGAGTTTGTCGAAATAGAAACGTTTGCTACTTGCCTAAGCCTGCTAAATCGCTTGCTCTAGAGATGTGAAATTTTATTTCCAGTATATATATATATATATATATTTCCAATATATATATATATATATATATTTATATATATATATATATTTATATATATATATATATTATTATTAAGTAGTATTTATGTCGGAAATAAAATGTGGTAGAAAACAAATCGATGGCGAGGTGACTTGATGAGGCTGGTTATGAATATTTATTTTGAGTTCAAATGTTCGCACAGCTTATCAAATTAACATTAACAAAACATACGATATATTTATATAATTTATTGCGGAATAGAGAAATTATGTTGCTCTCTAATGTTCGGCTGTTAAATTAGCATGCATAATGAAATACCCATATTTGTCACTAATTAAAGTATAACATGTTTCAATTTGACGTGACTGCCTTCACTTTTATTAATTGCTCATTGATAATTTGCTACTTCTAGTATTAGTACTTTTTGATGTAAAACATTTAGGCGCGTTTTAAAAGTAAAACCAACAACAAGCAAACATCATAATAAAATTTTGTTAGTTAGCTCACATACTACAGGATTATTTTCAAATTATTTTTTTAATTAAAAAAGTTTAAGATTTAATTTGTTTCTAAATTAGACGTCAACAGAAGTCAACAGAAGTCTCCGCGACAATATCGGCGTCTCTTTTCCTACAGATCTCAATTAATGTGGGCATAAACTGCCAAATTATTAGGATCTCTACAATTGTTTTTAATAAGAAATAAGAAATATCTAGATAAACTGGTTAGTAGTCGTGCGATATTTTATATTCAGTAATTAACCTTTGAACAAGAAAATAAAAATGTTATGAGCACAATATTGAACACTTGTCTTTATGACAAGACCGTAATTGGTTAAATCTTGGACTCTAAAACATGGAGGACAAAAAAATCCATTTGAATGTGGCAACATCTAATATTAACTTTTAGCGCAGGAGCTGAATCCGATAAAAATGTTATTTTCAAAGTTTCGTAAAATTTTCATGTGATACAACAAAAAATTATAAATGTTCAAACTTTTCTTTTATTTGTATAGTATTATTTGTTTGTATTGTATTCCTTCCTGTCAAATTTCTTGATTCTAGGTCAATGGGATGGAATGGAATGGGATGGTTGATCCCTGTATGTTTTGATTTATTTGTGAGTGTTTATTTTTATAGCGGCGACTTAGCAGCTTTGAGTTTTTACAGTTTGCAGGGAGCGGAATGTTTTTGATCTCAATTTCAACTTGGTAGTACCTCCAAACGTTTCTGAGAAAAAGGTTCCTGATAGAGAGACAGACGGACGGACGGATAAAAAAGCGATTATATATTTTATAGTCGTGCATAACTAACTTTAATCCATTTTTACCTGCGGTAATCTAATCTACATCTTATTGCCTACAGATCAACGTCATAATCGGCAAACTTACTTTAATTTACTCTACAATCTCTACTTAAGCTTCCGCCGAAAGAATGGCGATCCTTGCCATTCAAGACCGCTGTTATTTTACATATTACGCATATTGTTACTCAGCTCAGGTCGATCTTTAATGGATATAAGTATGGCATCATCATCTCAGCCATAAGAAGTCCACTGCTGGCCTCTCTCCTATGGATTTCCAAAAAGACCAATTGGAAGCGGATTGCATCCAGCGTCTTCCTGTCGCCTGTTCATGTCGTTGCTGATCTTCCTACGCTGCGCATGATTATAATGTATTAGACGGAAATGCGCAATCTTAGTTCAAAAGATCGTTACGTACCAATGTACGCGTTCGTACATCAGGGTGGTCGTAACCTGCCCCAGTGACACGACGAAGCAGTTGTAAAACAAACGTAAATTAAAGTTTTAAATGGCGATTAAATAAATTAATGCCCCCCAGCTACAATTGACGTATTTACAACCGCCATAAAGCGTTTGAGTGCGCTCTAACGCGTTCTAGTCACACATACGGGGTTTTTATTGTGAATCGTTTCAATTTTATCGCGTCACACGAGGTGAGTATTTGAAATAGGTTAAAAAACATTATTTATTAAATTCAATTATCACGATATCGATTCAAATGCTGACATCATTATCAGGATACATTTTGATGTACTTACGTCATTTTGGAATTTCTCACGTGTCAGGATATTATTTAGATAATAATAGGTACTAAGTACTTGAATGTTTCTTTAAATGGTATCTATAAGCTCGCTTTCTAGATTTTATTATTTAAAAATGAAATTTATGATATAATAAAAATGAAATCTATTATTATTGTGTAAAAAATGAAACTGCCAAATTAAAAATGCACAATTTTGGTTTTTAATACCAAACTACTGAACCGGTTTTGATTAAATTTCTGTAAGAATATGAGTAAAAGTATATTTCTTCATACAAAAATATTTTTTTCAAATTGTTTATAAATTACGGAGATGATTTATTTTTATGTTTATATCCACATAATAATAAAAAAAATATAAAAAAATAGAGAACTTCCTCCTTTTTAAAGTTGATTACAATAAAGATATGGTACGAAATTGGCATCTACCTGCATACTGTACGAGCATAACAAAGGGATCGACGCACAAACATGTAGATAGTCCATAATCCATATAGTTACTTATTCGACGAATATTGTAAAAACTTTTTGCTTTTTAGGATTCCGTACCCAAAGGGTAAAACGGGACCCTATTACTAAGACTCCACTGTCTGTCTATCCGTCTGTCACCAGGTTGTATATCATGAACCGTAATAGTTAGACAGTTGAAATTTTTACAGATGATGTACCTATTTCTGTTGCCGCTATAACAACAAATACTTACTAAAAAATAAAACAAAATAGTTATTTAAGGGGGCTCCCCTACAACAAACGTGATTTTTTTTGCCGTTTTTATCGATAATTGTACAGAACCTATCATGCGTGAGTCTGACTCGCACTTGGCCGGTTTTCTTTAGTCATTCAATATAGACAGTTCAAACTTATTATAACATATTTTTAACACAGTTACGGATCCATCTCTCGGGATAGAATAGGTTTATTTGATCATTTGGTGGTATTCACACATAAATAATCAGTTAATGTATAAAAAACCCGTCGTGTAAAGTGCAACATTGTAACCAAACCCCGAATCAAGACGGGTAGTTCATAAAACTGCAGTTAAGCCACCTCCACATATAACATCGCACCGAGCACACACGCGCTTATCCAGAGCTCATTCGTTACGACTTAAATAACTTTTATCTGTTGAAAGAAATCGGTTCAGATTACATGCGTCCAAGAATTGTAACAAAAAAATAAAGTTGTGAATGTGTCGCCGCTAATAAGATAAATCCGCCTATTCATCATCATCTTGTATTTATTTATTTATTTATTTATTTATATAGAAACACCAACAGTATACATATTACGTAAGACTTAGTAGGCGATATCTAATATTAATATAGATTCTGATATGAATACCCTTAACAGGTGTCAACATCATTCTTTGTTGATAAAATTAAAACTAAGTATATTAAATTGAAATATCATCATCATTTGAGCCAGAAGTCTAGTGCTGGACATAGGCCTCCTTCATGGGTTTCCAAACAGACCGATTGGAAGCGGCTTGCATCCAGCGTCTTCCCGCCACTTGTATGAAGTCATCTGTCCATCTTGTGGCTGGACTACGCTGCGCTGGCCGGTGCTTGGTCTCCACTCGAGAACTTTCGGCTCTATCATTATTATTCGAACGGCTGGAATTGTTACAGTGGCGGTGGTGGCGATGATGACGCCTAAACCAATCTTTAGATGAACTTTGAAAGCAACTTCCAACTAGAGTTATCCATTTTGCACAACAGTTGATGAAATCAGTTGAATCAGCGAAAAAAAACAGTATTTCATTCTTTAGTAAAAATGAGTACCTATTTACGTACTCATTGTTAGTTGGTAGAAAAGCAGTAGATAAGTAGTTATAATTTTTAATGAGAAACTAAAAATTCAGTAACAGACCAGGATAATCGTGAGCGTATAATAAGGAAGTTTCCAATTTTTCAGTTTTTTTTTTTTTTAATCAAACTAAGCCTGCAATAAATTCCAGTGATTTTTTTTTTCAATTATCTTCACAAATGACAAAGTTCTGAAGCTTTTCCCACCCGTATTAATTGTATGACGCGCAGTCGGTCGGGCTATGCGGTGACGTCACAAGTCTCGCTCGACACGGAGACTGTTCGCCGGTCGGGCAGTCAGTACTTGTTAGCTCGCCACGACAGCCGGTATTATCATGGAAACTAAAACTAAAATACATTATAAATACTGCATCGTGCCTAAGTGTACAAGTACAACTGTTACTACCCCCGATAAACATTTTTTTACTGTGCCAAAACAAAAAAAAATAAGAACTAAGTGGTGCAAAATTATGAAAAGAAAGGATTCTTTATCAGAAAAATCGGTACGGTATTGCTGTGAAGACCATTTCGAAGTAAGTATCTATACATTATCTTGTTACTTATACACTAGTTCTATGTCTATCTATGTTTGTTTGTTATGTCGATACTACTGAACTACCTGGCGACATTTAGTCACAATATAATGAATACGCATCCTTCCAAGAATTTCGTAGCCCAGTACGCTAGAGATGGAATAATGTTTGATGCATACTATCGATATTTTTGATTTTAATATACCTACTTACTTTCTTATAAAGTTAAACAACACTAAACATATTTTAATTGGTTCACTTGCATATTTGGTAGCATAAGTTGTTTTAAGTTTTTTTTATATATATTTTTTCAGGTAGAAAACGACACTGAAAACTTTATGAGACATCGATTTGCTGGTGGTAGACTACTTCTAAAAAAACACGTTGTACCTCACAAGTTTGCTTGTCAAAAGACCAATGTAGATACACAAGAACGGTCTGCTGTTGCGAAGCGTCGTCGAGCCGAGTACTATGAAAAAGTACTTTCAACGGCAGTTCCAGCCTCTGTTGCCCAACAACCCACAGAGTTTATTGAATGTGTTCAGAGCGATGAAGAAATGAAAGATCCTGAAAACCCTATTTCTGTATCAATGGACTGTTTTGATGTGAATATGGAAGCCAGTGTCAAAATAAAAACAAAAAATAAGGGCACACAAGTACATATAACGGGGCAAAAAAAACATAAAGGATGTCAAACAAAATTTAGGCAGAAGAGTATGACATGTTCAGACAATAAAATACTTCAAGACAACGACATTAGTGATGATAGTACAGAAACTGCAGATTCTGTTAATCTCTCGGTCTGTTCGAGTGAAAGCTCATTTGACAAACTTCCATATAATGCTAATAATACGCTCAACAAAATAAAAAATCACACACAGCTGTATTTAGGGCTTTCCAAAGACACTTACTTCTTGATAGAGACTTTAATTAATCATGTTCAACGACCACAGGTAGATCTCCTAATAGCTTTAAAAAAAATAAGACTGAATGATCCGTATTCTCGACTAGCTATAGATTTTGGGCTTCAAAAGGGTTCCATTGCAAAAATTATTGGAAAAACTTTGTCGCCATTGGCACATTTCATGCGAGAGTTAATATATTTTCCCGACCAAGCAGATGTTGAAGCTAACTTGCCTATGGCATTTCGAACTCGTTTCTCCAAAACTCAAAGCATTATTGACTGCTTTGAAATTCGAATTCAACAGCCCAGTAATGCTATTCACCAGTCGTTAACTTGGTCTAGTTACAAAGGATGCAACACATTGAAATTCCTGATCTCTATAACACCAAACGGATTTATAAACTTTGTATCTGATGGTTATGGTGGAAGAGTGGACGATGCTACTTTGTTTGAAGATTGTGGTATAATCGACAAGATACCTACAGGATCAACCATTTTAGCAGACAGGGGATTTAAGCATATCGCCTCCATAGTAGAAACCAAAGGATGTAAGCTTATCAGACCACCCAGCGTAAAATCTGGTTCTATCAGTAACAAAACAGAAGTTATTGATACAAAGAGGATTGCTGCTGTTCGAATCCATGTTGAAAGATCGATAGGAAGATTGAGAAATTATAAAATGCTTGCACCTCATGCATGTATAAACGTGAAAATGCTGCCTTACTTTGATAATATTGTATTAATAGCATGTGGATTAGTTAACTTGCAGAGCCTTTTAATAAAACAATAAATTTATACTCAAAACTAGCTTATTTATTTATTTTCAAACATCAAAACTTTCTTGAACACATTTATTTTCCAAAATGAAAGACTGCTCTCCATTAACTCAGAGCAAATTACTTCATTGAAGTCCACTTTAAAAATGTCTACGTTATTAGAAATTTCGAAGTCCTCATGAGCAATACAAAACAAACCCTTTGTCTTCTCTGCAAATAACATTTGCAGTTGGATTTGTGCCATATATTTTTTTGTTACTTCTCCATCCCGTACATAGTTCTTAATATTTTTTTTGCTAAACGGACATTTTATTTCCACTACATATTCCTCTGAGATACCATCCGGGGATGCACCAAACAGGGGAAAATTCTTATTGAGGATTAGTCCACTTTCTTTTATAATAATATTTTGTTTCGCAGACACTATTTGACGAACTTTTGGTTCCAAAGTCTTTCCTGAAATTATAAATGAAATATCAAAATACAAAAGTAATGTTTAAGCGGTAGACTCAGATTAAAATAAAAACAAAAGATACCTCTGCTAATAGCTTTCGTGTCTTTGAAGGTATATGCTCCTAAAATATTTTCTACCAATACCCCATTTTCTTTGCTGCAGTGTGCTATTTCGTGCAGCTTTGAGGCGGTGATGCGGCCATACCGCAGTTCGAACCACATATTTGATTTAAACTGATCCATTGTGTCATGAGAGACGATTTTCAAATCAGCATTTTTCATGTGGTCTTTGCAGTATTGTATGAAACCGTCTGCATTAGGTTGCTGTACCTGGGCTTTATAATGACATGCCATAGAATGAATAGAAAGCGTGGGACCTTTCTCAGATTTATGATACAGCATTAACATTGAATTTAGATTTAATTTCTGTGACTTGTCAACAACTTCTTTCAAAAAGGATACATTACTAGGAGGCAGAGCAACCTTCGGAGTCTTAGTTGTTTTTGAAAGCGACGTAACTAAATCAGCGGTTTTAATAAATTTTAAATTACTTCCCACAGTAGAGAGCTTTGCTTTTGCCCAATAACATTTCACAGAAGTGCAAGAAGGTTCTTCAGATCGTCTGTTCAGCCACATAACTAAAGCTATAGCGTGCTTACAACCTCCTTGGCTGGCAGCACAATCTTCACAACATACGCTTATAATCTGTTCACTTTCTTCATTACATACAAATGTACAACGATATGGCTTGCTTTTAACTTTATGCTCTGGAGTTATTCTAGCTTTCACCGTGCATAGTTGGCCTTCTCTTTGCACCTGCACATAGCCAATGGCGTCGTCACCGTAGCTTTCTCGAGCAGATCTGCAAATGATTTTATTAATTTTATTAAATCAAGCTGAACAAACACCCAATAGATTTTAATAAATATTTTACTCCAAATATCGATATCGATTTAACAGTTTATTCAATCTCTACGATGGGACACCAAGTTGCCGCTTATCAACAGCCACGTGGGATTTTTGTGTTGATTCATTGTTTTGTTAAATGAAACAAAATAACAAACAAATTTGTTTAAGTTGGTTAATACAAAATATTATAGTAGGTATTTGGATTACTTGGATGTGCATTTAGTACTAAGTTCCGAAATTTAAACAAAAATGATGAGATGTTTATTACGGCAGATAAATGATTAAGTTGGTAGGTATGTAATTACTTACGTTGAAAGCTTGACGCCTCTTATCTCTGCACTTGTATACAGCGGATTGTTAGTCAAAAAGTCTAAAACCATAACCATGTCGACTTTTGGCAAATTATTAGACTGCCCGCGCACAAAACCACTCTCCATTGTCAAAATTCAACGACAATAGTTTATATTTACTTTCTATATACTAAAGTATAGTAGAAAATATGATAAGAATCGCAATACTACATACACACACCACGTCTGAGATAGTACTGCGAGCAAGAAACACGCTCCCTGTGCCGAGATACTCGGTTTTAGTTCATCCAGTCGAACCCACAACGCAGTCTCCGAGACTTGTGACGTCATGACCATGAATCCTCTGCGCGGCTTTTTATTTTCGTTGGGGTGATATTAAAAAAATCATATCTTCGTCATTTTTTAAGATATTCGAATATTTTTTTCACTATGTTTAATATATTTTTATTGTCTTTCAATTTATGTAATTATTTTATTGTTTTTATGTGACTGGAAACTTCCTTATTAGCAGCCTAGACTTTTGTCAGAAGGGCGGATTTTTGTAATTTACGACGACACATATTTTTTATTTATACAATTTGGCTGCAGCTGTGATATTTAACCGATTTCAAAAAAGGAGGAAGTTATCAATTCGTACCGTATAAAATTGTTATGTATGTACACGAATTATCCGTCATTCGTGAACCAATTTTTGTCTAGAATTGGTATATAGAGAAAGTTTCCAAGTTGGTCCCATAATTATTATATTTGTATTTTCTTAAGACATTTTAAACTTTACTGGTCTACCATTAGTTAAGTCCTATAGTAAAAACAACTATTCGTGATCAAAATACAAATTGCTCTCGTAATCTCCTTGATGCATGTAAGGTTGAAAATAAATGAAACTCAATTCCGTGACTTTAAAACCCACCAATAAATTGCACAACAATAGAACATTCAACATTAGTAAAAATAGTTCCATCGCGAATAGAAAAAAATAAACAGTAGATTAAGATGCGCCCGCGCATCCTCTCCTCGCATATATTTCTTTATTTACCGGCAGCCAGTAAGGCCTACATTCAAATAGTTCATTAGATCACGAATGATATATATTATAACAGTTTATATGCAGAGCTCGTTTGTGTATTTTATTGCAGTGGTTCCTGATGAAAACACGAAGTCAAACTTACATACGCGCATGTAAGAATAAATTGACGTTTTTGGCGTTTTTTAAATAATATGATTTAGATTCCAAATTCAAAACTTACTTTTTACCTTACTGCGCAAGAAGAATTATACCCAAGAAGAAGGGTTATATTTATCAAGTGTAGGTATGTATGTATGTTTCTATAATACCAACCTCCTACAGCCATTTAGGTTGGATCGATCGATTTAATGTGCGACGTGTCGTTAGATTTTTCTTTACTTCCTGAGTATGATAGGCTATATTTTTTTGTAATAATAATAATATATCTCTCTCTCACAAACAATTTTCGTAACCTTCAACGAACTTTTTCGTAATAAACAAGTAATTTCACTTGAGTTATTTAAAAAGATATGCATTTATAATTTTACAACGATTTCACACATACTTTATCACAAAAAACGTGCACTCAACAGCGTATCAGCGTAACGAAATAGTAGGTTAGACTGCAAAAACTGCTTTTCTGCAGTCGGGTATTGTGTTTATATTCTAATATAGATACTTGTTATATTATGAATAAATAATCTAACTTTCACTAAAATAAAAATAAAAACGTTTTTCATAACTTCTAACGAACTTTTTGATCATGTTATGAAAGTAGGTAAAAGATATTTTCACTCTAAAGGCTAAGGCCGCACTACGGTTTTCCCCCGCGAGCGGTAACCGCTATAAACCGCGGAACCGCTCGAGACGGTACTAAATCAATCGCGGGGAAAAACCGCAAGTGCGGCCGCTTGTATTCGTTTTCCTGTTTCATAAACTCACGCGGTTAAAAACCGCTGCGGTTTAACCGTAGTGCGGCCTTAGCCTAAACCATGTCTACAAAGCTTTCTCTCTCGCTCTTTCTTTCGAAACTATAAAGCGCAATCTTTTTCTTTTTTATAGTGGGGCATGCATTTAAGACTGAAATATCTCTCTACCAACTTGATCGCCATCCTTCCGTCCAGTGTGTCACAGAGTAAAGCTGCAAATCACTGCGTGACGTGGTTGTATACGGTCGCTTCGCACAGAGAATAATATATCATTGGACTAATGTTCCGTACACGAGGTTTCGTTTCCATTTGATGACAACGAATGTTATTGCGAAATAAGGAAATGGTTACATATTTACTCGATTACTCAGGCAGAGAGGGTTAAGAGAGATGTTAGAGGGTTAGAGGTCCTTAAATAATATTTATGTACCTATCCCAACTCTGCTAAAAACAAAAAAAAAACTTTGCTGTGTTGTTAATTTCTTTATGTGCAGGACAGTTACTAGTTATAGACAGAGTACCTGAGATTTTTCGTGTTTTCATAAAAAAAAGACGGACCTTTTTTTACGGCTGACGAGATGACCACAACTCACGTTATGGCTTAATCCGAATGCTATTCTCATCTAGTCTGGAATGGGAATTGGCTTTCAAGTGAGCCTATATGCAGTACACTGAACACACCGTGGGGTGTTTTGTGTGTTGTAGCTAGTTAGGCTGTAGGGAATACTCTACCACTGTTATAATTTTTCACAATTTATTACTTATTTGTTTATTTTTTAAATTTTTACCAAAATCTTCAGGTAAGCAAAAATAAGAATCAATTCTAAAATATTTAGTGCTATCTATATAGCAAGTATAAGTTTAGAAAACTCAAAACCACCCGACACAAAAAAACTACTGAACCGATTTTGTTGAAACATACCTAAAAACACTCCCGACTCACCTTTTAAACAAAAAAAAAAACGGTTCATCCGTTCGGGAGCTACGATGCCACAGACAGACACACACACAGACACGTCAAACTTAAGACCCCGTAGTTTTTGCGTCGGAAAAAATAGGTCCACTGATTCAAAACCAGATACGTCTACGTTCAGTGTGATGGCATCACATCAGGATGCCTCCAGCGCTGTTGCTGTCGCTTCTAGATTTACTAGTGCTCATAAAATTCTAGACAATACTCGTTCACGCAGCTTGTGAGCGGAATAAATCTAGCGATATTTATGATGCAGGGTTCCGATCGCATGTGGTAAAGGCATATTTCTTAGATGATGCCATTCTGCTGGCAAATAAATGCAGTTTTCTACAGACGATTGCTATTATTATTTCGTTGAGTCAATGAATCTGTCTTCGAAACGATGTTTTTAAAATCAGATTTAAGAATAACGGAACATATTGCCATGAATAATTATCTGTACATATTTTCATGTTTGAACGCAGTTTACGGTGGGACTGACATGCCAATGTTGGCCAAAGTCCCTAATTTAAAAAAGGTTCTATTTTATGCAATATAGGTTTGTGCTTGACCGCCAACTCACGTGATGTTAAGCGATGTTGCGGTGTACGATGAAGCGGGCTTACCAAGAAGAAACCGATTCACTCGCGATTTAAAGACACCCAGATTATATACATCGGGGAAAATCCACTCAGGAAGCGTATTCCACAATTTAGCGGTTCGTACGATAAATGTGGAATTAAAACGTTTCGTTCGGCCTTTTGGAATATCCACCATGAAACGATGTTTGAACGTTAGCGTTGTGTCGATGTAAATATGAGTATCGAATGCACCGTGTCTGTCTTGACACTCACTTGATGTGTTATTTATACCAGGCTTAAAAAAACTCTGACTCTCTCGCCAAAAGCTTCCAAGATACCAGATTCATTATCGGCAATCGGCAGCCTAATCGGCAAAATAGAGGTATGTTACGTCTAATTTTATCGTGACAGCTGAACCTTGAATGTCTACTTACTAAAACAACTATTTAATTCATCGTGACTAAGAAAATAAACCAGCGTACGTACACAAAATAAATAGGTTTTCGCGAGCTGAGTGCATCACTCAAGGCGACTAGTGATGGGCGCGTTAAAAATAATGTCGATAAATCCTGGCGGAGATCAAAGAACGAACAAATCGGCGGGGCGCGGCGGAACACGAGCTAAGAAAATTTGTGGATAAGGTAGAAAAAGAAGTTCAATCTATTGTTTGTTAATATAGCATAACATTGAAATTAAATATTTCACGTCAAATCGTAGTGAAAAGTTAAATACTATGTATGAGCATTAGTCTATAATTAAAAAAAAGCACACAGAAAATATGTTAAATAGTTACTGGAATTAACTAGTTTTTGCGTGGTTCTTAACCACGAGATATTTCTACAGTGATGCCCTCAACATTTAATAAACAATAAACAAAATATAATACTAAATATTTTTAGTGAAAATATTTTTAAAATCACGTTCACAGCAGCAAAGTCCTACCAAATACAGTATATACAAATACAGTATGCTTTGGATGAGATATCACATCCATATTTCACAGATCCCAAACTCGCGTGATTTACTCGCCGTTCGCGGGGTCACGGACGCGGGGAGGGGGAGAGAAGGGAAGTACTCGACTAATAAAAAACACCCCGACGCCCTCCTGACTGATGCGACAATTAATTTAATCCCATTTCTCTGCGTCTTCTAACCATCAGGGTTGTCTCTACTTGCGCTCTTGTTTGTTGAGATGTACCGACTTTTGGCCTAGGCCGCACTACGGTTTTTTTCCCGCGAACTGTAACCGCTATAAACCGTGAAACTGCTCAAGACGGTACTAAATCAATCGCGGGGAAAAACCGCAAGTGCGGCCGCTTGTATTCGTCTTCCTGTTTCATAAACACACGCGGTTAAAAACCGCTGCGGCTTAACCGTAGTGCGGTCTTAGCCTAACTGACATTTGTTGTATCAGTACGTAAGAGTAGAGACTCACTAGCGATGATTTATTTTCCGATTTTGAACGATTTTTAATTTTGCTCTATAAAACAGCAATGTACAAGTAATAGATATAACCCGGGTGTCTTCAAGTCAAGAGTGAATAAATATCTTCTAGGTCTACGTACTTCATCTTCGGCCACAGCATCGCTTTCCATCAAGCGTGCTGGTGGTCATACGTAGAGCTATTCTGTAAAAATAGTCTCAAATTGCTATAAATATAACGATAACTGAAGTGCAATAAAGTAATATATTATCAACTAAAAACTTGATTCATATTTGACCATTGCAAATCATCATCATCATCTCAGCCACAAGAAGTTCACTGCTGGACATAGGCCTCCCCCATGGATTTCCAGAAAGACCGGTTGGATGAATCATTGCCAATCAAATTCATATTATCTAACGTTTTTTTTTATATTTATAACGCCTGTCATTTTTTTATTAGAAATCCTTTTTGGAAAGTTCCAGAAACAATTTCTAAAAAAATTGCTAGTCAAAGTCTCATGAAAAAGTGTGAATTTACAAACATCCCAGTGTTTTCCTGTTATGTCCTTTAACGGTTTTATTGTAAGTATATTAATTTTTCGATTCATTCCTGACAAAAAATTATGAACCAATGACTGACAGATTTTACGAAGGCTACCTAAAATGTGTGTGACGCTATAATAACTGACTCTCCTTGTCAATTTTAGTTCAGTAGTTCTCTACTGAACTCAAATTAAATTGCTTATTATTGTGCGTTGAAATCTTTTTCTGTGGCTCAGTTCACAATGCCACATTCTGTATTTTTTTTTAAGTAAAGAAGTTTGGAAGGTTGGTGGAAGAGGAGTGTTTTTTGACAGCAGAGGTTCAGAGGTTTTTTTTTTTTTTGAATAATAATAAGAGGTTCAGCGCTAATCGTATACACATTCCCTCTACTGTCAATAGGAAGTACCTGTACATTGATTGATTGATTTAGGAAGCCATAAGAAAAATCATACAAAAACTGTTGTGGTAGTGACAACCCTTGGAGGCGCGAGAAGCAGACATCAGCGCGGCAGGCGGCTATTAAACAAGACTAATTGAGCGATAAATTCACGAGACGAGACCCGATATAAAAACGGGCGAGACCCGAGAAAAATCCTAGATGAACGAATAAAAAGTCCCAGATGAACGAGTAAAGGCATCTCGCGTTACGACTCCCGCGCACTCGGTGCTTTTTAACCGACTTCAAAAAAAGGAGGAGATTATTAATTTCGGTTGTATTTTCACCGACTCCAAAAAGTTTAACAATTCTGGAGTATTTTTATGTTTGTTACAGCGTAACTACGTTATTTATGAACCGATTTGAAAAATTATTTTAAAATAAATCAAAATCGGTTCGGTAATTTGATTTTTAAAACAAAATAGGTAACTTGAAAAATATACGAGAAAAAAAAAACGATTTCGAAAATTGCGTAATTTGAAGTCGGTTGTTTTAGTTTTTACCCGACTGCGTAAGAAGTTAAGGAGAGTGCGTAAGAAGAGTCAAGGGCGTCGCCAGCCCATGGCCCAGGGGGGGGGGCAAGTTAATATTATGGAGGAGAAAAATATGAATTGTAGGTACAGGTACAATTGCACGGCCTTTTTTGGTTTTTGGTTGCCCCCATTGCCCCCCCCCCCCCCCCCTTGGCGACGCCCTTGAGGAGAGTTATGTTTATAAACTATAATAAATAATTATTTTTATTAGATTCACGAATAACAGCCGATGTCATTTTTGACGTTGGTTCCCTTAAATGTCACGCCAGAGTTTGAGAAAAATTTGCGATGTAACGTGAACATGTCACATTTTATAGTGGCTTATGATTCAAATAATAATCGTTAATTCTGATACACCATCAGAGAGTACTTGATATCCCTCCTTTATATATGTAGTGCCACCCCTATTTTTTATTATACTACGGCATTTTGTAGCGGTTTACGGAACACATCTACAGTTATCAAATTTCGGTTATGTAGGTTATCTGAGTAAAATTACTGTGACATATGCACAGACAGACAGACAGACGGACATGGCGAAATTACAAGGGTCCTTTGTAGTTACTACTGAATCTTAAGGATTAGCTCAACGCACGCAGCTATTTCTCTCGCGCATCACAATCTTTTTAAATATATAAAATCATTGAATAGAGATATTAGAAAAGTGCTAGCTAAATTTGTCTATTTAATTTTATTTAATTTTATTTCTAGAATTATTTAAAACCAAGTTTTTCTTCGATATCTTTTAAATTGGCTGAGGAATAAGAAAATGTATGTTTTTGTCTAATTCCGTCGCCATTATAAATGTTATCTGATTAAAACTTTTTCTTTAATGTTTCTCTAAATAAACAAATTTAGCTGTAACTTTTCTAATATCCCTACTGATTTTATATGTTTAAAAATGTTGTGATGCGCGAGAGAGATAGCTGCGCGCTTTAATCTCGACCTTAAACGCGAGCGAGACAGCTTTGGTAACTCCCGTGACACCAAAATATTGTGTGTAGTATCTACAAAAGCGCCGAGTGCTCGTCGCCTCTGATCGAATAAAAAATCCCAGTAGAAGGCATATTGAAAGCGGACTCGCGGAATTGATTACTGTCAATTAGGGCTGGCACTCGATCGCGTCCGCGCCAGATGCTAACTGCTAACACGCTTCTATTAGTATTCCTGACAATCCTGACGTCTGGGGAAGGTTTTATTTTTCGCGTTGTCTTAGGGGTACGCTTTGAGATGCATGAGCGTTAGGAAATTGATTGGGTTCGCATTGTTGATTGGTAGGAGTTCGAAATCGTATTCAATTCGATTATTCATGACGCATTTATATTCAGGGAGGCTATCGTCAACTTCTATCAGGGATATTTGTTTGGGATAGTGTAACGAAATGAGTTTTTTAACACGCTTTTATTAGGTAGACCTGTATGTAACTAACTATGTAAAATGAAATCTAAGGTAACTAATTTAACCATCTTCCAAAGATCGTAGCGTCATGAAAATTGGCAGCTATATGTAGTTCTGATGACAATACAATAATATGGTACTGTCGAACTGATCTGATGATGGAGCCGGAAGATATGAACTAGAACTTCATGATGGAACATCGTATCATAGCTGTGTTTGGATTTGTTAGAAAAGTCTTGTAATGAACTTTGACCACAATAATTTGTAGCGTGATTTTTAGTTTTTTAAACTGTAATTTATTTATTTAAGATTACATGCTGTATTCGATTAGTGTGTATAAAATTACTGAGTGAGTTGTGCAATCAAATTATTTGACGATTTGATAATTTTCATCATAATGCTTAACATCATTCATCAACATCAATAATTTAACAAGAAATGTTAAATTATTTTTAATATTATTAGACAGTAACTATTGCATAATATCTATAAACGTATTTTATAAGATATGTGATTATTAATTAATTAAACTAATAAATAACCCATTCTTTTGGATTCCACTTGGGAAAATTGGAAGCTGATAGAATATTTTTAACTTTCAAAGCATATATGTATTTTATTTAGCATTTATTGGTAAAGGTATCCTTGTTACATAAATAATTGATATAAAAATATTCTTAACTTAATATAGAACTTAACCTATATAAATAAAAGCTTTCCCATGTAGTGTCATGACATTGCTTGTGACATAACTATATTTGACATTCCAAAAAAAAAAAAACCTTTTCCGTCGGTTCTTGTGACGTTACTGACGCTCGACACTAACTTATTTCCATGAATAATTTAACAATTTCATGCAGTCACCTAAACTTATTATCCACAACATTGCGGAGACAGCGGGACAATGCCAGCTACGGTTTTGTGCCAACATGAATGATTGCTCCTTTCCACTAACAAAGACCGCGAGCATAAACATTTTGCACAATAATCTTTACAAGCCTGTTATTAAAAATCTATCTAAATACTTTTTTAACATACAATTCTCTCTTTCTTAGATTAAAATCAACGATGTGTTCTAAGAAAAGCTTCAATGGATATCGTCCAAGCTTGAATAAAAGTACAGAGCGAGACCGTAGTGATGGGGCGAGTGTGTCCGGGAGCGATGTCGATTAATAACGTTTACAAGATGAAAGCCGCTGAGCTGTTAGTCGCGATGGGTTCCAGAAATAAAAGAAGCTTTATCCGATAACTCGCCTCGGAATAGTTACGAGACTTTAGTCGCACCACATGCTGTTACCGCTTATAAAATGAACACTATTATATCGCAGCGCTGACATAAATAAAGAATGGAATGTCAACAAGACAATAATTTAGTTGTGATTACAACGCATGAATAAATTGAATAACATACTACATTATTTTTAATAAGCTTGTTTGATGATATTAAAACATATTATTAAATATGAATTTTCGTTATTTATTAAGGCTATCCAACTGAATAAATAAGTTGCCTTCAGAGATATTCAAAATAATGTGACAAATAATTTCCCATTATAATAAAAATGGTTGTCACATTAATTTGAGTGAATATCACTACGGACTGTGATCTTATGATCCACACGAGACATGAATCCCAAAATATGGTCGCCCTATACGCTCGGGTGAAATATATTGTGTGCAGCTAATAGGTGGGACGGGCGTTAAGGAGGGCATAAATTAGGCGATGTTGTGACGTCGCTCGACGCGCAGACCATCTGTTTGTCGATATGTCACGGCGCAGCACTAAAGTATCTATACAGAGCTGACAATTTATAGCTCTAAATTGTCATTTAAGATTTATTTTAGTTCTTGATCTTTAGACGTTGATTATTAACGTAACTATATAATTTAAGACTATTATATGGAATTATTACATTATCCTGATAGCTGCGTCTTGCAATTTTACCTACAATTTTCTGACTTTATTAGTTCTTACTTGTACTACTAAAGGCAACTAAAATTATGGATCACTTCAGGCTGTGCGTTGATTCTTCTTATCAGCCCTGTTTGTACAAACTGTCCCACTGCAAGGAACGGGCCATCTTCTCATTGTGAGAAGGGTTAGGCCATAGTCTGCCACGCTGGCCAAGTGTGGGTTGGCAGACTTCACACATCTTCAAGATCATTGAGAACTCTCAGACATGTAGGTTTCTTCACGATGTTTTCCTTCACCGTTTGAAGTTGGCGGCAATCAACAATACGCACATAACTTCGAAAAGACAGAGGTGCGTGCCGTGGGATTTGAACCCAAGACCTGCGGATCGCAAGTCAGACGGTCTCCCGACTAGGCTGCCGAAAACCGTGCGTTGATTGTCACGCAGATAAATTATTATCGATATGCCGGTTTTATTTACGTCTTTAAATTAGTAAATTTGTGATAAGTAGTTAATGTAATACGCAACAAGACACATATTTATGACATCAGTTTTTTAAGTATTTCATATTTACTTTCAGTACAGAAATAAAAAAATATACTCTGTACTGTATACTGAATAAGAAACCAAAACACTATAATTCACTCAAACTGACCGAGTGGATGAAAGAATCTTACAACAAGCTCACTCAACAGAACAACAAATTCAAACGTTTCAAAAACAAAAAGTTTCATCAGCTCGTTACGATACCCCGAGGCCGCGAAGACTTTATTTTCGATCTCCGCAGCCCCCATGCGACGATAGTGTGTGACATTTGCCGGCTTCGCCGCGTTTTTTCAGCCTCTTAATTACCGCAATATATTCAGCTGTCGGTGCGGTTAGTCCCGCTCTTCGTGAAACTAAACACATCCGAAAGATTATTAAGCTGAGCCTGAAAAATAGGCGGATGGCGACGATAAAATCGTTAGTTTATACTGTGTGCCGTAATAAATTCCTACGTCTGTTCTAATAGCGTTCAGAAGCTCCTCGACACTATGTTATTGTCAGGTAATTTAAGAAATGGAGGATTAATATAATTTGAACAATTTGTTACTGACTTTACTGTTCGTTTATTTTGGGCGTGAGGCGTAACGTTTCTTTTAGATGTTGTAAATTATTTTTTATCGAGTATCGGCTTATGAAACTTATTTACGTGAATAAGTTTGACCTTCGCACATCACTATGCGGGTTTTATTATTTTTATTGTTGTCGTTGAGTGCGGGTTTTATTGATGTCGCCTTTCAATGTGTGTTTGACTATTTTTACGACTGCGTTTGATAATATTTTAGTTGTTTATTTGGATGGTTTTATTGTTGTGAAAGTTTTTTCCATTAATGCGTGTATAGTAAAGTGTTGTTTCTGACAAATATATCTATTAAATACACACACCTACGATCACCTACTATTTCTAGTTTTTTTATTTTAACATTGGGTACATGAACGTTATATAGGTACACACAAAAATAATTTTAAATATTGATTTAATATACTGTCAAACTCAGACCATTTGATATTCAATACAAATCTGACCTGTGTTTTCCGCTATTTACAAGCAGCACAGGAAAATATTGCGAGAAAATCTGCATGCCTGATCATTTTTTTTATTTTCGAAAATCAATGTAATCTTAATTTAACTTCACGTAACCTAAACTTACCCAAGGTGGTGGAATTATACCCTTTTTTATACTTTATAAAAAAACACTATATTTATCTTCAGTGCTCTCGGCTTATACAACAAACCAATAGAGTAACTAACTACATTACACTAAATAAACATGTAGGTATAAAGCCATTAACGAATCACCCCAAGCTAAGTTCTAAAAACGTGTAGCTTGTAGAGCAAGCCCGACGCCAAGATTTATAATTAGAGCTCTACAAATCACGTATCCATTAACAATGTGTTCGGGACAAGACAAACGAGCGCTCGCAATGAGGTAACAATTATCCCGCGGGACCGTCCGCAGGGATTTCACACTGATGGCGACCCTAGTTTATGGTAGAGTCGCCATACATTCAGGAAATCTGTAAAAATAGATAAACTATGTTATTGTAAGAAGAAAAAATGAACGACTAATATGGACAAAATGACTAATATATGGACTAATATATTCGTGCAGCTTCATTTTTGCCTTGGTCTTGATGACTATAACCGATTCGTACGTTCTCAGTACAGTCTCTGAGCTTCGTAGATGTGACCTTGCGTCTTCTCCATAGCTCTGGCTGCTGAGGTTCTCCTTTTCTTCCTGCGTGTGTACTAAAAAGAGAGTATTGGGAAGGGCGCTGGATATTTGTGCTCCTTTATACCGTTTCTGCTCCAGAGACCTAATACGGGGCGCTGAGAAATACCGGACAATACCGGAGTATATTTTATCTCAGCGCATACGTGACTTCCATTGGGCCCCGTTTTGCGCAACGCAACTCCTGACTGATGGCTGTGAACAGGTTAGGGCGATGATACCTCATTTCGAAGAGATTTTCTTTATCGATATAAGGCAATTTATTGACATCTCCGATGAGAATCAGTTTGCTGTGCCGGACAGCAGCGAAGCCATTATTATGGCTGCACCGGGCTATGACTACTAATGGATCATTCGATGGTATCGCGTATTTCAGTCTTCCTGTTCTTTGCGTCTCAGTTTCGCTCAGTGCCACAAAGCCACTTTACGCTATAACCGGACAACCATAACTTCATACATGCGTGTGTGCTAGTGCGTGTGTGTTATATACAGACGTCAACTTGTGTATGAGTCACTGATTAGCGCGCCATTGTAACGAGTGTCTGACCTGTGACAAAAGACTGAATTAAACATAGTGGCAATATTTCTACAACGTTCCTACAAGCTACAAACTCGTGGCTACCCGTCCACGATCGATGCGGCTCATCACAGTGAAAAATACGCTGCTCGTGTAGCCTCCGACGTGTTACTGTAATTTTTTACTTCGCTCACCTCACGTTGTATGATCGTTGTCGAAATATTTTGACGTGACCGCATTAGTTTCTGCTACTAAGCTTTAGATTTCGCAGGAAATCTATTATTCGCAGATTCATAAGAGACAGTTTGTGTTGCGCGCATCAGTTAAATAGGATGTTCTTCTAGAACCGTTTTTCTTAGCCTGCTAAGTATTGGCTTTGAGTGCAAAAGGCTTAGCGAACACTTTAATAGATACTTCGAGTATACGACATTTTGTTTTAGTTTAATATGTGCTCATGACACACTAGATGGCGTGCGAAGCTCGATCCATCTTCCATAGCTTCCAGAAAGCTCTTTCCCAGTAAATATTTATAAATTCGATGTTTTTAAATAGTGAGTGAATAGGTATCGTCCAAGAAAGTAGACCGCAAAACCACATAGAATGAGATGAGTTGGTGGTCAAGCGCAAGCCTGTCAATCACGTATAAAAATACCAAACGCTTGTAATACAACACCGATCCAAAAAGAAGGATTTTATCACAAATATTTGTAAAAAAAAAACAATTTGATCCAAGTTAATTTTCATACAAATCGTTTTGAGAAGTTATTAAATTATTTGTACGTATGAAAATTAGCTTGGATTAAATTTCCATAGTCGAACTACGGACTTTGAACTGAGTCTATATTTTATTGGATAAATGAGCCCTCGCATGAAATAAAATAAACAAATGTTTTTGTCTCTTTCTGTTTTTCTCGCGAAAAAAACTTACGATCAATGTCACATCAAATGTAATAGTTACGTTTACTTATACTTGGCTGAGATGATAATGATGATGATGACTTATACTTCCATCGTGGAACAAGAGAGGAACTAACGTCTGGAAGTGTACTTTAGTAGTGTGTACATTACTATGGTATTAAGTGGTCTCAACCGAACAAAATAATGAACTAAGGACAGCAGCGCCCTCAATTCCACATTAGTTCTCTAAATGAACAGTCTCTAAACTATGATTAATACTTTGGAACAAATATTTGCAACATTACTTTGTGGATTCTGGAGGAAATACACAACATATAAAATTACTAAAATAAAAACACTAGCTTTGATGAAGTAATGGTTCCGTGGTAAATGGTTTTTAAAACTGCTTGCATCATTAAACTGGACTTTAAATTGTAAAAGTAGAACGTGTAAATGGGCCAACTCTTTGTATTCATTGTGAGTGACGAAAAGGAAGTCGTTTGCAAATAAAAGAGTTCTACAAAATTAGTTAACACGTTCACTGCCGTGCAATATATCATGACATACGCCGCATCTTTTTGATCACATGACAGTGAGTTAATACACATAAAAACTTACATAATATAATAAGATAGATAAACGCTTTATTGTTTACATTTTAACTAAAACAGAAATGACATATTGAGAAAGCGCTTACATTCTGATAATGGCCTTATTCAGGTGGCCTTATTGCTGAAAGCTATCTCTTCAAGGCATCTGAAGACTATGATGATACGTATTATATCCACGCTGATACACTATACCTAATAACTAGTATTTTATCAAAACAGCAACAAAATATTCCCTTTTTGCGTCAAACATATCTTGGAAACATGAAAGATTTTATGACCATATTTGTATAACTTTAAATATGGTAAGTAATACATTTATCAGTGCTACTTCTCGGAAATAATATTTCAAGTATCTATCTCCCCATATTTTTAAGTACCGAAAACGAAAGCTATGTTCCCTGAAAGTGACCGGAAATATAAACCGGCGTCATTTTTTTCAACAACACGTAAACCCTGTGACCTTTCGCTTGTGACTCAAAACATCTGTCAACGCTTGAAAAATAGCTACTCACTACAATCTCAACGCATTCGATTATCAACCCTAACGTGATACAAATGAAACTGAAATTTAAAAGTTACTGATTTCAAAGATGGCCGCCCGTCATACGTCAAACGCGCGACAGCTAGGGCTGCCAATTTAAATGAAACTGTAAAACGTTGTGGAGGACAGCGCACGTCTCTCGGGGGATCAACAAAAAATAATTAATGGGCCAGCTAATGAATACGACTGGTGTTTACTACGTACAGTCGGCAGAATGAGTTGATTGAAATGTGAATGGACGTTCCTAATTGATTTTGGCTTTCATTCATTGTGATTGTTATGTGATTGGTGATTGAAAGTAAGTACTGTGTGTACTCTGTGGTATTAAAAATAATAAGCGCTGACTCTTACAACATTTTTTGATATTGTTTGAAACGAAGTGCTTTGTTTCATTTAATATCAAAATGATTTATAGTATATTGAAATTTTACTAGATATTTGGAACACATGAGTCTTAAAAATGAGATCTTTACTACACAAAATGCTATGTTAAGAATCTATTTTTCTACAGTCTATCGCTCTTTCTAAAATTAACCAAAAGTAACAGACAGTTAAAGCGACAATTTTAATTATAGTAAATATTGATAGAACTGAAGGATAAGGTCGTCATGTACTATTAAAAAAGATTTATCCTAACAATAAGGAAACTCGTTTTAATTTATATGGCTACGTTGTCTGCAAACCAGTAAAAATGTATTTTTTTTCGATGGGAACATTGTTTTTTTTTTGCTATCGGTACATTCTTGAGGGCTGAGTTAACCCTGATTTATCCGGCCCATTTCCGCTACTCACGCAGTCGTGCAGCCCGCGCCCGGTCGGCCTGTCAGTACATTATCTACTCATTCACGCTTTCTTGTGTTTCATATCGGTGACAGCGTCGACGGTGACTATAACGTGGAATATACCCTATCTAGCCTATTGAGTTAATTATGTAGTTTTATTTTGCTAATATAAAGCTTGTCTATAAAGATAATTAAAATTGTGCTGCTGCTGGAATTTATTTATATTTTATACCTTATTTTCTTAGATTTAGATACGTAGTTATATAAATTCTGTATAGGTCTATGTTTTAGTGTAATTAATTTATGTTTTATTATCATTGTTTCTCTTTATTGTTGTAGTCTTTTAAGATCGTGTTATATAACATGAGGCAGCCCTACCGTAAATTGGTACACGTCAATTGCTCCATTGCTTATTACCAGCCATTTGTCGATATTGGAATATGACAGGGACAAATTGCTCGATGAGCGGTGTCAACGCAATGTTAGAATAATAAATAAACTATGATTTCGATGAAGTTAGGTCAAGTAGAGGCGTTTCTTATGTAATGTACAAGATAAAAACATATACATACTTTCTTTTGTTTTTAGGGTTTTTTACTCCAATAGAAAAAATTGGAAACTTATAAATAATCGGAATCATTTCGTTGTCCGTCTGTCTGTCTGTCAATATTAAAAACCAGCTAAGTTGGTGTCGGACTATGTTCCGTGTAGGGGTTTTACGTTAGGGGAGGCATCCTGTTTTTTTGTCCTTGTCGCTAAATTATTAAACTAAAACTAAATTATTAGTTTTCTAGCATCTAATATTTGAGCTATTCCGAGGATAAAGAGACGGACATGGTGAAAATCTAAGGGTTCCTTGTTGACTACGCAAAGAATCTTAGAAATGTAAGTCGACGATACGAGTATCTCGAAGCTGTAAAAAAACAAGTTTTAAGTAAATGCATATCAAACCCTACAGAGTACCTACCTCCAATCCTAGAATCACAAAATTTGACAAAAAGTAGGTTTGAAGAATACGAACAAAGGAAAAAGTCCAAAAACTATTAATTTGTAATAAATTTTTTTTTGTGATTAAAAATGGATATTTATATGCACCGTGATTGTAGATATAATATAGGTCTTATCGCTCTAACCTCAAATTACAATTAGAATTAGAACCATAATAATTTACAAGCCTATTTTCAGTCCTAATCTAACAATGAAAGGCGATTTTACGACGAGAATGACTATTTATTTGAAATTGAAACATCAATGGTAAGATTGGTAAGACGTGTCAAAGAGAGATGTTGTCATTATGGTTGTGCATATATTTTTATTGATTTACCACTTCAACTCTAAACGGAATTTTGAATAAAACTATCACTCTGAGTGTAATTATTCTGTGACTTGACACATTGTCCGACATAACACAGCGGATTGGCAGTGGGCAGGACACATAGCACCTAGAACTGACGGCCGATGGGGCCGAAAAGTTCTCGAATGCAGACCGCGAACCGGCAAGCGCAGCTTATGAAGACACAAAGTGGATAGAAGATATCATACAAGTGGCAGAAAGACGCTGGATGCAGGCCGCTTCCAACCGGTCTTTATGGAAATCTATGGGGGAGGCCTATGACCAGCAGTGGACTTCTTGTGGCTGAGATGATAAAATGATGATGACACATTGTAAACGAAGAAAGAAAGATATTAAAGAAGTAAGTACCCTTATATTCAAGCGATATGTAGTTTTTTTTTTAATATCCATTAAAAAAAAAACTACATATAAATAAAACATAAAACGAAATAAACGTTTGAATAATAAATCATTGCTTAAATTTGTAGATTTGGTAAACGATATGGTACGTACTTAATAAGCGCAATTTTTTTTTGAAAGTAAAAAAATCTCACACGAGTATAATATACCTGCAGGTGCAGGTACTACAATTAAAATAATGATCATTTAAAGCTTACTGATTTGCAAAATGATAAATTGGTTTGTTAGTTTGTTTACCTTCCATGATTGTTTTAAATTGCAGGGATATTGAATTGCAGATTATCTTTGTAATTGTTTCTGGAACAATAGTGATATGTATTGCTACGACACGCGGTTCCAGCTGCGTAGTGATGAAAAACGGTGGTGATGGCGAACGGTGATATTGTTTCAACAGTGGTGCATCTCCAGGTCTCAGCAACCTTTAAAATTTCATAACAAACTGTTTAGTCGTGAATAAGTTACAAACAAACAGTCAAACAGACAGTTACTTTCGCTTTTTCGTTTTTACAATATTTTACTAACTAGCTGCGGCCCGCTTTTTTACCCGCGTAGTGATGAAAAGCGGTAATGATGATGATGAAATATAGAAATTAGCTTAATTATGTCACTCGGAAGTAAATCTAATGACACCTTGCATATCAGAAATCGGTCGACTGCAGATGTTGTCGATAATAGATGACAGGACAGACATATACCTGTCACAGTTAAGACCCGTTTTTAGATATAACGCGTTCCCTAGTTAGAACTAGTTTCCACTAAATGTCTTTCTTGAAACTAGAATTAACTAATGTTAGGTTAGGGTTTTTTTTTTGAGAGGAGGGGAGTAGGGAAACAGAGGGGCTAATGGGTTACTCACACACGGTTTCCCTTGGATAAGGATAGGATGATGGGGAGGAAAAAGGGAAGAGGGTAGGGGGGGGGGGAGTGTGGGGGTATGGTTAGGTTAGGTTAGTGACAACTAATTTTAACTGAAAATCAAAAATATTAGTGGTAAATTCTAGTTTTCACTAGTTATTTCTAGTTTCAACAAAGGCATTTAGTGAAAACTAGTTCTAACTAGGGAAACCGCGTTATATTAAAAACGAGTTTTAACTGTAACATACCTACTACATTCTTTATTGTTGTATAATGTCACTTAAATTCTGAGCAAGGCTATCGAAATACGCGGTGAGGCGTTTTTTTTTTTATATTCGTAACTTAGAAGGCTAAATGGACTCCGATAACCCCGGCTAGACACTGCGACCTTTACGGATCTATTGTGACATCCCCCTGCTTCATTACAGCACTTCTCCAAGTCCAATGCAGATCATATAGGTGAAGTGAGGTACGGTGTTGCCTTAGCTGTGTCCGTCGACATTTTGAAAGCATTTGATATTCAAATTCGTATTGTTTATTGATCTTATAACATACATACATAGATAGATAGATAAACTCTTTATTGTTTATACCTTAACTAAACCACAAATTACATAGTGAATAGGGCTTAAATGCTAGTGAAACAACAGGCGGCCTTATCGCTAGTAGCGATCTCCTTCAGGCAACCTTGGACATACATATAATACACATACCGGTTAAAAACATAGTAGTTGGGTTTAAATAAGCTAAAATATCAATATTATCGTTTGTCAGGAAAACATAATGGGCGTTATTTATTTTTGAAAGTCAGGCACGTGTATGAAATTGAGTACATACTTATAGGAACAGGTAGTATAATTAAAGTAATGGTCACTCAGTGGTCACCTTTGAGTGACCATTATAAAATTTTATTGTAAAACGAAACGAGTTCGTTTACGTTTCGTGAAATGTATATAAATTGCAGTAATATTAAATTTCAGCTTATATTCAATTGTCACAGTAAATAATGTGATTTGTTTGTAAATTAAAGCTGGTGAACCAGGTATATAAGCATATGCAATGGTTTAAGCTGACAAATTCGGCTTCAGATACATATTGAAAACACTCTGCAAAGTACGGCATTAAAAATGAAGTTATGTTATATAAGTAGTTTTTGTTTGTATTTTTACTTAACCGTGCTGCCACCTGTGATTGTAGCTGAGAAAGTAAGCAACATGTCATGTATTTTTTCCTAAATTACGGATGACAAGTATACCTACTTAGTTTGTGACTAGAACATTTACAACTTGTTTTAATCAAGAAACTTGAAAAAATCCTAATACTTGACACTGGCAAATGCTTTAATGCGGTTCCAATACAAAAAAGAAGAAGAAGTACTTAAAATATTTGTGCCACTTTGTAACCGACATTAAAATAATTCTTTGATCAGACTTTTTAACTTGATTTTGCTCTGTGCTATCTTCGCTAGTTATGTTGATTCATAACTTCTGTAGAAAGGGGTTCTTTGAAAGGTTTCTTCATATAACTGTGGTTCAGGTTATATAATCAGCTCTAATTAATGAATAATTCATCCTGATAATACTAATAATTTTGTTTTAGTCATTAATCTTCGATATTATCGGTAACAGTTATTACTTTACTTTCAGATTCTCTACATAAGTACTGAGCACCCAGCAGTGACATATTATAACCCAAATTATCTCTCCTACGTAAACTTGACGGCTCAGAGATACGGACGCAACGACCCATTCTACTACGTAGGATTTCACGCAAACTTAGTACGGGCATGGTCTAACAACGTTACAGTACGTAAATGATGATAAACGATCTAGGGATAAGTACTTTAAATTACCGAGAATGCTAACAAAACCACTATAATTAGGTTAATTTTATATAGAACACTTTTTTAAACTATCACGGTCATTCATTAAAACACGATTATTATTAACGGGATATTTACCGTGGTTCGCGTTAATGTTGAGCTCCCGATATTTTGGAACAGTTACATGCACCACCATGTTCACGAGCGACTGAAAAATGCAGGTGGATGATATGGTTAAGAGCAGACAAATCTGTCTACCGCTTTTCTTTGTCTTTTACTGCGAAGAGAGTTATCACTGGCACTCGAACTCGATTGAAAGTCCCGACAAAACACACTCACAATATCACTGCATGTCTTGTTTTGGACACATTTTGGACGCGTATCTTTATTTCTAAGATTACCTAATACTGGATTCCATGCACTGGCTAGTTGAAAACCATCACCTCGAAAATAAATAAATATAAATATCCCGTTAATAATAATAGTGTTTTAATTTAATATAACCTTATCAATATCGCCTCAACCACGAGAAGTCTACTACTGGATGCAAGCCACTCACATAGATTTCTATATAAACTATATTATAAAAGAAAAACAAAATACCCCACTGCAGAAAAGCAGCTTTTTCAGTCTAAATTACGACTTCGTTACGCTTGATACGCTGTTGAGTGTACGTTTTTTGTGAGAAAGTATGTGTATAATCGCTGTAAATAGTTAAAAATGCGCATTCTTTAGAATAATTCTAGTAAAATCGCTTGTTTATTACGAAAAAGTTCGTTGAAGCTTGCGTAAAAACGCATTTTTTTGCGAGAGGTGTATTTTATTATTATAACAAAAAAATATGTGAAGACGATGATGTAAGTGAAGACTAATCTAACGACACCTCGCACAACAAAATCGGTCAAGCCGTTTAGGCTGTAGGCTATCATATAGAAACATACATACACTCGAAAAACAACCCTCCTTACGCAGTCGGGTAAAAGATCAGTTGGAAGATGCCTGCTACCTTCCTGCTACTTGCATGAGGATGTCTATGCGCCTTGTGGTCAATCTAACCTAGGTTAGGTTCAATTGTAGTGTAACTGGTTAAAGCCCTTGGCCAATCAAGACACGTATATATAATTATGTGAACATGCAATCTCCAATACTATAACCACAAATATAGGCTTAGAAAACTTAAAAACCCCCGATAGCAAAAAAAACGGTTTAACTAATTTTGATGAAACATACCTAATAAAATTCTCGATGAAATTCTCTTTCAAACAAGAAAACCTTATCACAATCGGTCTATCCGTTTGAGAGCTACGATGCCACAAAAAGACACAGATTACACAAGCGTCAAACTTGTAACCCCTTTTTTGGGCCGGGGGTTAATATTATGCAAGAGACATGATATTTCTATTGAATTTATTTTTATTTTAAAGGTGGTTTTCTATTTTTACGAGTGGCTGACAAATGTATACAAACGAAGTTTTGTGGAAATGCACTTCAAATTCTGTGATCTGGTGCACCAAGACAAGTTTTTTGGATCAGCCATAAAACAAGGAATGTTTGCGCAGCCTTGCCCATATCCACCGGTATGTTGATAATTATTAATATTATAATGAAAAAAATATCAACATCGTCATCATCTCAGCCACAAGAAGTCCACTGCTGGACTTAGGCCCCCACACGGATTTCCAAAAAGACCGGTTGGATCCGGCATGTATCCAACGCCTTCATGCCACTTGTATGATATCTTCTGTCCACCATGTGTCTGGTCTTCCTGCGCTGCGCTTGCCAGTTTGTGGTCTCCATTTGAGAACATATATTATCTGAAAAAATTATACTTATATACAATATTTAATTAGTTTCACCTGACCCGGTGTCTGTGTGTCTGTGATTAAATCAGACTACCCGGTTTCCGATTGAGTATGTATGTTTGTAATATGTATATATAGATACACTCGAAAAACATAATCCTCCTTCTTACGCAGCGGGTAAAGAGTGAAAATTAGGAGTAGGTACACCATACATATAAAGAAGGGATGAATTATTTTTCACTCGTTACTTAGTGTGGAGATCTTTAGTTAGTGTGGAGTATCTTTGAATATGACTTTAAAAATAAAACTAAGGTTTTATAAAAATATATAATTTTCTTCTTAGATGTGCGAGAAATAGCCCGCTATAGGTGAAAAAGTTTGGCCCACGACCTGTATTTTAAAACTATTATACATTATTTAACCATAGTAGTTGACCATATGAAAACGTTTAATGAACATTAATTTAACATTCTATGATAAGAACTTTTCCAGATATAGCGATAAATACATAAAACAATTAAATCGTTATGGTGCACAGGTGGAGGCAATTCAGTTAATCAAATCAAAACCAATCCGTAACTGAACCTTTTGCGAAGCATTTCCTGTCGGCTGCTATCATTTTTTGATTTAGTAACGAGCGAAGGACGTGTCACGTTTCATCAAATATGTCAATTGTATGACTTAGATGTGACTGAATCAAAAAAAGATGGCGGCCGATGGGAAACGGTTCACATATGGTTCAGCTACGGAGCGGTCTTGAATAACTGAATTGCCCTAGCAGAGTGGTCTTAACAAACAATACTCACTAAGTAATCTCCTTTTAGATTATACCATTAGCTATGGAACCCTACACTAAATGAATTTCACCTCGGTCTTGGCCACTTATTTTATTAGGTACCTAATAGGTAAAGGCGCTTGCCTGTAAAAAAAAGTACTTTTGTTGCTAAGCCTTGTAAATTATTTGTTGTTTCTTATATGTTCTGGTTTCTGACTGAATAAAGTATATTGTATTTTTTTTATTTAATTACAGGGAATATACCATTTATACAACATGACAATACCAGTTGCGCATATTCCTCCAAATTTTCCGTTTCAAAAAGGCCGCATCTACGCCAACTTCACGTCAACGGACTATAACGAAGTGTTCGCTAGTGGATACATCGACATGGAGATCAAGCAGTTCAATACGTGGAGATATAGGAAAGGAACAACCAGGTCAATAGCATTAAAAAAAACATTAAAAAAACAACAACAATTAAAAAAAAAGTTCAAAACTAAAACCCCAGTACTGAAAAATCACGCTCTAAAAAGTATGAAACAAGAAAATGTATAAAATATTTTATTGTATTTAATACATATTCATAGTGGCGATCATTTATGTAAATTTCGATGTTAATATTTAAATAACAACAGTAAAAATATATATTCTAAATATCTTCTCAAATTATTTTTTATGCTTATTTCAAAAGCAACAAGTAAAACAATTACTTTTATGTTTTATTTTATTTTCTATATTATTTTTAAGTTAAAGTAAATAGTATCTCTTAGTTTTGTAATTCACAATTTCGTTAATAAAATAAATAAGAAAAAGCTAAGTACCTATATAAATATATTTACTTAGTTTGAAAATAGAAAAACACGAAACTAGTTAAATACTTTTATTAAGTAAGTAAAGTTGTGAAATAAAATTATTTCGTTATTTACTTCATAATACATACTTACTACAATAATATTGTACGCTCAAAATGGGTAAAATGTACTCTTTAACACCAAATGTACCAGTTTATTTATGCAATATATATTTATTTTGATTTTGACCAGTCTCTAAATAAATGATGCAGCTGTACTGCTAAAACATATCCTATTTTGTATTTATTTGTATGTACCTTTAACTTAATAACCAAAGATGAGAAAATCCGTAGGCAGACGAAAATTAACGACACAGACCATTCAATTAGCAAACGTAGTAGTAGGAACTGGACATAAACCACGCAAAACTAATGACCTTTAAAAGTTGAATTTCGTTGCTTAATGCTTACCCTAATTAAAGGGTTGAGTATTTGGTAGGTTGAAACTGGCATATTAACTTTAAAAAAAATCATAATAACAGGTAAGACCACAGGAAACAACTAGTAGAAATTTGTATAAGAAGAATTTGCATATTTTACCAACAAAAATATCTGTATTTTTAGAAACAACACATCTCCATCAGCCAGGAGCCTTCCTAAGTCCTAACACAGGTCAAACAACAGTTACCGCGTCTCCGATAACAGTTTCCGAAGTGTCGTTACCAATAAAAACATGCCGCCGTCAATATCTGATCCATGAGTAAACAGCGGTAACAAGACGTCAAACATCCTGAGACAACAGCGTTTGTTGGTTCGGTGCCGCTAACTATCACAAATTAGCCCTTTGTCACGCTAGGGACAGGGACATCACGTCACATGACGTGACGTAAGCTTTCGAACATCGAAATAGGCGTAAAGATCGATATAGATTTAGGTGCTACTTTGATATCACATATTTGTTATCGATTGTACAAAAAAAAACGTGAAAAGTTTTGCTCATATTTTGCAAAAAAAAATGTTGACCGTTTTAATCGAGTATTCTATCAACATGCGACGTTGTAGTCGGCTTATAGATTTTATAGCTTATTTTATAACTTAGCTTAAAGTTTTGCTATTAACTAAAAAGTCGGCTAAGCGTAGGCGTAGAGTTTGATTCGGTCATTTTTAGAGTTCCGTACTTCAAAAGAAAAAAACTGAACCCTTATAGGATCACTTTGTTGTCCGTCTGTCCGTCTATCCGTCCGTCCGGGTGTCAAGACCTTTATCTCGGGAACGCGTAAAGGTATCGTGTTGAAATTAAAACCATATACGCAGATCCATAGTATCTTGCTGCAGAAAGAAAAATCAATTTCCTCAGTTTTCGTAAAAAAAGTTACAGCCGAATATGTCGTAAAAAACGCATATTTCAACACTCACAGAGGAATCAAAACCTATGGGGTACTTCCCGTTACTAGAACTCCTAAATTTGGCAAGAAGCATTGTGTTAGAGTACACATATAGGAAAAACCTAAAACCGGACATTTTTAATTTAATCACAAAAAAATAGTGTCTTTATGCAAAGAATGAGGATCCAAATTTTAAAGTTCTTTAACCGTATCATGTGGGGTATCATATGAAATAGCTTAATTAGCATAAGTTATAACAGGTTTTTAAATATTTTTCGGTTTATGAAGGAAAATATAAAAAAACAACTACTTCTTTTCCCCCTTTTATCTATTAGTTTGTACGGAACCCTCAGTGGGCGACTGACTGTCTCAGTCTGACTCGCACTTGTCCGGTTTTTTTAGATATCGTCACAAAAATTGATAATAATGATCAGTAAGAAAACTCAGCGAGTTTGCTGAACTCAATGAGTTTTCCTACCGCTGTACATAGGGGGACAAAGCCGACACAACTTAGAATATCTTATACAACAACAAATCCAGAGAGCAAGTAACCATTTACCTCTACTTGGCTAGACACGACCGTTTATCCGAACAATCGTGTATAATTTCATTACAGGCAACCGTCCCTATCCGTAATTTCATCGACACTATGACATCCCTACTTTGTATGCTAAACTAACATCTATTATCACAAAACCTTCAATTATTTTAGACTTTACTATACAGAGATAGAGTTTATTTTGGGACGAGTGCTCGTTATGTTATTATGATAGGATATCCTGTTAAGTTTATTATTATAAGCTTAATCTGAAGGAAGCTGGGATTCATGTCTCGGTTTGTGGATTGGAGGCGTGAGAATTATTGTTATTGTTCTCTTCGGCTTATAGGCGGATTATGACCGGGCTTAGCGGTGGCTGCTTGACGTCGGTTTACACAGAGGCTTTGAAGAAAGCTGGATATTTTGGCCAAAGAAAACATATGCGTATCAACATTACAATTTGACACAATAAATCGAATGAACACAGGTCTCGCCCATGGATTTTTAAAAGGACCATGTGGACGTGGCCTGCGCACAACGTCTTCCTGCCACTTGTATGAGGTTTTCTGTCCACCTTGTGGCTGGTCTTCCTACGCTGTTTACCAGTGCAACGTCGTTAAAAATACACAAAGTGTAGAAATACTAAACAAGCCCATTACATTATTGTTTTTCCCAAAGATCTATTTTTTATAACATTGTTAGATATACAATTTGCAAAAACACCGATAAAGTCAGTTAAATCCACGAGTTCTTTTTAATTTTTTCCTCGTTTCCTCAATAAACCGTCTGCATCTCCACAACACATTAGCAGAACATATGCGCACGCGCATTATTTATTGTTTCCTCGAGATCAGGAAGATGCCACTTACTGCACTTTGACTCCCACTTGAGTATGGAGTTGATGGGGTTTGACTCAACTGATCACTATTATTAGCTACCACAGTTTTGCTTAAACACATACGTTCAGGTGATTTTTATCTACAGCTTAGTTACTTAGGTTAAGTATAATAGGATATATTTACAGTTAGCGTGTAAAAAGAAATTCTAGTCACGTATCAAAAATGTGCTGATGAGTTTACTTGTAGAAATGTATATGCAGTTTTACAAAAGACTGAAAAAACTCCTATAATTATTTCACATTATGACTAATACACCAATTTAATGCAAAAATACAAGTTAAATTATTCAGCGATAATATATTTTTTCTCACATAACAAGTTCATTCAATTTCAGTAGTGTATAATAACGATGAGATGAGAGGAAACCGGCCCATTCCCACTTATAACTTTTGTTTATGCGTTTGCAAATGCACATGTTCAATACACGAGATAAGATAACCCTTGTCGGCAATTCAAGTGGTGGCTTTTAAGTACACATACCAGGAAAGAACAGAGACATAGCGAAAGCGAATAATGATGGCTACCCAGCCTCACCATTTTCATGACTCACGTAGCCGCGTAGTTAGCCGACTCACGTAGTTTTATTTTGTTTTAGTTAAAAAGTGGTCTCAAAAACATATAGGGGTATTTTTAGAAATTGAACAAAATTAAACTATTAAACAACTACAATTAAATGAGTATTTTATATTACAGGAAAACTGTCTTCCAAATGAGGAACGAAGAGTATTGAAATCAGGAATACAGGCTGCCTCGATACAGGCTCTATCAACATACACTTTTATTTGTGGCTATGTATGTTGTAAATAAAGATAAAGTTTTTTTTTATTAACACTACAGATGTCTTTGAAAAATTGTTTTCGCTACAACGTGTTAAAAGTTTAATAAAAGCTATCCATCTATTCCTTTCTAATTCATTTTCGGCTTCACGATCCTTTGATCTTAAAACGATTGAATGTAACAAAATAATTTATTTAATTTTTTACATTTCACATGTGTTTGTTTGATAAAGTAGAGGGTATAAATTTTTGTGATTGCACAAATTCACAGTTCAATAAACATTTTTTAAGCAAGTTAGGTCTACGTTTCTCCGGCACCGGCGACGTTGTGGCCGAGGATGGAGAATGTCGTTTTAAGTTTTGTCAGTCTTGAAAATTCTAAGATTGCTATCTGAATATGAAAGAGAGTTACATTCCTGTAATTTGTGCTTAGGTGGTGAGTAGTGAATCTATTGAAACTGGACATCATAAGTATAGTCTGACCGCTCTTTAGCTGACCAGGTCTAAAGAGCTCTTTAGCTCTTTAGACCTGGTCAGACTAGATGTAATAATATTAACCAGACGTTCTAAAATGATGGCCAAAATTTTTTCCGAAATAAAAAAAAAACCTCTTTAGGACCGGCAGGACGCTTAGTGAGGCAGATGTTAAAAGGTACTGGACACAACCATAATATATCAATTTCAGTTGCTTAAAAAAATCTTAATGTCAGTCATTTGACACTTGATTTATCATCGGCGCCACGGCTTAGGATGGAAATTAAGTTTGTACTTTATTATGCAAAAAGCGTAGACGTTTTGATAAACATTTGCGTGTTGCGTTTTGTGAAGTCATAAAATAAAAGTTGCACATGTGTTAGAGTTTTTATTAGTTTACAATAAAATAAACTATAAATAAAAAAACTTTTTTCTTACATTCTAATAAATAATAGAATGTAAGAAAAAGTGGTTTTAGGTGTTTAGGATGTTGAAACTTTCGTTAATGTACCTATAGTTTTTAGAAAAGGCAAAGCAAGATGTGAACACAAAAAATTAAAACAGGAGCAGGTGTCGGCTGAGCCTGGATAACAAGAGAAAAGCAATAACATTTTATACCTCTCTTTGTATCCATCCTACATTGTGGTGGGGTTGACCTTCCTACTTTTTATTCACCACTTCGCTCCATCTTAAACGTTGTCAATAGGTTAGCTCACATTCTCTCATGTCCTTTAACACTACAGTTTTCCACGTTGTTTCTGATCTGCCTCTGGATCTTCTACTAGGATTGGAAAGTTGTCAAGATAAATTACTTACGTATTTAGGTGGCCTCCTCTACACATAACCATACCATCGCAGACTACTCTTCTGCATTTTATCACCCAGCCTACCTCGCACTTACTCGTTGCGGATTTTATCGAGCCTGGGTATGCTTTAAATCCACCTCAGAATTTTCATTTTAGTAACTTGGATGGTGCATTTTTTAGGGTTTCGTACCTCAAAAGGAAAAAACGGAACCCTTATATGTCCGTCTGTCAAGACCTGTATCTTGGGAATGCGTGAAGGTATCGAGTTGAAATTAAAACTATATACGCAGATTCATAGTCTCTAGCTGCAAAAATTAAACTTTTCAGTTTCATAAAAAAAGTTACAGCCGAATGTGTCGCAAAAACGCATATTTCGACACTCGCAAGGAACAAAACCCGTTACTTCCCGTTGACCTATAACTGTGTTTGGCAAGAAGCATTGTCATGTAGTTGATATAAAGGAAAAAAATCCGAAAACTGTACATTTTTAATTTAATCACAAAAAATAATTAAAATAATTAAATCTTTATGGAAGGAAGGAGGGTCCAAGTTTTAAAGTGCTTTAACCGTATCATGTAGGGTATCATATGAAATGAGCTTCATTAGCACAAGCTAAAACCGGGTTTTAAATATTTTTGCGATGTATATTTTTCGGTTTATGAAGGAAAATATAAAAAAATATACATACGGAGCCCTCGGTGGGCGACTCTGACTCGCACTTGTCCGATTCTTTGATTAGGAACACTTCACTGCTATATCTATGGACTGGCCTTATAGATTTGTTAATATTCCAAAGTATCTAAAAGCTTCATAGACATTGTAAAGCAAGTGACAGGCGGCCAAAATAATAAATTATATATGCGGGTAGCCAAAGAAAACTTGTAAGGAGGCGTGACAAGGCGTCACCTATACAAAGAATGAATGATGATCCTTGACTTCGACCGCCAAGCGTTAGATTTACTGGAATATGAATAACTACATTAGAATATTTACCTAGTTTTTACCCGACTAGCTATTCGGCTAGTCACGGTTCAAGTGAAGTGAAGTCGGTTAAAACACCCACTCTATGAAGAGTGGGTGTTTTAACCGTCTTCACTTCACTTCAATTTGATTGTATTTTGTTTTGTTTAATAAGATTCAATATATCTTTCATATTCATATTCATTTATTTCTTGCAAAACAGGTGAAACAGTAAATTGTGATCTGGTTTAGTAGTTTGGTTTTTAAAACAAAATTGCGCATTTTGAAATCGGTTGTTTCAGTTTTGAAAACTATAATAATTATTCGATTATAAATGTAATTCTAAATGAGCACACATACATACATTCACACATACGTACATTTACATAGCTCATATCTATGGAGTAATTTTCATGATAAAGCCTTTACAGAAGACCGAAATCTATGGACAAAAATTAGATAACCAATGAGATCCTTATAAAGTACGCTTGGTCCACAAGCTTCACGTGTATGTACTAAGCTTAAAAATAATTACTTTTTTATTTACTAAGCTTAAAAATAACTACCTACAAATTTACTTCAAAGAAGCATTTTTAAATATCACGCCACTCAATTAATCTCTATGTGCTTTTTTACGACAGCACACTTTATTTTAAATAAAAAATGTCGGCCGTAAAACTCTCATTTGCCGCATTTAACATTCATTGCATTTATATCACGAGCCATCGTAAATCACACGTTTTCCCGAAACCCGCATAATAATAAATTTTCATAACATTGCGAGGTCGGTCGTTTGTGCGTAAAAAATTAAGCGAATTTATCCGTCATGTTCATCAACACGATAAATCAACATTAATAACGATCTAAATAACAAGACTATATTTGATTTTAGTCAGTCTGGAGTAAGGTCAAATGCTTTGGTTTCTTCTTCTTCTTCTTTTTTGTATTGGACCCGCATTAAAGCATTTGCCAGTGTCAAGTATTAGGATTTTTTCAAGTTTCTTGAATAAAACAAGTTGTAAATGTTCACAAATCACAATAGTCACGTATACAGTCAATTTATAAGTCGAGTCCTGCTTCAGTAAAGTGGTGGCGACTTTACTAGAAGCTTCTATGGAGTTTTGCCGACAACGAAAAATCACACGTTTTACTGCTTAATTTCACTTGCCCACACTCACGCACTTTATCGAACACTTAATGAATAAAACACCACCATTTTTATAGCATTAATGTTCAAAATAACACAAGTTTATGAAAATAAAACAAAGCAACAACACGTTACTAAGACATTCCCGCCAAAACTCCTGCTTTGGTTTGTTGAAGGAAAACAAGTTTTCCAACATCCGCAACCTTCCTTGCATTTCTTTTTTCCAAGATGGAGACTGATTCAGATGTATGTATGTTGGTAAGTATGTATGTTTTTTTTCTATATTACCCTTTATAGCCGATTGTAATGTGCAAGGTATCTTTGTACTGAATTACACGTAAATATTTTTTTATTTACGAATATCACTGAAATTAATTTTATAATTATTACATATTTACGTATCAAAATTATTTGATGTAGTACTATGACTGTGATATACGGACGGATCGACAGATATGAATAGTTCTTAAAGGTTCCTCCTAGTAGTACTGAACAAAAAAAAAAATTAAAAATTTAAATTTTAAAATGAGAGTAGGTAAACGTGAATGCTTGTTATAAAGTAAACGAGAGTTGTCCAATAACTCAGCAGCACAACCCACCGTGCGGCGCTAAATTTTTATATCCGAGAAAGGGAAACGGTTATGTCCAAAGTGAATTTGGCGGAAACGGGTCGCGTGGAGCCCGGAGACCATAAATATTGGAACAAGCAACGCTTTTAGTTTTATTTGTCTTTGGATACTTTTTAAAAGTATCCAAAGACAAATAAAACTAAAAGCGTTGTTATATGATGTCTTATTTCGTATCTAAGATCTGTGCTTTTTGTAAACAAAGTGCGTGTCGTGCCATGCGTAATGTAGGGTTCCGTAGTTACAGTAATCATAATTCAGGGTCTCTTGTTTGATACTAAAACATTATGAGCTTATTTATCTTCTGAAATCTGGAATCCCGCTACGAGTCACACACATTATAGCGGGATTTGTGATTTTAGCCAAATAATTCTTACTAGATTGTTACTTGTAACCACAGAATAGATTATAGACCAACTCGTAGACGGCCGCCACCGCACAGTGGTGCGAACGTCGCGGTTGACCGGTCAAATAAAACATGACAGCGCTCGCTGTCGCCGGGCGTTAATCACTCACCGCCGAACCGACGACTGACAACATCGGAATGACGTGCGTCCCGGCCTGATGGTTGGCGCTAATTTACTTTGAAGTCGATAATATGGGTAATTAGGTTGACGAACGTCGTCATTTACAAAATAAAATATCTTTCTGAACAGTTTTTCTGGTGAAGGAAGGAAAAGGAAGCTCACGATTCGTTTTTTTTTCTAATGTACCTTTTCCTATATGTAAGCCTGTTGTGAATCAATTTTGTTTTTTTTTTATCAAAGCAAAGTACCTTAAAAGTGAAACCCAGTTTACCAGTCCCAAATAAAAGAAAAAAAAATCAGGTTCCTTTACTTAGGACTAATAATTAGTTAAAACATTAAAAACTTCAGCAGAGAATTGTTTCGGTCCCTAACTCCCGTAGAGCCCCTGCTACATAAATTGGATTTAATTTTTATTCATTGTAAATAATAAATATCAGCTTAGAAAACTCAAAAATCTTCGACAGAAAAAAGCGGCAGAACTGATTTTGATAAAACATAGCTAAGAACTCTCACGTTGAAATTTTCTTTTAATAATTTTTTTTTATCAAAATCGGTCCATTCGTTTGAGAGCAACGATGCCATAACATGAGCAACATATACATAAACAGATATACAGGTACATAGAGACATAGATACACACCCCAAACTTATAACACCCCTCCTTATTTAAGCCTCGACCCAAGTTAGGGCTTAAAAAATGTCTAATATGACAGGAGTGGAACTTCTTGCCGTTTTATCTGTTTCCAGGTAATTTAAATGTTGGAATTTTCAAAGCTAGGGTGAATTTAAAACGTGGGTAATGTAAGTGTATATATCTTCTAGATTGACGTGCTTCATCTTTGGTCACATCGTCACCTAATCGAGCTGGAACGTAGATTTATTTTATTTCGTATAATAAATATATTTTAAACAAACAAAAGTTTTAATTATTTCATCATGTTACAAAAATATTCAATTTTTACTAACATCAGAACAAAATCAGATTACATCTAATTGAAACATGCTTAAATATATAAAAAAATAAATTTTAATTATACTCAATTAAAGTGAAAATAACTATTTAAAAAAAATCGACTAATTAAAACTAACCAGATTTTAAACCATTCCATTTAACCAATCAGATTATTTTTGAATTTGTTTAATTTAAACAGCCAGATATATTATACTAGAATGACGATGGAACTGTATGTATGCCACATCATTCCCACATTGCATTGCACTGTCATTATTACATTTTGACAGTGCACAGTGGTCAAAAACAAGGCTATTTTGTATGCAATGCCCAGAGCGGAGGTACATTAATCAGCGCACAGTGGTCGGCGTTCTGTCAATCACTGGCTACTGACGTTGTCACGCTGTCAGTGTAGCCAACAAGTGACGTGCGTAGTGTTACCACTTCACTCAAATAATTTAGGACTGTTCATAAAGTTTCAAAAGAGCTTATGAGTCCGTAGTCCAACCATCGTCCGTCTCGCTCAAGCATACCCACGCATGAACTTATAAAAAAATCGTCATTTGTAAAAATAGAAAACAACATCACAAATATCAAACAAAACTTTTAATTTGATCCAAATTAATTTTCATACATAAAAATATTTTTTAGAAATTATTAACGAATTTCGAAATTAGAAATTATGAATTAATTATTTGTATGTATATTTGTATGAATATTTGTATGTAACTTGACTTGGAATGTATGCGATACTCTTATTTTCATTTTCCAATGCATTGTCTTCTTCCCTGTGGTAATATTAAGTGTTAAATTTCTTTATGCCCAAATTTGGTTGGAAATATTTTCTTTCAATCAAGGTCACATTGATGTTTGCACACTAATTCTACAAGCATGGAAAATATTTTTTTTCCCGGACTGGAATTAAAATTTTATTTATTTATGTTTTTATTTTTGTTTATACCTAAAAGATGTTTATTTATAGCGATAAGACCGCCCTTAGTGCCATTCTCGTATGTGTATATTATGATATTTTATTACTCTTGTGGTGTCAATAAAGTAGATTAATTGATAGGCTAGATTTTATCATCATCATCATCACCGTTCCTCATGACCATCGTTTTTCATCATCACAGCATCGGTGAAACCGCGGGGTATTGATAAAATTGTTGTATATGACAAATCTCAGCGTGGTTGTCATTCCTAAGATTTTTGACCGTACATCACTAAAGCTTGACAAAGTCTCCAAGAATGTTTTAGCCTGGTGTCACTAGTGAAATAACCTGCGTGTGTACAATTTACGGAACGACTCTCTGTTTGGCTGTGGACGCTTTTGTTTTTACTCGACATAAAAAGTAGATATTTTTAGAGATATGTAAGTATTAACGGCCTTACCGAAAAACGTTACTTAACTTTAACCATCGTCTTAATTTCTCTGTCTTCTTTCGGCAAGTGTCACCACGTGTCAGCGAGAAGTTGACAAAATATGTTAAGTACTTATTGGTTAAAGTTAAGTAACGTTTTTTGATAAGGCTGTATATGTTTATTATTACTTAGATGCTGCATGCAACCCGCTTTCAACAGTTCTCTTTGGAAATCGTACTTTGTGGCTGAGATCAAGATGTATTAGATACTTCCTGTAACTTACCCGACTACGTCAGAAGGAGGGTTATGTTTTTAGAGTGCATGTATGTATCTATACGACAGCCTACAGCCAAAACGGCTTGACCAACTTTGATGTGCGATATGTTATTAGACTTGTCTTCACTTCTTGAGTGTCATAGGCATTTTTTTTGTAATAGTAATAACATATCTCTTGCTAAAATAAAAAAAACGCGTTTTTTCGCCTCCTCCAATGAACTACTCGTATTTCGTAATAAACAAGTGTTTTTACTAGAATTATTCTAAATAATACGCATTTATAATCTTTTACAGCGATTTTACGCATACTTTTGCACAAAAAACGTACACTCAACAGCGTATCAAGCGCAACGAAGTCGTAAGTTAGACTGCAAAAACTGCTTGTCTATAATCTGATATTTTGTTTTTCTTTTAATTTATATGTACATACCTATATATGTACTTGTTAATTAGAACTATTGGTTATATATACAAGAATTATGATAAGCAGTTGATGGGCCCTCCTATCTTCCTATGCCAAAGGGGTATAAAGACAAAGGCCTCAACCGTTAAAGGCACCATCATAATCATCATCATCTCAGCCACAAGAAGTCCACTGATCTAGACCTAGGATGATTGACTGACCCTATGAAATGACCCCATGGATTTCCAAAAAGACATGATGGAATGGATGACGTTGAAAACCTGCCACTTAATTGTAGCTGTCAAGCAACAACTGTTGCTTCATTTTGGAGGCGGCAGAAAAAGCACCCCATCATTGCCTACAAACTGCTATACAGTTTGGCAGAATTGTGTCCTTGTTTTTTTTAAATGATGTAATTGAAGAACAAAGAAAAAAAATGATATTTAGGTTTTGGCTTCGGAAAGGACGAGAATAACAGAATAAATAATTGTGAGAAAGATGTAATTCCGGAGGGTGGAATATTATCTCCTCCCGCTATCCGTGCATGACGTAAGCATACGCTTCTGAGACACCATATATTGTGTAGTTTATTCGTATTATGTCCCTAATAAATATTATAAATGCAAACTTGTATTTGTTAGTTCTTCACGCTAAAATAACATATGAATGGACTTAATTGAAATTTGAAAGATAGCCTGGTATAAACCTGGTATAAATAACACTTAGACAATTTTTACCCCAAAAATACGCTTGGTCCTTGTGAGAAAACGGGTGAAATAGCGTGGCGCATCTAGTTCTTTATACAAGTTTAGAAAACACAAAAACTCCCGGCAAATAAAACAGCTGAACCGATTTTAATAAATCATAGCTAAGAATACTCTCGATTAATTCACCTTTCCAACAAACAAAACAAAATCAAAATCGGTTCATCCGTTCGGGAGCTATAATGCCACAGACAGACACACACACACAGCCATGTCAAACTTATAACATCCCGTCGTTTTTGCGTCGGGGGTTAAAAATCAGGTAATGTGAAAACATTTATTACTTATAAACGTATATACACTATACACATTTATATAGCTTAATTCTATAATTTAGACAAAACAAAAATTCAAAATTCAAAATTTATTTAGCTACAAAGGTCACAACAAAACAACAACAAAGGTTTTACAAAGGTCATACTTATTCTTATTCATGTACCGTCTTACTTATGTATAAGCGCATGTTAAAATCTTATTCACTGAATGAGGACTTGTCACTTTCTGTCAGATGGAAACTGTCACGCGCGAAAATGGAACAAAACCACAGATTAATAAATAGTTACTATGACAAAACACTATTTAGCTAAAATGCTCTTATTCAGCGTTATGTGACGTGCGTGATATTCGTAGAAAATTTCATCAAAATCTTGCGACCATAAATTGTTATGTAAAATTTATTTTTTTCTTTAGAAAACCGTTATCGTTTTGTACCGTAGGATCCATCGTTATCATAATTAGTCATAAGAATGCACCCACCAACCACAATCGCAACCTGGAATCAATATTATTAAAATTCGATTAAAAATTAGTCCCTAAATTAAATCGTATCGTATGTACATCACGAATTTGATAACAGAACTTTTCTACCCCTAGATATTATCCAGTTTCGATAATTAAATCGTATTGTATTAGTACATCACGAATTTGAAAACAGAACTTTTCTACCCAGTATCGATAATTATTTTCTTTTTAACCGACTTTCAAAAAGGATGAGGTTCTCAGTTTTACTAATGATTTTTTAGCATGTATGTTACGAGATTACTTCTCTAATTATGAATTAATTTTGATGATTGTTTTTGTTTAGTTCGTAATATTTTCTCATATAAATTTCATTAAAATCTGTTCAGTATTTTAGTTTTACAAACAAAATAACTGAAAAAAATATGTCATTTAAGTAAATGAATTTGCGTATTTTTACCCGACTGCGTAAGAAGGAGGGTTATGTTTTTCGAATGTATGTATGTGGGTATGATGTAGGTATGTTTCTTTATGGTCCTAAACAGGCTGCAGGCGATCATAAAGAAACAAACAAAGAACAAACTGTCTCGGTGCGGTGTCGTTAGAGATTTGTCTTCACTTTCAGAGTGTCACTATATTTTTTGTAATAATAATAATAAATCTCTCGCAATAATAAAAAACAAATTCGTAACCTCCAATGAACTTTTTCGTACTAAACACGTGGTATAACTAGAATTATTCTAAAGAATGCGCATATATAATCTTTTACAGCGATTTTATGCATACTTTCTAACAAAACACGTACACTCAACAGCATATCAAGCGTACCGAAATCGTAAGTTAGACTAAGCAAAAGCAAAAGCAAAAAGCAAAAGCAAAAAGCAAAAGCAAAAAAAAAAAGCAAAAACTGCTTTTCTGCAGTCGGGTATTTTGTTTTTCTTTTAACATTCATACTTGTTAAGTTGGTTGTTTCAGTTTTTTAAACTAAGTTATCATATACCTACCGTCTTACTTATAAGCGCATGTTAAAATCTTATTCGCTGAATAAGGACTTGTGACAAAGCTGTCAGATAAGAACTGACACGCGCGAAAACGGAACAAAACATAATAAAAATGCCCTTATTCAGCGTTTATAAGTAAGACGGATAGTATATGGTTAGAACAATAATAACTGCTATATTTTACTATTTTCAAATTTCGCTATAAACTGCAGTATTGTCGTATATTTACCTGCAAAATCAGGAGGGCAGTCGTAGAGGATCTTCGCTCCGTTTGGAGACTTCGACAAGAACCCGAATTGGACAATTTCTAATTGATGATAACCAGTGTTGCTAGTTGCAAAACCATTGGCGAGGACGCGGTTATCACACTGTTTACCATATTTTAAGGTACCTGTAAAAAAAAAAAAAAAATCATCAAAAGTAACAATATTTAATGCTACCTACCTATAATTTCTAAAAATGATTTCATGTATGAAAATTAACTCGGATCAGATTCAGAACAAAATTAGTAAAATTTACTGATAAATAATAATAATTTACTAATAAATATTAATAATAATTTACTACTTTACTAATTTTCATACATAAAAACATTTTTAGAAATTATTGACGCAAATGATTTTTATGTATGTAAATTAACTCAAATCAAATTGAATTTTTTATCGATATTTGCTATGTTGTTTTCTAGTTTTACAAATAACGATTTTTTTATAAGTTCGCGCTGTCGTTTTATAACTTTAAAAATGTGGGTATGCGCGAGCGAGACGGATGATGTTCGTACTAAGGACTCTTAATATTAATATTACATTGTGTCATCAATATTAATTAATTAATTTTGATTGATAATGATAAAAATTAATTAAAATTACAATACGTAGAATAATTTCGAAAAGTTAGAGGCTAGATTTTGATCCTAGAACTAGTATTGCGGGACACAATCGAGCGTACTACATTACCAGTAAAATAAAGTATATGTTTAATTAATATTTATCTATATATATAATTTTTATTACCTGTATTTACATGTGTACTTAAATAAAACTAAACTAAAATAACCTAAACAACTTATATAAAAAAGATATGCAAATTAAATAAACTGAAATTTAATTTAATTTAAATTTAATTATTATTAAGAATAAACTTACTATCATCCAGTTTGACATAAAGTTTTTCGTATCTATCAACTGCTATATCACCCGCGGTCATTGAGTCTGCGTACTGTGAGTGGTGCATTTCATTGTAGTCAGAATGTGATACAAACGATAAAAACGATTTTCCATACTTGTTTCCAAATCCTGTAAATAATTAGAATAAATATTATCTACATGTATCATTCACAAATATAATACTCTAAAATAGGGATGCTCAAATGATCGATCGACCAATCGACCAATCAATCGTGATTGGTCGATTTCAAGAGCTCATATCGATCGCGAAGTCTTAAAAATACCTAATTAAATTAAAAATATATCAATAAATTACAAATGGGTCCCAAAAGGAAGTCGAAATTATACTCGGCACTATCTATCTAATAGCAGGGGGACTTATTAATTATATATGTAAATAAATTTTATAATAACAGATAGGTATAGCTAAAATCTTGAAGAAGGATAAATAAAGATTACAATTGTAACATTTATCACCATTCTTATTGCCACACGTATTAGTAGGTATACTAAGCCCGGTAACTGCAGAGCTGGGTTTAATTAAAAGGTCCCATTTGGACGCTTAACTCAATTGGCCTAAATTGTGCTTAGTTTTTTCGTTTTACGAAATTAATAGATATCACAATAATTGTGCTTAAGTAACAGAAAAGAAGTAGGTTATTCTAGACATCAATAAAACCGGACAAGTGCGAGTCAGACTCGCCCACCGAGGGTTCCGTACAAAGCAGTACCTAGATAAAAAATAAATCATTTTTTTTTTCTATTTTCCTTCATAAACCGAAAAATATAAATCGTAAAATTATTTAAAAACCTGTTTTAGCTTATGCTACTAAAGCTCTTTCATACGAGTATGATACCCCACATGATACGGTTAATTCACTTTAAAATTTGGATCTTCATTCCTTTAACAGAGACACAATTTAATGTGATTAAATAAAAAATGCCCAGTTTTCGGTTAAGTCAAGTCGGTCAAGTTAGAAGTGGGACAAGTCAAGGCGTTAACGTAAATTCAGTACAAAAAAACAAGAGAGCCGCAGAGCAAATAAATATATTTTTACTCACCAACAATATAGTCAGCATCAGTACGAGAGCGGTTCACATAGTTTCGCCTCGAGAACATTAAGACTGACAGGTCCGATGCAGATCGCACCGCGAAGTGCATTTCAAAGTTCGTCTGATTTTGATCACGTAACGTAGTATCCGCTAGGAGCGATGCCATTTCCGTGTGATCCAATACTATACTGTTCTTTGTAAACATCACGCTTTCGTTGAATGCAAGACTTAGAAATTTGCAGCCTGAAGAACAAGTTATAATTGTTACGTTAAAAGAATTTTCAAAACAGATTTTGTTGTACCTAAGCAATATAATTATTGCAAACATGCTTTTTAATATATAGGTACTTCAGATAAAAATATATTAGTGATTCCTGAACCGTAGACCTCGCAAAACTTTAATAGTTTTATTTATGGCCGATAGTTTTGGTTAATTTTCAATTGATTACTTTATATTACACGGCAAACTTGGGGAAGCTTGCAAAACACGAGTATTCAATTTTAAAATTGAGTAACTATGGTTTTCCAAAACATTAACAAAATTTCATCGTGAATTTAAAAAAATTGAGTGATGTACGAAATTTTTCTTTCTTTTCGAGGGATCGAGGAAAATATATTACGTATCTGGGGGCACGGCAGTGACCCCGGCCAAGTCGAGCGGCAAGGCCACGTCGTACCATCCTTTTCTCGAAGCGATTCAGAGCAATTTCAATCCCCCTGTAACTTTGTTGTGGATAAAGCTAGAAGCCTGAATTCTATGATTTATAGGAATAAACAAGTTGCGAGAAATTCTAAATTAAAGGCTCATAGAATATTTAATATATATGCGTCAATTTGTTTGTTGACAAATTAGAAACGAATAAAGAGACACAAATGCAAATGAAAGCTAAATGAATGAGTTCTAAAATCAATTATATTTTTAAAATCCGCTTCACATATCCACAGTCATCCACTTCACTTTGTAGAAGTAAATTGACGAATAAACATTAAACATAGAATATATAAAGCATACCTGTTTCTTGGACTATTTTTCTGTCCATTTCGTCCATCTCAGATTTTATGGATTGCACTGTGCCCAACTCATTATTAACCTCTCTACGAAATTTATACCCTGAGACGTTGCTATATAAGAAACTAATTAAAGCTGTAATTAAATAGTGTCTTGTTAACATTTTGATACAAAATTCAATGCTATTCAAAATGATACTCGACGAGAGTTAAGTTATTTTGTTAATGAACAACTAACAAGACACATTTTTATTTGTTTAACGTAAATACTTACTTCTAGATAACGAAAAATGTAATATTAATAATGTTCTTAATTCAGTTGTTGGGGTTCCGTAGAATAATGATAAAAATATGGAGTCGTAGCTGGGAACGCCTGGAAGATATAAAATATGCATGAAAATATGTTTTATTAATGTATTTAACATTCTTTTGCAGAACACTGTTTTAATAGAATGAAGATGTCTATTCACTCTTGCCTTGAAAATTCCAACATTGTAATTTTAGGAAACAGAGATGGCGGCAAAGAATTCTACTCCTGTGCAGTACGCATCAAGAATGTAGATCGATATCGCTGAGTACGGAAATATTCGGCTTACTTAGCTATGTTCGTCGAGAAGTATCATAAGCGAGCACCTTATATCATACCTGTAGTGGTATTATGAAGTTTGAGTTAGTAGACTTAGGTTCCAAATTCAAGTTACACTCGGCAATAGGTGGTATAATTAAAAAAAAGGTGTTATGATTAATAATGGGCCCTCATGAGTAGATTATCTAAAGAACAAAAAGTTGTTTGTTACCTAAAACGGCTAAAACGTATAATATCTGATTTGCAAATTACATGTGGCTTAAAAACAAAACACAAAAAAACTTTAAACAAATATAAAAAACACGTCGTTTGAACCATTGATAAAACTAATTTGAAATCGTGCTAGTTATCGAAATTCACGTGTAACCTGTGACCTGTGATATGTATAAGAACACGTTTGCCTAAATATGAGATTACAAAAAGCGATAATATACACAGGTTACATACACTTACAATCCAATTTTTGGTTAATGAACTTTTACGGATATATCGTGAATATAATTTTAAGATAAAGACGGTAAGACTACATATTTCTCTACAATAAAGTTATGTAAGTACTATGAAAGCCGGTTCTACCAGGTCTATATAGAAATTAATGGCGATTTATGGATGCATGTTCTCCATGGATTTCTAAAAGACTTCCCAGCTTGTGTCCAGCAGTGTACTTCTTGTGGTTGAAATGATGATAACACCTATTACAGTTGAACAAGCTTAAGTAAGCTTGAATCAGTGGCCGACTTTTGTGTGATCGTGGAACGAACGGAACGTCTTGATTTTATGTATATAGACGGTAGACTTTCATATTTTCATAAAAAAATATAAAACCTTCAATATCACTGAAGCGGAAGCACGTAAATCTAGCTAAAATGTACTTATTCACTCTAATTGCAGACCTTGAAGATACCCGGGTTATAGTTTTCTAGAAACAAGGACGGTGGTAAGGCATTCCATTCCCGACCGGGTCGCATTCGAAAGGTAGAAGCGATCCGCTTAGTTAAATGAAAGAGAAATAAGTACATTTAATATCAGCAATGGATTTTGATGAAATTTATAATATTTACCTATCAGTTGCCAGCGACAAATCATATATTTGTCAGCACTGTATCTAATCTGGAAGTTAATAGTTCACGCCTAAACATTTTGCGTGTCCTATTGACACCTAGATTAGACAATTAGGTGAACGTGTAGTTAAAATACTATGACTAATCTTTGCCTGCGACTTCACAAACTTCTGGACAAATTATCTCTGAGTTGATACTGAGTGGTGAGCGATGATTGGTTGTCCTTGATGTGGATTTTGGTAAAGGAACGGACTTACCAGACTTAAAGAGCACAATATACGGTCTATGAAGAATCTGGAAGGCTAAGGTTACGCGTTACAGTCTTTGGTTTACTACGCAAGCCGGATTTTTTGGTGCCTCGAAAGTTCAAAAATCAGTAATCGTTAACAGGGACGGGTTATGGAATATACTTCTTGCCTTCATAGAAATTGCGTGTATAATGATGAGGCTGATAGTACACTTTTGAGTTTCATGTGCTGGAATATAATTGTTAAGATTCTATCAAAGAAAACCCCTCGGAACTAGCACAGGACGACATGTTACCAATTCCAACTCCCTTGTAAAACGAATTGTTGAAATCGATGACAACTGAATGTAACTACACTACTTTGAAAAAGACCACCGAATACGGTTGAAACTATAGTCAGAGATTTCAACCCAAAATAGACATGAATGACCTGGACTTTTTCTTACCGATAAGGTGTTTCGTCTAAAATATCCTACTTAATACATTCTCGCTGTCAGTGTTGACATCGTGTTTTAAACGATGTTTACTACCATGGCTTTATCTTATTACTTTAGTATGGAACCCTAAATTTTTTAATACTTTTTTATCTACTACAAAATGAGTAGTTCATGTCAGGTTATCTGCATGTACACTAAAACCCCTCGGAACTAGCACAGGACGACATGTTACCAATTCCAACTCCCTTGTAAAACGAATTGTTGAAATCGATGACAACTGAATGTAACTACGCTACTTTGAAAAAGACCACCGAATACAGTTGAAACTATAGTCAGAGATTTCAACCCAAAATAGACATGAATGACCTGGACTTTTTGGTGCCTCGAAAGTTCAAAAATCAGTAATCGTTAGATCGTTAACAGAGACGGGTTATGGAATATACTACTTGCCTTCATAGAGATCGCGTGGATAACATGAGGCTGATAGTACAATTTTGAGTTTCATGTGCTGGAATATAATTGTTAGGATTCTATCAAAGAAAACCCCTCGGAACTAGCACAGGACGACATGTTACCAATTCCAACTCCCTTGTAAAACGAATTGTTGAAATCGATGACAACTGAATGTAACTACACTACTTTGAAAAAGACCACCGAATACGGTTGAAACTATAGTCAAAGATTTCAACCCAAAATAGACATGAATGACCTGGACTTTTTCTTACCGATAAGGTGTTTCGTCTAAAATATCCTACTTAATACATTCTCGCTGTCAGTGTTGACATCGTGTTTTAAACGATGTTTACTACCATGGCTTTATCTTATTACTTTAGTATGGAACCCTAAATTTTTTAATACTTTTTTATCTACTACAAAATGAGTAGTTCATGTCAGGTTATCTGCATGTACACTATATGTGCGCTGATATAAAATTCTTCACGTTTTCCAATCATATATGAAATACACAGTTAAAGCACGGTTTTCGCTGTGTGCAATCTACTTATTCAAATCAAACTCAGTTAGGCCGGAATGTTTAACACGATGATCTTTAAAAAATATATGAATAATATAATTCTGACTTTGATATGTTTCTTTCATATAAATAACGTGTCAAGTTGGGTGGCGAATGGGATACCGGAGATGGATGACCTGGACAGACAAATAATCAATCAAACAGGTATATTTTCCGCCATATTTTTTATTCAAATTCAGCTAGTTCGTAACCAACGAAATGTAGACAATAAAAATCAATTCAATCTAAAGCAGTACTAGTTTTTTTTTTACTCCTGACACAAAAAATTGTCTCATAAGCATAGAGTTTATCTCTATGCTTATGAGACAAATAAGTTGGAAGGGTGGATCTGTGAATTTGTGTCTGCCTCAGGCATCGTAGCTCTCAAATGGACCGACTAGACCGATTTTGACCTAGTTTTTGTTTTTTATTTGAAAGAGAATTTGAGCAAAAGTGGCTTATTAAACTTATCAAAAGTTTCATAAACCGGTTCGGTTCAGCCATTTTGATGTCGGGGTTCATAAATTTTCTAAACTGGCTTGGTGTATGTAATTATGTTTTACAGGTTGCAAATATCTGACTTTTGCCAATGGAATGGAACAGCGCTTCTCATTGAACAGCACAGTGTTTAACCATATCGAGAGGGTACCGTCAGTCAACTGGGACGATTTAAAGAAAACAGACAAATTTGAGATGCATTTTGCTGTAAGATCTGACCAGAATGTGCAGGCCTTTTTGATGACAAAACAGCAACAGAGTTTGAATCTACCTGAGTGGGATCCTGACTATTTATTCGGTAAGACTGAAAAGGCCTAATAAAGTATTATAATTATAATTTTTAATTTTATTAAATATATCGTATCTTATCTTCATCATTATCATCGTTTCGATGGATGAGGTGGAGGATAGAGGGATGGATTTCCCAAAAGACCGGTTGGAAGTGGCCTGTATCCAGCGTGTTCCAGCAACTTGAATGAGGTGTTCTGTCCACCTTGTGGCTGCTTTTCCTACAACATAAAAATCATAACAAATAAAATCCTGAATAATTTCATGTTAGAGTCCTGACTGACTGACTTATGCTGGTCGTAGAGACGTGAAATTTGGAGGGTTTGTTTATTGTAATAAGGATGATTCGTAGATAACACTACGAAATTCAACTAGTGTTATATACTTAAATATCAAAAAACTACAAAAGACTCTTTAAATCGAAAGGTTATGTGAATATCCGCTCGAGCTGATCTGATGATGGAGTTAGGAGGTGGATGGCAGAATTTGTTATACCTCTACTACTTCATTACATTTTTTTAAGCATAAGGAAGATATTTTTATATAACTGAATGTAAGTATGTAATTTCAACACCGTCAGCGTTTACTTTTTTGTTTCTCTTTTACCATCTAAATGTTGTCTGGATGAAATCGCTATTAGCGATGAGGCAGCCTTTTGTACCTTTCTAAGGCTCTAATCATGTATTTACATAATGTTATTTTTATCATGGTGGCAATAAAGTGTTTTGTATTATATTGTATTGTATCTTAATGACATAGAAGTACTTTTAAATGTTTTGAGTACATATTTTTGGCCAAATAATTAGATAGATAAAATTCTTTATTGTGTACATTAAGATGTGTTTTTTTTATTGTGTACATTAAGGTGTAATTTTTCTAAGGAAAAAAATATTTAGGTGCTAGTGAAACAACAGGAGGCCTTATTCGCCGAAATCGCTAAAAGCGATTTCTTCCGGGCAACCTTGGCAGCATAAAATGTTTTAATGTTGTTTTAAATGTTTTACCATGTTTTATACTAAAATATAACTGTTATTTTCACAGAAATTGGAGCTAATGACAATCAATTCACAAAATCAATATTATTATCTAATTTTGAGTGGGAAAATCAGCGTGACAATAAAACATTTGAGAAGTTGTATAGTCAACGATACACGCCCAATATTTTGTCAACACTAAAGTATACTAAATTCCATATTATAGTAGACTATAGTAAGTAACAAAACATTTTTGTCATGTTTTTAGGGGTCGTCCATTAATCACGTGAAGTTTTTTAGCAATTTTTAACCCCCTACCTCCGGCGTTATGTGGTGAAGTTTTAGACTACTTGTGCTTTCTTTGGTACAAAGTATATTGAAATTTTCAGAATATTTTCTTTGAATTATCATCATCATGACATGCCTCCGCCATGGATTTCCAAAAAGACCGGTTGGAAGCGGCCTGTATCCACCGTCTTGCTACCACTTGTTTGATATCTTCTATCCACCTTGTGGCTGGTCTTCCTATCTTTGAATACTGATAAAATTTTGGAAAATTAAGCATCGTGATAAAAAAAAAAAACAGACAGATATTAAAGTTGCAGGTTGTTTTTGACTAGCCACGCGCCGCTGTTTGGTTTAGAAATCGTGTGTTAAACGAAAAATAAATACACGTGATATCTCATTATAGCCCCCTCCCCCTCCTTGTGATATTTCGTGTTTTTTTTTCCTTTAGAGCCTCACTTGATTAATGGACGTGATTAATGAATCTCATAAACATATATGTATTCTATCAGTATATATGTATTCTATCAGCCATCTTGTTCCATAGTTCAAGCTTTGCTTAGTTTGGGCTAGATGGCGTTGTGTGAAATGTCCACAAATATATATTTATTTATTTAATACCGTTTTAACAATTGAACAGGAATTTAAACATTTTATAAATTAATTAAGTATGTATTAATAATTACGATAGATTGAAATGGTTGTCCAATTTAGTTTTCGTTTGTCTAGTATGGGTTTTGTTTTTGTCACAATGAAGTCTCTTAACACAAGAACGAAAGAAAATGAAAAGGAAATAATTGCAAAAGTAATATAAATTACTATTGTAAGTATGTATGCTAATTAATTGAACATAGGTACAACACTTATAATAAATGTACAAAATAGCTGATAGAATACATAATATACTTTTTTTTTAAATACATATTTATGATACATAGAATTACCCAGACACAGAACAAACATCCATGTTCTTCGCACAAATGTTTGTTCTGGGTGGGGATCGAACCCATGGCCTACAACTTAGCAGGCATACATACTACCAACTGAGCTGCAAGGCCAGTCATATCCTTGTTTTTATTATTGTTACACGTATCTTGAAGAAACATTTAAATGCTACATATTTATTTTTCAGAGAGCGTGAGAATTGGCAAGGAATGCAACCCCATACCCATTTATTTCGATAACAATAGTGCATTTGTTTCTTATTCTGGAGACATTCTGACATTCGGTTTTTCATCGAGGTCGGTGAATGGAGCAAAGATTTTGTATGATTGCCCTGCTGATTTTGGAGGTAATATACCTATCTTACATTGTATCCTTTTAATCCTTTGGGCGAGTGTGCAAAAGAGCTTCACAACCTCATTCCACATTCCCTTTTTTACTACAAGAAAAACAGAAAGTCAGCATTATACGTACTTACCAATATTTTTTCCACAGAATTCGAAGTCCTATTTACATAGAATTTTTCATTGAAAAGCCAAATGAAGTCACAGTTATATAGAGCTAATGGGAGTTACCGAAAAATCCATATTATAATGATAGTGGTCCACGTTCCTAAGAGTCCGTAGTCCGACCATATCGTCCGTTTTACTCGCGTATACCCATATTTTTGAAGATATAAAATGATTGAATGAACTTATAAAATAATCTTCGTTTGTAAAAATAGAAAACAACATCACAAATATTGAACAAAAATTTCAATTGGATCAAAGTTAATTTTCATACATAAAATCATTTTTAGAAATTATTAACGCAAAAATGATTTTTACAGATTTCATGTAAAAACAAATCACCAAAAGTGTTTTTTTTTTGTTTTTCAGGTTGCAAATGTAATCGCAAGTGACTTCGTTACTTCTTGATAACTTGCACGAAGAATTGATAAAAAATCATCCATTCATAAACTCATCCCACTTAAAAAATTAAACAATAAATTTTATGTCGGACAGTATCATTGTTTTCTATCTGTGGATATATTTTTAATTATTATCACTATTTTTAACCCTCGACACAAAAGAGGGGCGTTATAAGTTTAAAGTGTATCTGTGTCTATATATTTATGTACATAATATATATGTGTATCTGTGGCATCGTAGCTCTCAAACAAATGGACTATAAAATCATTGAGGAGGCATATTAGAAAAGTGAGAGACGAATTTGTGTATTTAGACAGGTCAGGAGAAATATTTTAAAAAGTTTTATTCAGATATCACTGTATCGGAAAGTGAAAAATAAAACTATATATTTTCCTACTCCTTAGTCAATTTAAAATATATCAAAGAAAAACATATTTGAAATAATTCTCATATATAAACGAATCCGTCTCTCACTTTTCAAATATCCATATGTAATGATTTTGTATGTTTAAAACTGTTGTGATGCGCGTGAGAGATAGCTGCTCAATTCGACCCCATTCTTAAGGCTTCGCTTGTCCGCAAAAGTATCAAAAACAGCTTTTTAGAAAATTTACAAAATTAATTGTACTAATAATATAAGCTCAAATTTTTTGTATGTAAAATGTTGGTCTATTGGCTAGGGTTCTCCTGGTACAAAAACACGATTGCTGGAAAAAGTCTTGGTACCTTTTTTTTAAAAATTTGCCATTTTATTTATTTTTCAAATTGATCTCTAAATTGTTTAAAGTTACCAACACCAAAGTGCTCTATTGGTAAACATGTCTGATACGTTAAGTGCACTATTTTTAGTCATTCATTTTACAATAATTTTGCGGTGGCGTCATACGTATTTCTGTTCCACGTATATGAAAACACCGCGCTCAAGAATTGCGGGGTGAGGTTGCGTAAAATACATGAAGTTCTGGGAAAGCCTCGCCTTAAGCCAATTTACTGCATACTTACAGAAAACATAATCTACGCATGTTAATATTCAACGTTCATAAAGACTTTATCAATACCATTATCATTTTAAAAGCTCGTAATAATCATTCATAAAGCTTACGACGCCATCGAACGTTCGATACATTTTGTATAACGACAGCAAAAAAATTGAATGTTGCCATATAAAATTTATCACTTACTGGTCGTTTCTAAGCAGGGTTGCCATAAAAGCGGAGCGAGGCGCGCCGGCCGGCTATATCGATGATGTGCTATTAATACGGCAGATACGGGCCCGTTAATGTGATCGTGTATTAACCCGGCTTTACCCGATGATACCCCACGATGGTTGACTGTATATGCTAAGTACAGATAAAAAGGACGTTTGATAATATTGGCTTTTATTTAGCTTTGTGCGGTATTTGCACGGATGGACGCCGGGTATCAAATTCTTGGAAACGATTGTAGTCAAATATTTGGGACTGGGTTTGTCTATGAACATTGTTATGTGTACGTATATACTTAGGTAACATAAATAACAATGCTATGTTATACTACCATGGAGCTACTGCCTGACATTGATCTGTATGTACTTACTTACGTACGAGAGTAGACACCTCTCATGGCTATTTTGTTACATTCAACTGCGGCGAGAGCGCCGCACCTCATTCAGTGGCTTACTAGTGATGTGAGTGCTTTCGACGTTTTGGTGGCGAGAAAACACACCATAGATGCAATTCTGCGTTGCAAGTATCAATCGTATCGTATAATCGTAGATAAACGACGTACCTAATTAAAAATGTATGTCTATGTCTAATTATTATTGCAGCGGTGTAACGCTGTTTTGTTTACTTTATCAAAGAATGTGACAATTATTTTGCTTCAGATAGCTCCTTTGGTACATAAGTTGACTAACTTGTATGATATTGGACATGGTCTCACACTGGATAACTTTTTGGCATAAGTTCTACGACTCTACGTGTTATGTGCCCTGCCCACTATCATTTCAACTTGCTAATCCACTATATCGGTGATTTTCATACTTTCGAGATTAATTATGACCTATTACAAGCTACATAACTTTCGAAATGTTCAAAAGTGCGAACGAGAAAACTTTTAATTCTTAAAACTTCCGAAAGTAAAGGAACCATTTTAGATATTTAGCTAAAAGAAGAGACATAGTCTAGCAACACCATTTTACCTGTCGCCGCGTTATGCTCCCAACGGTAGGTAAGTTAATATACCACTTACCAGTTAATGGTACAGGCTGCGCTGTAATTGTTTAGGGTTGTTTTATACAGCGACGGTAAGTCGACTCGATTTAATAACCCCGATTATGAACTCGCTTGGCGGGTTTGGTGATGTGGTCGCCGACCGGATCGGCCGTCATTGTCAGTGAAGAACTTGATGATTTATAGTCTTTGCTTGATTATTTATATATTTTTTAAGGTATAAAACAAACTCAAAAAAAAACAATATTGCATAGGTTTTTTTTTTAGCTCAAGGTCACGCAACGAGCTATGGAGAGGGCTATGCTCGGAGTCTCACTACGAGATCGAATCAGAAATGAAGAGATACGTAGACGTACAAAAGTCACCGATATAGCACAGCGGATTAGCAAGTTGAAGTGGCAGTGGGCAGGGCACATAGCACGTAGAACTGATGGCCGATGGAGCCGAAAGGTTCTCGAGTGGAGACCACGTACCGGCAAGCGCAGCGTAGGAAGACCAGCCACGAGATGGACAGACGACCTCATACAAGTGGCGGGAAGACGCTGGATGCAAGCCGCTTCCAATCGGTCTTTTTGGAAATCCATGGGGAGGCCTATGTCCAACAGTGGACTTCTTATGGCTGAGATGATGATGATGTTTTTTTTTAATCGTAAGTACCCTTATGTACGGATTTGTTTTTATAAAACATACGAAAATAATAAAAATATATGTATAGGTATATTACCTACTTAGATTAGTAGTAAAGTAATTGGTTTTTATATGAATGTTATGTTGTACATTAGGTATATATTTTTGCAAGAAAGTACTTATGCAACCATATGTATGCCATTGTACAATGTATGTCTAACTGTAGACTAGCTATACCCCGCGGTTTCACCCGCGTACTATGAAAAACAATGGCAACGTTGAACGGTGATGATGATGATAAAATGTACCTAATGTTTCCGCTCTAGGTTCTCAGCTATCGTTGTACCAAATTCCGTAACAATCGGTTCAGCAGTTTGGGCGTAAAAAGGTAACATACAGGCAGAGAGACTGAGTTACTTTCGCTTCTATTATTAGTTACGCAGTGTAAATATAAATATATCTATGTCAACTTTCCAAATTATCTCTCAATTGGTTATGAACCAACTCTCATTTATATCAAGCTATTTTAATTGTCACATATCTCCAATTTTATGCAAATCTCTGTTGACGGCACAGCCGCGTGTCACTTCGTCTGACAACTGACAGCTTTCATATGTTGACAAGTGACAGCTCAGCGCTCCGGGTAATTTGCGACTGCGGTAGCTGCAACTGGTGAAATATTTTTGTTTTCGTTTATTTCATGCGCGTTACAGATTTACCCACTCTTACAAGTGTTAAGTTATAGCAATAATAGGACAAGCATAGACTAATTGTTTTTGTGTAAAATGTAATTGATTTACAGTTATTCAGTTTTTGGTCGCGTGTATTTTTATTTGGAAAACATTGTAAAATGTGCAATGATGTTTAGCGCACAATTTAATTTATAAATATTGTCTTGATTTAACATAAAGATAATTAATTGACTTTTATGAATTGTTATAATGTTTCAATATTGGAACTTCCGGAAAATCTCGAAGGCTATGGTTTCGAAGGCAGGAACGCCATTCCGGATTTAACTGAAAAAGTAGCAAGATGTTGATAAACCTCAAGCCTATGAAATTGTCTAATTTGAAACAATATTGCGATATAAACTATAAGTGTATAATTTTGGATGGACTTACTTCATTGATGTTCGAAATGGAATAAATGTATAAAAACTGCCAATTGTGTTCTGAATTTTTGGCTCTGCCAAAACAAGTATATCACACAGTATTAGTAAAGATCTGTTACTACTCTTTATTGCACACACTATAGCAAAAAACATACAAACACATATTAAAAAATATATAATAGAAAAGACAATAATCGTATATTGAAAATCTTGATTTGATGCCAGCTATTTGGCAAGTATAAGACAAAAATAAAACGTTGGGAGGATAAGTCCTCCCAATTTGACTCACAAAAAATAGCGATGTAGCTAATAAATAAATGACTAGCATCTAAACGATCTTTTAAATCTGGCTCCTCACGGGCCCAAAACGTCCTTCAATTTGCTCTTACGGCAGAAAGAAAATACCAGATGCCGTATACGAAAACCTTGGCATTATTTGTGTTATTTATTATTTAATACCTACTTTAATGTCGAAATACAATTTAAATCGTACCCCTAATAAAATCAATTACAATTTACTTTCCGCAACATTTCTGCAAACATTCACATAATGCTGTTCACAATGTCAATGCGATCAGACGGCGTTCAGCTCGACTTAATGTTGTACTGGGCACAAATAAATACGTACCTATGGCGAGTGTGGTTGTTATCACGAAAATAACGGATTACTTAAAATTAAATAAATACTCCATATTTTATACGTTCATAAAGTCACGATTATATTTTATTAAGTGTTAGGCAGAACCACAAAGATCATGTGGCTATTTGATACTACATTTGACAGAGAGTTAGTTTTTTTTTTTTTTTTTTTTTTTTATAAATAAAGTTATTCACCACAGACTCCAGGGTCTGTGCCATTTTTTAACATAAACTTTTTATTTTATTATAAATTTCATTAAAATTCTTAATCTATTCTTATTTAATTAGTACGAGAGGATGTTTTTTTTTTTTTTTTTTTTTTTTATATATATATATATATATTTTTTTTTTTTTTTTTACTTATATGTATTATTTTTTTTTTTTTTTTTATATATTTATTTCACTTCCCTTTTTTTTTTTTTTTTTTTTTTTTTTTTTACATTATATTATATACTATAACTATCATGTGCGTGCCACGAGCAGACCAGCGTCCCGCAAGCAGCGCCCGATCACGAGTCTGACGCGCATGCCAGCCATCGCCCTCCTCAACCATATTTGAGGGAAGAGAGCGACCCGCCACACGACGCCGCCGCTAGAAGGAGCTTCCGATGGTGAGCATGAATGCTCAGGGCACACACATGACAACACGTTTCTAAAACTATGAACAATATTTTCTATCTAAGTTTACAATTTTTTATTTAATTAGGGCTGTACGACGTGTCGCATGGTCTCCACCACCGCCTCATTCCGATCTTTGATTGCCATCTGCAAGTTGTAGTCGCAGATGGTCTTAGATGACGCAGCCACCGCGCGTTGCACATATCGGCTGATGGCATCTTCATAGTCGTCGGAATAGTACGTGAAGCACCTCGTGTGCCGCGAAATCGCCACGACTGCATGTGGGACACTGTCGTGCAGGCTTTGCCTTTCTTTGGTCTTTATAACGATTACCGACTCGCATTTAAGTCCCTGAGCTTCATGAATGGTAAGTGTGCACGACCCATTGCCCTCGCCAAAACCCTGGTTGATCAGGGTCTCCTTTTCCTCTTGCGTGTGAACTAAAAAGAGGGTGTTGGGGAGGGTGCTAGGTATATGTGCTCCAGTGTACCTTTTCCGCTCTAGAGACCTAATACGGGGAACTGAGGAGTATATACCGGAGTATATCTCCCCCAACGCGTACGCAACGTCCATTGGGCATCGGTTTGTGCAAAGAAACTCCTGGTTGATGTTGGTAACCAGGTCAGGGCGGCAGTACCTTAACTCGAAGAGATTTTCCCTGTCGATAAAAGGCAACTGATTTACATCTCCGATAAGGACAAGTTCGTTAGCACCAGACAGCCGAGAAGCCATCACTATGGCTCCAAAATGGTTCATGAGAGCCTCGTCCACCAGTAGGCGGTCACGGTGCTCTCGCTTCCTGAATCCATTTACGAGTACAGAAGCCATAGTTCGCACCTTGGTTTTCACCAGGTCACCCACTCGGTGCGCTAGCTTCTCCCTCAGATCTTTGGCTGCTTCAGATGTTGTGGTGATGATAACGTCCTTGTCCACATCAAAGTGTCTTACTACCCATGTAGACTTTCCACATCCCGGAACGCCATTGATCCACCGTATTTTTGGTATCGTCCAGCTTTCCCACTGTGCATCGATTTCAGGGTTCCCGGTGATGGCTTTAGCCATCTCGAGAACTCTGTCCTCTAGCATTATTTTGGTACATTGGGCGATAACTACGATAGGATCATTTGGAGGTGTTGCGTACTTCAGTTTTCCAGTCCGCTTCGTCTCAGCCGCGTCCAGCGCCACAAAACCATTTCCTGCACTGTAAGCTGCCATGTACTCGCCTTTTACGGCTCCCATGATGAACTGGGATGTATCATTATTGTACATGGCTGCTTTTGCCTCCTCCAATCTCACCTTCAGGAGACCTTCATTACCGTGCCTGAAAGACTGCATGATGTTTTCGCAGGTTATGAGATTGACCTGTCTGGTCGCTCTCGTCACGGCTAGAAATTCGAGGAGGGCGTTCCTGGCATGTTCCTGCGGCGTCGAGGCGGGGATGAGACGTGGCGGACTGACTTGTCCCTTGTCGGCTCTCGTACTGACCTTCGGGTGCAGTTGCAGCTGCACCTTTGACGTTGTTATCAGGAAGGGCTTACTTTGCTTTGGAGTCTTGGGGGATTTCTGGAATAAGCTCTGCGTAGCAGTACTGAACGCCGTCCAGAGAGCGGAGACTCGGCCTTCGCTCTCCTCACGGCGACCGCTTTGATGTGCGGCGGCTTTTTCAGCATCTACTTTCTGTTGCGCCCGTTCAGATCCGCTTAATTCTGGAACTGGATGTCCCCGGCCGTTTGCTGCAGTGGTACGTTTGACTGCGGGTGTCTTTAGAAAACCAAGATTTTCGCCTCTGTCTTCGTACACTACGACCTCATGGTGTTCTGAGGCCTTCGTGCAACCTAGCCGATCCTCGACTTCACATTTCCAGAACTCAACGTTCATTGCGTCGACGCTTATCACACGGGGGTTTGTTAGAAGAGAGAGTTAGTTAGAAGGGAGAAGGTATTAGAGGGTATGTATGTACTCGTAATGGCGTATTATTTCGTAATTTTTTCTTTGGCTTTATAGGAAAATCAGCAATGTAAGTATCACAAATGGTATGATTATGATCTTAATTTTGAAGTATAATAACTAATACTAAGATCGATTAAGTGCGTGTTAAGCTTACGTTAACGTATTTTTTTTTTTTATATTATTGTCTAACTGCTAGCATTTCGCATTAGCAATTGGCCTTTGAAGCAACTGAATAGAAAATGTGTAGAGTAACAAATTACTACAAAAATAAGTATACAATTTGTTTTACCGACTAACTAGGGACAGTGTTATCTTTTATTGTCTTTATTACCTGTCAAAACATAATACTTGCAGAAGAAAGTAGGACTTTTCGATCGCTCAAAATACTTAGATAAAAGGAGCCTTTTCATAAATATCGCGAATTGAAATTTCTCCAACGCCACACTCAGCTGTATAAAAGTCAATACATAAAGAGCGAGTGGTCATAAGATTTTATACGCGCCATAACCGACGCGAAGTGACGCGTAAATTCTTATAACATGGGTAAGTGTTCGAAATATGAATAGGAGACTGTATCTCAGCTGTTAGGAGAGGTTAAGATGGGCTCGGGAAGGAATGGGGCTGAATCTCAACGGAAAGGATGGAATTTAAGAAGGCTGGTGAAAGACTTGGTATATTGAGGAAACTGAAAGATACATTTTTGCACGTCAATTCTGTGTCGTTCCATATTTTGCTTACTATTCTGAGTTTTATAGGTCACTAATAAAGAAATTATTTAATTTCCCCCTTAGATCTTAGTGGGTGTTTTCGATATAAAAGCTATAACTTTGTAATAGTCTGATCCAATAATATCTACTTTATTAAGTTTCCATTAAAGAACGTAACGATTTCAGTGCTATCCGCACCCACGTACATATACCCATGTAAGGCAAAATAATAGAGAAAACAAATAAAATAAACGATAACCGATGTATCTATTATCGATAAATCAAATCGTAGAGCTAGCGATTGAGCAATAAATATCAATGATTTTAATGTTCCCGAGCAACATGCGATAACTGTCAAACTGTGCCGACGCCATCTTGGACGCCATCTTGATTTATGACCATTTCAACTATATCAACTGTCGATAGATGAATGCAAGTGGAACTGGAACAACTAATAGAAAAGTTATAATTCCATTACGATTAAAAATACTATGAAAGTAATGAAAATATATGTCTGATTCGAGTTTCATTCGTACATCGAGGCTTTTCTACCCCCACCATAAAAATATTTGTTAGCAAAATGGTTGTTATTGGATGTGTGAAAAAATTTACGGTATTTCGGTCAATGTATTTAGGTAATTTTGACTCCGTGTCAAACATTGTACAAAGTCTTTTAGGTAGGTTGTTGTTTTTTTTTCCAAAGATTAATTAGCAATCGTTTAGACTCAAAGTAACCAGTGTTGACAGTAAAATATAATTTATAATGAAAATAAATGATAACTACCAAAACTAAGTAAGCTTACAGGTTGAAGAGTAATATTCTACCAACTTAAAAATGTAGGTACTTGGAAAACTAAAACAGAAACTTTCTAATATATTCCCTACAAATGTAACAACGGAACCCTATACTGCGCGTGACCTGACACGCACTTGCTCGATTTTTATTTATATGAGCTTCATACATCTGTGTTTCCGAAGAAAATATTCTTGAAAGACAGAAAGGAAGACGAACATTCAACGTCGTATAATAAAAAGATTCGCTCGTACTAGCATCATTATTAAATTGTATTTTAATACATTTTGTTGTCGCGTCTCTTATAGGCAGAATAACAGAGTTTGGTGGCTTGGCATTTAAAACATTTAATAGATTACCTACATTATTCCTTATTAAAGTTGTGACCTACCTTTGTCATATAATTACATTAAACAAGAGAAAAACAACTATAAATTATCATATTAAATTATTATTGTAATTTTTTAATTACCAGCATAAATTAAATACTCACGTCTTTGTATTAAATTATTTGTTTATTATACACAATAATTTATTGCTAAGTCAAGAAGGCATAAATTATATAAATATGTACGAGGTACTTTATGCGTGTTTTTAACCCCCGACCTAAAAAAAAGAGGTATTATAATTTTGACTTGTGTATCTGTACCTTTAAATGTCTGTGGCATCGTAGCTCTCAAACGAATGAACTGATTTTAATCTAGTTTTGTTTTTGCTTGAGAATATCATAGTAAGTGTTCTTAGCTATGTTTCATCAAAATTTGTTCAGCCGAATTTTTGGCGGGGATATTTCTGATTTCTAAACTTATTCTTGAACCTATAAGAAAACACAACAAAATAATACATTAAAATTAATGTTGAAATAAATAATGTAGTTGTTTTCACTTAAGTAATAAATAACATACATTTTGATTAAGTACATAATACATGCTCCGTGGTGGCGTTTATTGGATGGATACTGTATTAGCTATATGCAGCATTATTCTCTACAGTAATAAGTATAAGCTTAGAAAACTCAAAAACCTCCGAAAAAAAACGGCTGAACCGATTTTGATGAAACATAGATTAGATTAAAATTATCTTTATGTTTTTTTAATGATTAATTCTAATTAATCATAAAAAAAACATAAAGATAATTTCAAGAAAATAAGAAAATTAAAAATGGATCAAAATCGGTCCATCCGTTTGAGAGCTACGATGCCACAGACAGACATACTGATGCACAGATATACAGATACACACATCAAACTTATAACGCCCCTCTTTTTGGCTCGGGGGTTAAAAATATATGTATCCGAAAATAAGCTTGCGCTTGACCGTCATCATGTCTGGTGTACACGTACCCATAAATAGATGGGAAAATAATTCTAACATGTAAAAATTATATGTTGCACTGATTCACTGGCTAAATTTCGTTTATGTTATATCTTAATAAAATGACTAAGTCATACGGACCAATGAACAGACAGACGAAGAATTGATCGGAATTCCTTGTCGTACGAAACTCCAAAATTAAGCAAGTGAAGACAAGGTACATAGCTATATATAACTAATAATAATTTATATCTCGCGTTTAATAAATCCATTAATAACATCTCGATAATCGAGGAATTTATTGTAACGTCTGCAATAAATACTTACAATAAATAATAATGCGAGGCATAATAATTAATGTGTACCAATTAAAATGAAAATAAATTTAATAATTAATGTGCCTCTAGTGACATTTATTATAACAGTAATTTAATCTAAAAAGAAAAAATAAAACAAACCCATATACTTAATTTTTTTCCAATTTTGCTCCGTGAAAATCGACAGTGAAAAAAATATTGGTAAGTACATAATATTTTCCTTTCAATGAAAACTAAAGTTATAAACATACAAAGTAACAAATCAATCAAATTTACGTAGTTTGAATAATAAAACTTAAATTTGAAATAATCGAGCTGGGAACCTGGAGACGACGTAGACATAGGCTATATTCCATTATCATCTTCATCATCACTACCTTTCACTTCACTAAGCAGATAAAACTGCGAGATGCTGCTCTAGCTCAGCTGGAAGCTTTAGAGTTGGAGCAGTCGGCGCAAACTTCACTCTCTGACGTTTGCGCTGCTCCTTTGAAAAAGACCGCCTAATGCGGTTGAAGCTATAGTCGGATATTTTGACTTAGAACAGAATTATGTGAGTGACTACTTACGTTTTTATTTAAAAATACGAGTATATCAAAACAAAAATACTTTCATTTTAATAAAAAATATTTTAATTTTATTTTATATTCGCAATTTTAGTCATAAATCGTGTTTTACTGGTTTAATCGGTCTTTTTAGCCTCGAGTGTGAGAGAGAATGATGTCAAATATCTGACTTTACAATATAATATCATCTCAAGTAGATGCGATCAGGCCAAAGACTGTACCGATCTGTAAGTAGGTATACTTAGTCATTGTCATTCATAACATCTGCTGGTCTATATAGAGGCGAAATGATACTCATCTGTATGCTGTTGTCAATTATATTAATTGTATAATAATACAAACAAAAACAAAACGTTACGTTCGGTATAATTAGATCAGTTACTCTAATAATAACAAGAAATCAGCTTAAAAACAAAAGGGTCCATTCCATTCTCGTTAATCCGCACCCGTCGTTTGGGTACAAAATTAAATTCAAACTGTCACCAAGAGCTGTCACTGTCAAAGTTTTTCTATTAACTTTTTCATAGGGATTTGACAGGACATTCATAAAATGGGCGACGTTGATAGATCGCGCCGGTCGGTTGTCGGGTACTGCGACATCTTTTTTGAATTTTTCTGACGCTAATGATATTTTTTACCCCTTTTCACTGGCATGAATATAATTAAGAACAAATGTTACGTTATCTCAAATCTTGTTTACGACCTGTTCGAAAAAAAGAATCAATTTTTATTGGACCGACTTCAATACTACCTACTTTTGTGTGTGTTCTGTTTATTACGATTGTGGTACCTCGAAAACCACTATGAATATGTAAGAAATACAATAAAATATTTTTTACATTTTGTTGTTTCTTATTGTTTCATAGGTACTTTTTAGAGCGTGAATTTTCAGTAGTTTTTTAACTTATTTTTTTTTTATACATTATAGATCTACGATTGACCACCAACTCGCCTGATGTTAAGCGACGGTGTGGCCGAGGATGGTGCTCGTCGGTCTAGAAGATACTATTCACTCTAAAAAAATCCAAGATTGAAAATTCCAAGATTGTAGGTCTCAGGAAACAGAGTTCGCGGCAACGAATTCCATTCTTGTGTACTGGACAAGAATGGAATTCGTTGCCGCCATCTCTGTACGCAACAGGAATGTGGATCAATATCGCTGAGTACGTATTTTTGACATTTCAACGAGAAATGGGTGGTAAATGGCCGACTTTCCGCTAGTCCTGTAGTGAAATGGGGAGGGTGGAATTAGGTCGTGAAGCTCTTGCGCACATTCCCCGAAATGAATCCTGTAGAAAATAGACAGACATGCTACTTTACGGCGGTGCTCGAGACTAAGTAGCTTCTTGGCAGCTAGTTTATAGTCACCGATTAATTTCACAGCTCGCCGGTCCACTGATTCTAAAGCTTCCAGCTGATACATTAACATTGATTTGCTTATTTAATGTATTTTGAGGTTTCTAACAAATGTATACACGCATATATATATACTTACATACACCGATCAACAAACATATAACCTACCCTTTTGCTTCTTTACGTCGCCGTAGTCGGGTAAAAAATAGTTTTCATGACTTTGACAGGATATATCTCGCAAACGGTACGCTTGACAAAATATTATGATGTAACAAACCCTACCTTCATTTGAAAATGCCTTGATACCACACAAGATAAAAAAAAAGAAAATTCACTCCTCTTGCTCAAAAAGACCGTCATTGTAGCGTACTAAAGCGGGGAAAAATAGCATATTATGCTCTAGGGGAAAAAGTTTTTTTTTTTAATTTTTATCTGTTACCAAAGAGCCTACATAAATGAAACAGTCTTTATTCAAAAATAGAATAATCTCTTTGGAATATATTTAAAATAAATAAATAAATATTTGTGGACATTTCACACAACACCATCTAGCCCAAACTAAGCAAAGCTTGTACTATGGAACTAGATGGCTGATAGAATACATATAAACTTTTTTTTTTGTAAATATATACATATGATACATAGAAACACCCAGACACAAAACAAACATCCATGCTCACCACACAAATGTTTGCCCTGGGTGGGGATCGAACCCACGACCTTTCAGTTCAGCAGGTAGACGGTAGTTGTACATTTCATTTTTAATAAAATAAACTTTGAAATATTGTATTAATTTATTTTCTCGCAGTCGTAGTGAAAAGTAGAGTGTAACACACGGCGCTAAAAACCCATTGTAACTCGGTTTCTATGTACTCCCTCGGTAAAGCTTGGGAGTAAAAATCTACCTCGTTACAATGGGTCTTTTTAGCCTCTTGTATAACAATCTACTATTATATTCTTGACTTCATGGACCCTGTAAGTGACGACACCATATTCAATTTAAAGTGACGTCACATAGCCTATAACCAGCGGACAAATTTGTCAAATTATGATAAGTAAGTAAGTAAGTAAAGATTTATTTCCAGTCAGATTTAAAATAGGTAATAGCTACAATGGTTTCACAGTGGGCCCCAAACTCGGCAAAGCTAGTAGTAGTAGCTAGTAGCTTAGAAGTTATGAGGGAACAGATGAACATGCATACATACATACAAACCCACAGATCGGTCAAAAACATAACCCTCCTTTTTGCTTCGCCGTAGTCAGGTTAAAAGTACTAGTTTATCGTAAATAAAATGTGTCCAGCAGATTGCTCGCTACTCGCCCGGGATCGCTTCCCACAAATTGCTGGCTTCTGTTCGTGACGCATTGTTATTGCTTCCTTTATTTCGCCTTATCAATCTCGGCCGTTATCGGGAACGCTTTCGTTGTGCTCTCACACCTCCCTTAATACGAATAATATACAGAAAAATGTGAATAGGGGGGTTGATAATAAAGGCTGTCGTGTTTGGAGCGGTTGTTGGCTTCAACCCCCGATCCAAAAAGAGGGTTTATAAGTTTGACGTGTATCTGTGTGTCTGTCTGTGGTATTGTAGATCTCAAACAGATGGACTGATTTTGATATAGTTTTTTTTTGAAATAAGATTTCAGTTAGTAAAGTGCTAATGTCATATCCGTCTTCATCTTGTATGCTAGTTTAAAAAAATATGTAAACATAGTTAAAAAATTAAATGTATTAACTTATAAAAGGCACGGACCCTGGAGTCTGTGGAGCTCAAAATTTTTAATTAAAAAAAAAAAAAAAAACATCGAGAATCTTCGTTTAACTACTCGTATGTTTCATCGAAATCGGTTCAGCAGTTTTTTTTGTTGTCAGGGGTTTTGGAGTTTCCTAATTATACTTGTTTTATTAACTGACAGGAAAAGTTTGTTTGTTACGAGTATAAAGGCACCATTATATATGTCGAATGACTTAATGTAATGTTTGAATACCTAGTTACATAGAGAAGAAGAAGAGTACAAGCAAGATTAAAACTACTAAAATGATCAATGATTTTGCAAACGGATCCCTAGATTATATATAAATACCTTCTGTATATTTTTTTTCATATAATTTATTTATTAATGTTATGTAGTCTTTATTAGTACATACATATTATAGTATCATACGCATTTTATTGTTTAATTTGTAATGTAACAACAAACCTCCGTAGTCTAAATCATATTACTTCTATCCACCCCAAGGTTGCCTGAAAGAAATCACTCTATGCGTTAAGGCCGTCTTTGTACTGTCGTTTAAGTTTTTTTTTTAAGATTTACTGTATGGATGTGGTATAAAGTTATATTCTATTCTACTTACTTAATTCTAAACAAGAATTTGGAATATGAGCAGTAGACCTCGCGAGCACAGATAGTATATATTATCATTACTGCTTTTCATCGGAAACCGCATTGTTTAATAAAAGTATAGACAATAGTTATGTACTTACATAGATAATATTTATCCAGACATATCTACCTATAGTAAAATGAATGCAAAGACGAACTCCACTAGACCACTTGTAGCTAATCTGTCAATGTCTTTCACTAAAACTATCTACACACAGCACTACCTACTCGAATTTCAGATGCTAAATCAGGAATTCCCTAAACAGATCAGGGTTGTCAAACGCATCGGCTGCGAGACAGTGACAAAGGCGCGCCATCAATACCGGCTGGTATCCCATTACGAGAGCGCCTGCTGGAGATCACCCCTATTGTCCGCTGATCCAGCGGGCGGCTTCAATGCAAACTTCCAGTAACAAGCGTCTTAGATTTGACAAGGAAGAAGGAAGATGTGGATGTGACCCATATTATTGATGAAAATTGTAATTATATCCTTTTGTGTAACCGTTTAGCTGGGTTATGTAGGATTGTCTCACGTCACTTAAAATTATTGAAGGATAATGGGCGTTTTTGTAGGTTTGAGAGGTTTAAAGGTACTTAAAGATGGGTAAGCAAGTCAAATTTGAATACAAAATTCACGAGGAGCCAATGTAAATCGAGTATAATATCTAGCCCTATTACTGTGTGTGTTACGGTGTTTGATACTGCTGACTTCAAACACCTGCAAACGGTACGGATAATTATGCCTCTCTTGGAATAACGAATTTATTCACCTGAAAAGATAAATCTCCCAACTGCAAAGTTGTCAGTAAGAGCAGTAAAAACCGTGTCTTACGTACTGACAGTTCAAAAGTTGTCCCACTACCATACGCTACCTTTTCACAACCCTTTCATCTTTTTGCACTGATCATATGAAAAACAATCACAATTTGTAAACCTTGCCACATCCATATGTTGTGGCTGAACGTGTCTTGTTAGAGGTGCAGTAACAAGTGACGTGTGTCGACACCAACAGCACCTGCCGATACGCCGGTATCGTGTGCACTATGATTGAATTCTACTCCACACTTACACATATGAACACTTGCGTACCTTGTCACAACACGTTATTGTTATATGCTTTGGAGATCCTGAGTAACTGACGGAAAGGTTACTGTGAGAAGGGTCTAATGTGAATATTGACTTCAGTATAGATTTCTGGCAAGTTGAAATAGACTTGGAAATCAAATAATATTAGTTCTTGACTTGATTTATTCAAGCTTTGTTGACCGAGCGAGCGCAGCGTCATTGCATCTACTAGCCAAATTTTCTTTCGGGTTTCAGTTTGTTTGTGAGTTTATATGTTCGTACTCGCCTACGGGGCGTAATTTTGAACTGTTTTTTTGATATAGGAAGGGGGGGGGGGGTTGGTTTCCATAAAAAGGGTGGAATTTTATTGCGAAGTACATCTTGTGGTAAAAATAAATGAAATGAATCCGACAAGTTGTTAATAGCCCTCCAGACGTCTACGATTCCACAATTTCCACATAAAGGGTAGCAGATTCATTCACTTACGGATATCATAAGTAATCTAATACTCTTTCGGTTAGTAAATAAGAGCGTAGGTAAACTATAAATTGCATCACAAGTAACGACGTCCAATAAAATATTTTTAACCCTAAAATTGCGCGTATCGAAAGTTTCACGAGAAGCTTTCAGTCACCTATCATCGTTTATAGCGATAAATAAGTCGGAACCAGCCGCTCGTATATCCGTCGACGTGCGATCGACTCGTGCGATATTTGTGTCGTCGCGTCGTAAAGTTGTCTCGCGACACGACGCGACGCGCGACTAATGCGCGACCAACTGACGGCGAATTAATGAAGCGATATTGAACTTTGTTATGATCTCTGGTTAATTCTATCGCTGCCTAACCCAGCTGAAATATGAATTCTGTGACATTATGTTATTGATATGCTTTTTATCAATCGACTTCAAAAAAGGGAGATTATCAATTTGATATAATATATGTATATAATATTGTTAGAATTGCACAATTTTTGTGCTCCATAATTCTGTCAATCATAAATAGAAAAACTAAATCTACTGTCTTTTTGTCAAGCGAAAAAGTGACATATACTTAACTCCATAATAGTAGCACGTTCGCGCACGACAGAAACGTAACACTACTTCTTGCGGAGTCAGGTAAAATGAGTAGAGATAATTTCTCACGACTCGCATTGCAGGCCTGCTAGAGTTTGAAAATTCTGTAAACCTACAATTCGTAGCATCGTGGACTTTGTGAGATCTCCTATTTTACCAATGAAAAGAAGTTGACGTCCAGCTGTAGGACAGCTTTTTATAGCTGGGGGTGATCCACATTTGGAGTTTTTTCTGCAATCAATAACAAAGAAAAATAATTGTCAATTAATTATAAAACCAACGAATTACTTCTTTCTGAAAGTCGATAATCCAACAGAACCCTTCCTATTCAACAGAACACTTTTTGGAGTCCTAACCTCGAAATATTATTTATTCTGTGGTCCATGTAAACAAGTTACATAACAATTTACGACGACAATATGAAAAACCCACCGCACTGCGAATACGTTCCAGAGAACAATAAAGTCGCGTTTAATACAATTACTCGCGTTATTTGTGTTTATTTTGTAAGTCGGAGCGAATGTTCGTTGGAATATAAGCCATGAGAGGTAGCGATTTAGTTACAAGTTTTTGGAACTATTTCGCTTAATTCCGGTAAGTTAAGAGCATAGTTTAGATAGTTTACGGCACTGAAACGTGATCCCTAACTATGAGCTTTATAAGAAACCTCATGGTCACGAAACGAGCTATGGAGAGGGCTATGCTCGGAGTATCTCTACGAGATCGAATCAGAAATGAAGAGATACGTAGACGTACAAAAGTCAGCGATGTAGCATAGCAGATTGGCAAGTTGAAGTGGCAGTGGACAGGGCACATAGCACGTAGAACAGATGGCCGATGTGGCCTAGAGATAAGTAAGTTCTCAAGTGGAGACCACGCATAGGCAAGCGCAGCGTAGGAAGACCAGCCACGAGATGGGCAGATGACTTCAACAAGTGGCGGGTTAACGCTGGATACACACATCCAAACGGTCGTTTTGGAAATCCATAGGGGAGGCCATGTCCAGCAGTTGACTTCTTATGGCTGAGATGATAGCGATGATAGTTTTTTTAAATAACGTGTTCTACGGTTCCCTAATGTTAATTTAAGGATTTAATTACATTCCTTTTATCAACCTAATTATTCTTGTACCTAATCAAATTGTTTTATTTAATTTAACCTACTTATTATATATTTATCTTTACTATGCTAGTGATGATAGTTTAGCATAAGCAGAGATATTCAATTGTCACAAAGTAGTATGCAAGACTTAGAAGGGCAACATTTCAAATAAAATTCCCTAACGTCTAATATATCACAGTGACGAAATTAAATGCAGTGTTAATTAACTGTTGACTTTCAAAGTTCTGAATGCTGTAGATAAGCGAGGCGCTGATTTGTTGTTCTTCTTAATTTATTACATAAAAGCAAACAAGAAACATTGGTTGTAATAAACACATTTTTTCTACTTCCCTATAAATATGCTGGTAAAAAAGCTATTTGGTTGAAAGACAAAAATTCTGTAAATTACGCATTAACGTATAAATAAGATAAATGTTTTGTAAACACCTTTAAAGATCCTTCATTTTGATATCTCACTAGTTAAAATAAATTGAAAACACATTTTTCAAATATCCGCCATCTTGTTTTTTTATAATTTCAATATACTGTTATTTATTTATAAATTTTATTTATTTAATATAGATTTATCAAAAAATATAATTATTCTATAAAAATTGGTTCGCGTGTGTGGTTCCTAAAACGCCACAAAGGAACATACTTATATAGCCTGATCCTTTGCGTCGCAGTCGGGTAAGTAACAGTAATTCCACGAGAATATAGATTAAACAGCTTTACAATTAAAGAAACAGCTAAGAACATCCACGTAATGGATCCTCACCCCTGTACCCCGCACGCCATAACCGTACGTCAATGTAATTTGTGGGCGTCATAGCGAAAGCGTGCGCGCCGTCGATTGCAACGAACTATGTGTAAACGCCGACTTGACACGATTTGTGGCACACACTCACAGTTAGTCTTTTTAGAGTTCCGTAGTAACATGGAACCTTTATGACATCGTCGTGTGATTTTGTTAATCGTCAATTGTTTACTTTCCAAAAAAGGAGGATTATATTCTACAGATTACGTAATCAACTGTATGTATGTATGTTTATTGACAAGTATGTATGTAAAAACAATGAATATTTACATTTCTATATTATTATCTGACTGATTTTGATGTTCATAAATTAACCTGTGATTGATGAGTGATGTGATTTTGATAAAATTTCTATGGAAACACCCTTTCAAACAAAAAAAATAATTAAAATCGGTCCAGGTGTCTTCGAGTAATCGGGTAACACATAAAACAATAAAAAAGATTCCGCCGAATTGAGAGCCTCCTCCTTTTTGGAAGTCGGTTAAAAATGGGTTCACGGCTGTTCTTCCTTTTGTCTTAATACATACCGAAATTGTAACAAAGTAGAATTACATAGAAAAGAGATTGCCTTCTTTTTTTGTGTAGAATATGTGTATTCGATAGGTACAATTAATATTAACATTTTAATCGCGTCAACTGTCTATATAAAATGCTTTCGAGGCCACTTTAGCACTAATTAATTGCTAAATATATCTACATGTCGCCTTCGGTGGAATTACTTCGTATTCACCTGCCAATTAAAACTATATTTCCTTATATTGCAATAGTTGTCACTCGCTATGGCGAAATGTTGTTGATGTAATGAGACAGAAAGAATTACTTACTCAAAGTTTCAGACACTTTTTAACCGACGTCAAGAAAGAAGGATTACCGATTATATAAACCGATTTGGAAAATTCGTTTTTTTTTGTTTGAAACGATATACTTTTAGTTTGGTATGTATCACAGATATTACATCAAAACATTATAAAGTAAAGGCGAAATTAAAAAGTTAAGGTTAAAGGTTAAAATCTAAAGGTTATTTGATAGAGATCGCTTTGCGATAAGGCCGCCTTTTGTACCTTCCTAACGCCCTAATCATGTACCACATGTTGACAGGCTTCATGGCTCCTGAGCTGTGGGTCGTGGGTTCGATCCCCACCCAGGGTAAACATTTGTGTGATGAGAATGAATGTTTGTTCTGTGTCTGGGTATATGTATCATAAGTATGTATTTACAAAAGAAAGTATAAATGTATTCTATCAACCATCTAGTTTTCATAGTACAAGCTTTGCTTAGTTTGGGCTAGATGGTGTTGTGTGAAATGTCCACCAATATTAATTTACCTAATGTTATTTTTACTGTGGTGTCAATAAAGTGTTATTGTATTGTATTTTAAACGTCGATATAATTTTTAATAAGTTTGGCATCTTTACCGACCCTACGAAAAAATGTGGCTGAACAGCATCTCAAGTTTTGTTTCCAAGGAAATAATGTATTAAATGAATTGCTTTACAGTCCTTAATTCGCAGTTAATGATGCGAATAATTGCCCGACTTTATTTACGAATTAAAACGTCGACATCGAGAAATTGTTGTAATTAAATTGTAAATTACGCTCAATGTAGAGTAATTTTGTGACGCAACTTCGTAGCGTTTTAATTCACTTTAAAATTTCTACAAAAAGCTTGTTGCAAATAATGCCTGCGTAAACTAACGTGGTTTTCACACGTTTTTAAATTAAAACTACGGGTCATTCCGTCGGTTGACCCGAAAGTCGAAAAGTTGAGTCGAAAAAACCGAATATAGTTTCAACCGCATTCGGCGGTCTTCTTCAAAGATTTCAAAGAATTTTTCGACTCAAAACAGACGTGAATGACCCGTAGTATTTTTTAAATAATACCTATTATGAACAAAGAAAAACTGAATTATCCTTATATTTTGTGGACTCCGCAATAATAGTATTTTTTTACACAAGGGTCGAAAGGAACCAATTTAGGCTCGAGATGGTTTGGAGCACGAGCGTATATTATTATGAAGTTCGAGTGCCTGAACTGAATAGGCCTTTTGCCCGGGGTGAACACTCTGCTTTTCATTTCTTCTTCTTCTTTTTTGTATTGGACCCGCATTAAAGCATTTGACAGTGTCAAGTATTAGGATTTTCTCAAGTTTCTTGAATAAGCAAGTTGTAAATGTTCTAGTCACAAGTTAAGTATGCAGTCAATTTATAAGTCGAGTCCTGCTTCAGTAAAGTGGTGGCGACTTTACTAGAAGCTTCTATGGAGTTTTGCCGACAACGTAAAATCACACGTTTTACTGCTTTATTTCACTTGCCCACACTCACGCACTTTATCGAACACTTAATAAATAAAAAACCACAATTTTTATAGCATTAATGTTCAAAATAACACAAGTTTAGGAAAATAAAACAAATCAACAACACGTTACTAAGACGTTCCCGCCAAAATTCCGCTTTTCATTTCGACTATTAGGAAAGTATAAAACCCTGCTTAAGGTAACGAATGCGAAAAGATAAATTGACATAAAATCGTATGAAATCTCACATGATTTTATTTCTATAAATACGTCAATATTCCTTTTCATGCGATAGAGAAAAGTCGGTTAATAATATAAATATACGAGCTCTTTGGTATAATCCCTCATAACGGCCTATTTCACCACTTCATTTTTCGTTATCGTCAAGGACAGAGTATTGTAAAGAAGAGACAGTGACCCGATCTGTATAAGACCTATTTACACCACCCGATTTATTGTGCCCTGTCGCCAGGAACAGCGTAGTGTAATAAAAGACAGGGTCCCGATAACCGTAGTCCCCAAAAAGGCACCCGATAGACTGGGCCCGAGAAATCGGGTAGTGTAATAGGCCTTATAGCTCACAGACAGGGACCCAATAATCAGGGCACGAAAAAATCGGGTAGTGTGATAGCCTAGCTAGTGTAGTGTATGTAGGCCTATAGCGTCCATCCGTAAAAAACTTTTGATTGCGATTAGTACAATGACCCCTTAAAGCATATCTTTTACTTACATTGTTGTAGGCAATAAAGTTTTATATGTGAAAATAACTTCGCCTTATTGATTGTGATAAAACTTAGCTTATATAAATTATGCAGCCGTGTAAGGACATCATCATCATCATCACCATATTTTATAATCACACGGATAAAACCACGGGAAACGACCAGAATTTTTATAAATTATACATTCAATGAAAGTCGAAAAATCATCGACATACTACAGGGGATTAGCAAGTTGAAGTGGCAGTGGGTATCACACATAGCAAGTGGAACTGATGGCCGATGAGGTTAAAAAAATTTTCATGTGGAGACCACGCACTGAGGACCGCAGTGTAGGAAACCCAGCCATAAGGTGGACAGAGTGGAAGACCTCACACAAGTGGCAGGAAGACGATGAAGTGGCAGTGGGTATGACACATAGCACGTGGACTTGATGGCCGAAGAGAATAAATTTTTTTTCATGTGGAGACCACGCACTGAGAACCGCAGTGTAGGAAGACCAGCCATAAGGTGGACAGAGTGGAAGACCTCACACAAGTGGCAGGAAGACGATGGATGCAAACACCTTCAAACCAGATTTTTAGAAATCCATTGGCCTATGTCCATCAGTGAACTTTTTGTGGCTGAGATGATGATGATAATATCTTCTAACTATGGCGTGTCCTATTTCCATAGATCATTAAACACCATAAACGCTGCATCAAACTTCACTCGTAAATCAGCGTCTGTAAATTCAATTTTATTCGACAATTAAACGAGCGCGCTTTCTCGCCGGCCGTAAATACGCGTAAATACACATAAATACGCGTAAATACTCGTAAATACGTATTATCGTTAAAATGTCAGGCGCATTGTATATCTCGCTATACGGCTGTTTAGCTGTCTTGTCGCGACAAAGAGTAACAATGTAGAATGACGACTGTATTTCAAGCTGTTTATGTCGGCTGCTTCAAATTTGACGTCTATGTTTTCTTCACATGAAATTGTGCAGTAATGTTACTAAGCGTTGTTGTAAGACTTGGAAATGTTGATTTCTTTGGTGGTAAAGTAATTGTATGGTCGCACGTAAGCGGCGCTTATTGCCCTCGTTACAATGTTATGAATTTATTTTGATAAAAAAGTAGCTGTTTCGTGAATTATCACATCGCGAGTTTTTTTATATTGTTATACTTTTTTTCATTGAAAATTATTATAATTTTTTTTCAAGAGAAATATGTAATAATGAGCGTTACACACGATTTGTTGTACTTCGTTGGAATATGTTTTTGTTTTTTTAATTTTATCGTTATATTTATTAAATAATTTCATGACTTAGGAAATTGTTTCATATCGGCGTAGTTCTAGCGATTAGTTGTTTTGTTGTAATTAAAACTGAAATTGTTTCAGTGTTTGCCTGAGTAAAATAAAGTATTTGAGGTACTTAGGTAAAAAAATAAAAAAAAAACTTTGAAATAAAAAAAAAACTAGAGTTTACAAATTAACGAGTACGACACGCACTTGGCCATTTATTCTCGCTCTCTTGTATTGTAGTTTCCCTAGTTTAAGGCTCTGACGGTAGTAGCTCCTGTCTCGCTGGCTGTTGGCACATAATAACATTTAAAAAAATATAAAATTACTACTAAAAATCTGGTATGCAAAATCTAAATAAGTAAAAGTATTACAAACATTTATTAAAAATCATTTTGATCAAACATGTATTCACTTAGAAAATAGTATTTTTAGGGTTCCGTACCTCAATAGGAAAAAACGGAACCCTTATAGAATCACTTTGTTGTCCGTCTGTCCGTCTGTCCGTCCGTCGGGTGTCAAGACCTTTATCTAGGGAACGCGTGAAGGTATCGAGTTGAAATTAAAATCATATACGCAAATCCATAGTATCTTGCTGCAGAAAGAAAAATAAAGTTTCTAAGTTCGCGTAAAAAAAGTTACAGCCGAATATATCATTAAAAAACGCACATTTCGACACTCACAAGGGAATCAAAACCTAAGTATGAGGTACTTCCCGTTGACCTAGAACAATTAAATTTGGCAAGAAGCATTGTGTTACGAGTACGATTACGAGTACGAGTTACGATATAGGAAAAAAACCGAACACTGGAAATTTTTAATTTAATCACAAAAAAATAGTGTCTATATGCAAGGAATGAAGATCCAAATTTTTAAGTTTATTAACCGTATCATGGGATATCATATGAAAGAGCTTCAGTAGCATAAGCTAAAACAGGTTTTTAAATATTTTTAAGATGTATATTTTTCGGTTTATGAAGGAAAATATAAAAAAATATATGATTTCCCCCGTTTATCTACTAGTTTGTGCGGAAACCTCGGTGGGCGAGTCTGACTCGCACTTGTCCGGTTTTTTTTTATTTAAATCCAAATTTGCATGTAATAGAATTATTAATATTAAAAAAAGTAAATGCCGGTTCCAGCGACGACAATGATTTAATCCCTAAGATAAATAAATATTTGAGGACATTTCACGCAACACCATCTATCCCAAGCTAAGCAAAGCTTGTACTATAGAACTAGATGGCTGTTAGAATACATATACTTTTTTTTTTACTGAGCCACAAGGCCAGTGGTATTCGTCAAGATAAAACATAAAATAGGATTAAAAACCTCCTCTCTTTGGGAAGTTGGTTAAAATAACAGTTATAGAACAATACGTACATAAAAACTAAATTGGAAAACCACAACTTTGAAGGCATAATAAAAAATATGACGTTATTCTCTACAGCTCAAATAATAATATAATTTGTAAAATATCGAAGCTATAACTAAAATTACTGTTGTTTATAGTCTCTGACTACGCATTTGACTTATACTATCGTTTCAATTTTAGTGCTGTCATAAATTTCAGTATTAAAACGTTGAAATTGGAGTATATTTAAATATTATTCATAACATGATTCCTTGTATATATCTTTATCCTTGAAAACCGTTTGAGAGCTAAATATTTTACAGATCTTCGAAATTTTTCAGGGTTCCGTAGTAAAAACCGTTCGTAGTAAACAAGGAACCCTTATAGTTTCGCCATGTTCGTCTGTCCGTCCGAGGCTTTGCTCAAAAACTATAAGCACTAGAAAGCTGTAATTTGGTATAGATATGCATATAAATAATGCTAAGAAAGTCGTAGAATAAAATGTTGAAAAACAAAAAAAAATTGGAGCACCTCCCCTACACGTCAAGTGGGGATGAATTATTTTTTTCTCACCTACCCCATCGTGTGAGGTATCGTTGGATAGGTAAAATATTGGGGGTAAGCGAAAACCATTTTTCGATATAAGAATGCGTTTGCGAAATATTAATCTTGGAAATGATTTTTGTTAGAGTCATGTGTCCCCTCTACCGGCTAAAGTGTAACTGGAGAATTGAAAAAAAATCATGCTAGTAGAATATATGATGAAATCAAAAGGAAAACTATCACGGCTAAGTAGGCTTTACAAGTCATCGAGGTCTATCTATAGTCTAGTATATAAGCTATCAATTAACAGCTACGATGCCATAGACAGACATACAAATACACAAAGACACGGACATACGTGCGACTTATAAAACTCCTCCTTTCGGATCGGAATTTAATACAACATCTATTTATCTCCACCACATTGATCTTCTTCATCATTCGCTTCAATTGCAGGATGTGACCACCCACTGTTTACTATAGGCATCTCTACGCTTTCTTCTTCTTTTTCGTATTGCACCCGCATTAAAGCATTTGCCAGTATCAAGTATTAGGATTTTTTCAAGTTTCTTGAATAAAACAAGTTGTAAATGTTCTAGTCACGTATGCAGTCAATTTATAAGTCGAGTCCTGCTTCAGTAAAGTGGTGGCGACTTTACTAGAAGCTTATATGGAGTTTTGCCGACAACATAAAATCACACGTTTTACTGCTTTATTTCACTTGCCCACACTCACGCACTTTATCGAACACTTAATGAATAAAACACCACCATTTTTATAGCATTAATATTCAAAATAATAAGTTTAGGAAAATAAAACAAAGCAACAACACGTTTTACACGTTACTAAGACGTTCCCGCCAAAACTCCTCGCTTTCACTATCACTCACAACATTGACAGTTCTGCATTTGCCGTCTGGGCTAGCTACCCGATAATTCGAAACCCCGTGTTTGCGTGAAATCGTAAATGTCAATCACAAACCGCCAGACGTGCATTTTATGGCATTTTGGTCCGTTCAGCTGTCACTATAACGCCATTGTTTATACGAGTTAGAGTCTGCGATAAATTGAGAATGTCACAAATAAAAACGGTAAAGTACGAGTTTGGCTCCCACACCAGTTTCCGCACTTCCATTTTTAACAGACTTCCAAAAAGAAGAAGGTTGTCAATTCGACTGTATGTTTTTGTATGTTTGTTCACCGATTACTCCGTCAATTGTGCATTGATTTTGTCGATTCTTTTTTGTTTGGTAGGTCATACTTCAGAGGTGGTCCTATTGGAATTTCATCAAAGTCGGTTCAGTACTTTGGTTTTTATAACCAAACAACTGGTAAAATATCATCATCATCATCTCAGCCATAAGAAGTCCACTGCTGGACATAGGCCTCCCCCATGGATTTCCAAAAAGACCGATTGGAAGCGGCTGGCATCCAGCGTCTTCTCGTCACTTGTATGAGGTCATCTGTCCATCTCGTGGCTGGTCTTCCTACGCTGGCCTTGCCGGTACGTGGTCTCTACTCGAGAACCTTTCGGCCCCATCGGCCATCAGTTCTACGTGCTATGTGCCCTGCCCACTGCCACTTCAACTTGCTAATCCGTTGTGCTATATCGGTGACTTTTGTACGTCTACGTATCTCTTCATTTCTGATTCGATCTCGTAGAGAGACTCCGAGCATAGCCCTCTCCATAGCTCGTTGCGTGACCTTGAGCTTCCTTATAAGGTCCATAGTTAGAGACCACGTTTCAGTGCCGTATGTCATCACTGGTAACACAACAAGTTTAACACCAGTGTGGTGTTAAACTTTCGACTTGAGGGACTGGGGAATATTGGAGGAGAAGATGCTTTTAAGTTTCCCGAACGCTGCCCAGCCGAGTTGGATACGACGATTGACCTCCCTCGTAAAATATCATACAAGTAAACAAATTGCTTATTTAGAGATTTTAAAACTATTTAGTTATTTTATGCATTGATCGGCTTGCATTTGCAGATACAAGCGTAGCATATAAAATAAAGTATGCCTTTTGTCTCTTTCTTTATCATAAATAAATTGTTCATGTGAATCGTGACAGCTCTTTCCCTCAGTTTATTGGTATTTTGAGAAGAGTAATCGAATTCAAGTCTGTGTTATTGTTATAAATAAACTATGTTACTCTTTCACTTGGTAAAATAAATTGACACAAATATGTGCCAATCTATTTATTGTGTGACACTATTATTGGAACATTAACTTGATTTATTATATTCCAGTTGATAAACGAAAGGAATGAATAGCCGATAAATGTAAAACTTGACATACATTTTATTTTATGTGACAGTGACTTATGTTTGTCTGTAATTGAGTAACAATGTCTAGGAAGTTTCTGGACAGTCGTGTTAAATTGGTGACATTTGAATCTTATTGTTTAATATTATGACCATACAAGTTAATTTATGTTGGTACACGAAATATTCATTTTTTACTTTTCTAAGTACGTTTTTAGGGTTCCGTACCTCAAAAGAAAAAACTGAACCCTTATAGGATCACTTTGTTGTCCGTCTGTCAAGACCAGAGAGATAACTTCTCGAGAACGCGTGGAGGTATCGAGTTAAAATTAAAAGTATATAGGTACGCAAATCCATAGTCTCTTGCTGCAGAGAGAAAAATTAAATTGCTCAGTTTTCATAAAAAAAAGTTACAGCCTAATATGTCGCTAAAAACGCTTATTTCGTCACTCGCAAGGGGCTCAAAACCTAAGTATGGGGTACTTCCCGTTGACCTAGAACAATGAAATTTGGCAAGAAGCATTGTCATATAGTACCTACCTACATTGTAGGTACACATAAAGAAAAAAATCCGAAAACTAATTTTTTAATTTAATTACAAACAAATAGGGTCTTTATGCAAGGAAGAAGGGTCCAAATTTTAAAGTGCTTTACCGTATCATGTAGGCTATCATATGAAAGAGCTTTATTAGCACAAGCTAAAACAGGTTTTTAAATATTTTTATGATATAAATTTTTCGGTTTATGAAGGAAAATATAAAAAAAAATTAATTTCCCCCTTTTGTCTCCTAGTTTGTACGGAACTCTCGGTGGGCAAGTCTGACTCGGACTTGTCCGTTTTATTTCCATTTTACGATGTATTTTTTTCTCCCATTTTCTTGGCGTAATTAATATGTATAACCATGTCAAATTACAGTTTGTTACAAAGAGTCTTTGAGTTAAGCCTCATAGCAAGAACGGATGGACGGGCATGAAAAATCTACAAGGGTTCGAAGTTGGCCCTGAACCCTGGTTTTATCAGTTAAAGTTGACAAAAACAATATATAATGGATCGGTAAAAAATTACAAACTTCAAAGTTGATAACATTCCATATCAGTTTTGGCGGGAACGTCTTAGTAACGTGTTGTTGTTTTGTTTTATTTTCCTAAACTTGTGTTATTTTGAACATTAATGCTATAAAAATGGTGGTGTTTTATTCATTAAGTTTTCGATAAAGTGCGTGAGTGTAGGCAAGTAAAATAAAGCAGTAAAACGTGTGATTTTACGTTGTCGGCAAAACTCTATAGAAGTTTCTAGTAAAGTCGCCACCACTTTACTGAAGCAGGACTCGACTTAAATTGACTTGACTGTATATATGACTTAGATTGTGACTAGGACATTTACAACTTGTTTTATTAAAGAAACTTGAAAATATCTTAATACTTGACACTGGCAAATGCTTAAATGCGGGTCCAATACAAAAAAGAAGAAGAAGAACATTCCATATACGGCTACCTTCGATACTCCCTTAAATTCTACTCGTAGTTTAAAAAAAAGTTTAATTCAGAACAGACGAAATTATATCAGATCACGAAAAATACTGTCTTATCGATCACCCACATTTTTGTAGCATGATGAATAGGTTATTTACATCATTACTATATTTCGAGTATTTACAAAAACATAATCATCAGCCATGAAGCAAAACCGCACAAACGGCAATTTCAAACTTGTACAATCACCATTTAGAAACTCTTTTATCCCGGCAATATCGTGTAAGTGGTCATTTCCATACGTTTTCCTATACTGTCCCGGTATCCCACTATCCCGCTATCTCAACATACAGTCTGCATTCGGAGCACGTGCGAACCGAGAAATTATCATATAAACAGCACTGGTACAGGCCATTAAGTTTCTAAAGGCTTTATAGCTGGAATATTTATGGATGTAAACGCACCTTAAGCGGAACTCTGGTCATATGTCGCACTGACGGATTGTCTTTGTGACAGTCTTGGATGTGGTATACTCAGCATAAAGGTATTATATCATTGAAGTTATTTTATATAGTCTTCTCTTTCTACGTATTAGAATTATAAGCTCAGAGGAGTGTAAAACCGTAGAAAGAGAAGACTAATAGGTACGAGTACATATACCTACAAACTCTTTCTGTTAAATACTCGTATATGTATTTTAAAACGTAAGCTGGTATTATAGTCTTATAAACGGTGTTATAAGTTTAACTAATAAAAACGTACCGAATAAAATTTTCTTTTATAACGGTTTTCTTTAGCTTGACCTGTTTGTTTATTTGTGTTTGGGTCAAATTTGGTAATTGAAATTTTACCCCCTTGCAGTTGACGGATCGATCTGAAATTTGGTATACACCTAATCTTGATGACAATACAATTTAGTATATTATGTATTATTGTAAATCCAAGATGGCCGCCGCCACAAAATGGCGGATTTCATATTTTAACACAACTCCCACAATATGGGTATCAAATGAAAGGGTTTTTCTAGTAAAATTCAGTAAATACATTACCTACATCATTATCTTTCTTTTCAATAAAACCGTTTAACTTAAAAAGTGTTTTAAGTAAGTACTTGAGTAATTTCATTTGAGTCAGTTTAAGATCTCGTTGAGGATTTTAAAATTTCTTATCTCTGGACAATAGTTGCGGCCAATATTTTGATAATAAGGTATTTTCGTGATAAAAATATTTATCTAAATACGTATAGAGCCGACCGCACAGCCAAAAATAAATCTGCTTATTTGTCGTACACAAAATTATATAAAAAGATTATTAAACTCACACAACGAGCACAAAATACCTATAAAATAAAAACTTCACAAAATAAAAATAAAGCAACATGGCAAATTATAAATAGCTCTAAAATTAATATACCCAGACATCCCATAGACAAAATCATAGTAGCTAATAAAATTATTACAAATCCAAGAGAGATAGCCAATGAATTTAACAATTACTTTATTGACAAAATTGATCCGATTATCGATTCACGAAAAAATTTAACTTCACTAATAGACAGTAACGCCAATTCAATATTTATGAGCCCAACCATACCAGATGATATTTTGAAAATTATTAATGGACTAAAAAATACTAACAGTGTGGGACATGACGGTTTCCACACAAAAGTAATTAAATTTGTCGGTGAAAATATTTCAATACACCTTAGTCATATAGTCAACATGTGCATTAGTAATGGCATATTTCCAGATGACTTAAAAATATCTGTAGTCAAACCATTATTTAAAAAAGAAAACAGAGAGCTAATGAACTACTACAGACCAATCGCATTACTATCAGTATTCGCAAAAATTTTCGAAAAGGTGATTTATAAACAATTGTATTCGTATTTTGAAAAATATGATATTTTATGTAAAGAACAAAAAGGTTTTAGACATAAAAAAAGTATTAATTTGGCTATTTGTGAATTTTTAAGTAACGTGATTTTAAATATTGATAAAAAAAACCCTGTTTGTGCAATATTTTGCGACATGACGCAAGCTTTTGACTATGTAGATCACAACACACTACTTAGCAAACTTCATAAATACGGAGTAAGAGGGAACAGTAACGATTTACTAAAATCATATTTGAGTAATAGAAAGCAGGTAACTGAGATCTCGAAGATTAATCCCAAAACAAAGAGAGAAGAAATCTTCACTTCCTTAGTACGTACCCCAAAATACGGGGTACCTCAGGGAAGTGTGATTGGGCCACTAGCATTTATTTCTTATATTAATGACCTACCGCGAGCAACAAATAATCCAGTTACACTTTTCGCTGACGACAGTACTATAACAATTGCTTGTGATAAAAAAGCATCATATAAAAATGACATTGTTAATACTCTTGACTCAATAATTAAATGGCTTGACAACAATAATCTAAAAATAAATTTAAGTAAGACTAATATAATGCACTTTACGCAACGACCGCACACGACAACTAATTTTGACATAACGTACCGTAACAATACTATAAATAATGTAGAGACAACAAAATTCTTGGGACTAACTATAGATCAAAGGTTGAACTGGAAAGCGCATGTCCATGATTTAAATAAAAAACTCAATAGTTCTTCATTTGCACTTTTCAAACTAGCATCAACCCTTAACTCAGACGCTCTTGTAACCGCATACTATGGTCTTGTGGATTCATTATTGAGGTATGGAGTGATTTTCTGGGGTAACTCAACTGATTCAAAACATGCTTTCATATCTCAGAAAAAATGTATAAGAGCTATGTTTGGACTCAAATCAACTGACAGCTGCAAGCCTTACTTTAAACAGCATGGAATTCTAACGCTTCCATCTCTGTATATACTTGAACTTGCGCTATTTGTACGGGCTAATTGTGAGGTGTTTCCAAAACTGTCCACAAAATCAACGCATAATAGACGCGACAATAAAATATTAACACATAGAGCAAAAACACAATTGTTTAGAAAAAGCATATTTGGAATGGGTCCAATTATATACAATAAAATACCTTTAAGTCTAAGAAATCTTACAACTACCTTATTTAAAAAGAAATTTAAAGCTATGCTGGTAGATAAATGCTACTATGATATTACTGAATATAAAAACGACTGTTCCATATGAAAAAATATTTTAATGTAGGTAGTAATTTTATTATGACATAAAAATGTTATGGTCAAAAATATATATTTAGTAAATAATTGTATGACATATAAATTAAATAATAATATTGTATTAATAATATAAAATTGTAATAGCGCGCCTCTGATTTGTACGCCTCATCAGGCATAACATGAAGGTCTATAAAACAAATAACATCAAGTGCATGCTACTCATGTTTTATGCAAATAAATTTACTTTGACTTTGACTTTGACTTTGACTTTGAAAAAGACGCTGGATGTAAGCCGCTTCCGACCGTTCTGTTTTTTTTTGTAATCTATGGGGAAAACCTATGTCCATCAGTGAACTTCTAATGACAGAAATGGTTAATATCACCCGTATGACATCAAATAGTTGATCTTAAATTTTATTCATCTAATTGTAAAAATTTCGTTGCCACATCCATTCAATAGCAACGCCGCTCGCAGTCCATACCACCAATAGGTATTTTAATTGATATGTCTCCGGCATTCGCAGGCGATGGCTATTGGAACGGCAGCGCTGATGGTAATGCATTGGTTATTGATGGTAGCTGTTTTGAAAGCGATGGAGTAGCTTTTGTAGTTATTACATCTAGAATGGGCCCACTATGGATGTTATTTTACTAATGTACTGAATATAAGCCTAGCCGATAAACTGTTGTGTTTATATTAGACGGTCGAGTTTTATGGCTATTGGGTACGCTGATTAATACTAAATTTAGTATTAAATGGCTGTTGCTAAATATTTAAGTCGTCAGCCTGGTTGATATATGTAAATTATGCATTTTGTACGTCGTAAAAAGTCTAATAATGGATTTCTGGACAAATTCCACGAGAAATTATAGAAAGAGTAAAATAGCATGATCATTCGAACGGAAAAAATATGCTTAAATAATTTAGACGTCTCCACAAATATTAAAGAAGAAAAGGTGAACAAAAGAGGATTGACGAAAATGATATAAAGGGCAAGTAGTGTCTGTGTATGTGTGTTTTTTTTTATATATTTTAAATAAATAAAAAATCAAAGTCGACAAATTTAAAATAGATGCGTCAAAAGTTGTTGAACAAAGTTGTGTTTATGTGACACAATTTTTGATTTGATGTTTCAAATACTTTTCGATGTTCGCAGGCACAAGCGAGACTAAGTTTAATTTCAATGAATACCGAAAGCAATATACCGAAATGTCACAGAGAAAGACAGTTGGATAGGTAAGATTTTTTAATTCCGACATTCCTAGCCCGATGCGTGTCATGTCACGACAATCTAATTTATCTGCTGTCAGAGCGCATAATGTCACAAGCATGAATTCGAAAAAAATATGTCGCACATAAAATCGTGCGCCATATCCGTCAGTTACAGACCGTCTTAGCCCGGCCTGTGGTAATTATCATTTAAATCGTGCCCCCCGAGCTACCACTTGACGCTTGACAAATGTAATGGCGATAGACCGAACGGTGACAGCGTTTCAAGAATTTTTATGTCCTCATATCTACTGTTTTATACGATCGTGTCAGCTCCCCTTTAATGTGCACGCTCCGTTATATCTACCAACATAATCGATTCACTGGATTCTATTTCGAATGCAGTAAAGTCTGTTGTTGAACGTTCTTTTGGAATAAAGTCGGTTCGTATAATAGCAGAGAAGAACCAAAGTAGTTTTATTGATGACAAATACTTTCAACGCTTCTACCGCACTGGATATAAAGTCTAAAATTACACGGGAGCGGGATTGTCTCAATGATAGGTTTATATCTTCGAGTTTAAAGTAACACTAGATGTTTTGCTCGTAAAAAGAGCTGATAATTGTCATAGCTCGTTCTATTTAATTTCCATTTGATTGTACGGTAGTTTCTAATATTTTTTATCGTGCTGACATTTTTATTGTAATGAATTTGTTTTATATTGTCGTCGTTTCAATGATTATATCTTCGAATAACAAGTAGCTGGGAGTCTTTCATCGTATTTATATTTAGTTATGGATGCTTTAAAATATATATATTTAAATTAAATAGTAATTTTTGGTTGTGATTTCAATCTACGATGTTCCTATCTGTTTACGAGATACTCATTCGGGAAGAAGTTATGGTACAAAATTTATGTAAGTATATAGTTAGACCTTATGAATTGTATGTTTGTTCATCTCATGTTCATACTATGATTAATTCATTAATTATGATACTTAAATATAAAAAAAAAAAATATTCAAAAAACGTATAAGACAGTAATGAGTATTTTAATTTCGAATACCTAATTCGTGTAAGTATGAAATTACAAATTATTTTAGAAACAATGAGCTTATAAGTATTTTATAAGTACTCATAACTATTTATGAGAAATAATGTAATAAAATACAAAAATAAATTCGTTTCATGATAAGACAAAATTATTTTCTAGTTGGACTTACTTAACTTTAAATTCAAACGAATGTTCTCTTCACTCTTCTATTTTCCGCGTTCTGTTATTTTCTTTAGTCTAATTTTTCAATTTAATTAATTCAAACTTAACAATACTAATAAAAAGTTCGAATAAATTCTTATTTTAATTTTATTTAAATCTTATAAATAAACATAAATAAATAAACCTTAAGCGTAATTAATTCTGTAATGTTTAATAGTGTTAACGATTCTGGTTTCCTCTATCGATCACAGTATCGATAAGAATGTTAGATATGTGTCGTGATATCGATATTAATCGTCTCACTATTAAATAAAGAACTCGAGACGTGACACAACTTTGTCGCGTACCTGACACTTGGTTTAGACCAGATGTGTATAGAGTTTATAAATTATAATATTTAATAGAGGATTTATATGCAACTGAATTTCTAAATGGGAAAGTGTCTCGTTTGACTCGTTGGAAAATATGTCTTCGAGAAAAAATAGTCCCGGCCGTACCCGCTGGCTCACATGGCGGGGGCACGTCCGTGCCCCTAGATGATTAAATATACTTATGTAATTAATATTATTGATTTCAATACCATCCAGATTAATCTCCTGCAGACCTATGTAGGCACGCCTTGAAATAAATTTTCTCTATTCTTTTTGTCATGCGTGAACGTATAGAAGTAGAATTGTCTGCGAAGATCTTCGTATAAATTTGCCTCTTTTTAACCGACTTTCAAAATGAAAGAGGTCCTCAATTCGATTGTATGTTTATTCACCTATTACTTCGCCAATTATTTATTGATTTTGATAATTTTTGCTATAAGAAATAAGTAGGTAGGTAATAGTTTAGAGGTAGACCCATATAAATTTTATCAAAATCGATTCAGTACTTTGGTTCTTATAATAAAATAACTAGGAAAATGTCATCCAAGTAAACAAAATTGCGTATTTTGAAATCGGTTGCTTCAGTTTTTTAAACTATAATTATTTAAATTAGGTATTAGGAAAACCTCAAAAATAAAATAGTTGTCTTATAACAGATATACTTTGTATCATAAAAGTAATAAAAACTAATTACCTAATTGCTTTACTTTACTTTAGCACTTCTGGGCACGTACAAAATAATTAATGCTCGCATCTCGTAAAAGTTTGCTTCTAGTTGAGTCATTATAATTGTATTTCTAACATAACTTTTTTATACAACATAAATCTATCAAACCTTTAAATTGAATTAAAATGAAACAATGTCCCAACAGTACAATCAGCCGCCATTAATTGAACTAGTTGGAATTAAAAGTCTCACTAATTCAATCAATTGAACTGGGAATAAACGTTAACGGATTTACCGCGTATATTTTACATAATTTTATGACTTGACATTTCGAACACTTTGTAGCGCCTGTAGTCACAGGTGAGACTAAATGACAGCTGTCATTTTGTGACTATTTTTAATTATATTATGCTAATGTTAATTTGATATTATTGACTATAAATTCTATTGTGTTTGACTTTTAAATTGACTATTGTTTTATTTTTGCATTGTTATTATTGTTGTTCCTATTAATTTTTGGATTTGTATTACCTAATACATATATGTATTTGCTTCAAGTGTAATCACATAACTATGGATTCCGATCTGAAAATAAATAAATTTAGTTTTTTTTTTATTTGAATTTTTCTTATGGAAATATTAATTAGGTACAACTGCCTATTATTTTTATACAAAACGTTCCCCACAGAATTCGCCCTATTACATAGGACCGTTCCCTATGCCCGCAGAAGTTGCTCACGGTGTCAACAGGTATCGCAGACATGTGTGGCTGTTTTTTTTATTTTTATTTTTTTTTTATCAGCCCTGTTTGTACAAACTGTCCCACTGCTGGGAACGGGCCATCTTCTCATTGTGAGAAGGGTTAGGCCATAGTCTGCCACGCTGGCCAAGTGCGGGTTGGCAGACTTCACACATCTTCAAGATCATTGAGAACTCTCAGACATGTAGGTTTCCTCACGATGTTTTCCTTCACCGTTACAACAACAAACACATCGAAAACATTAGAAAACTCTAAATTGAATGTATAAATTACCCAGTATGCATCACACCTTACTAAAAGCCGGCAAACAAACCAGCGTGGATAGTAATCGACAAGAGCCACGTTACCGACGCGATCGGCCGATAGCCAGCGGTCGGTGACGCGTTACGTGTGAGATCGAGATACCGGCGAGTTACGATCGAGGACCGATAGTTGGGATCGCGGGGCTACTTGAGATGTTTAGGCTGATTATGGCGGCAGGTTAACTAGTAGGTTTGTATAGCCAATAAAATACATGGAACGCAGTGGAAACTGGAAAGCCGTATCGACTACTCTCCATTTTTCTTACAGTCCCCAAGAAATAGTGTAATGAGTTTGGGGAATTCTTATTTATTTATTTGGTAAACATACATGTGTTAAATTACTTGCCTACTTTAAAAAGGCCAAGTGCGGGTCAAGACACGCGCTTTGTAGTATTCTGTAGGTAAAAATATGCACTAAGTATGTAGAGTTAAAAGGGGGCTTGACGTAGGGTCATGTTAATTTTCGTTTTCACTTCCTCTAGTACATTTTATTAGTTTATTTATTTCAGCCACTGTCAACTGGTTAACAAAGAAAATTCGATAGAAACACAAAATAACGAACATTTTTAACTGACTTCTAAAAAAAGAGAAGATTCTCAATTTGACTGAATGTTTTTTTAATTTAATACGCGAATTATTCGCCAATTATGAATTGATTTCGATGATCTTTTCTGTTTGGTAGGTGGCTTTAGAGGTGATCTCGTATAAATTTTATCAAAATAGGTTCAGTATTCTCACAAAAAAACGTACACTCAATAGCGTATTAAGCGTAATTAAATCGTAAGTCAGACTGCAAAAACTGCTTTTCTACAGTCGGGTATTATGTTTTTCTTTTAATATACTTAGATACATACTTGTTATACAGCAGTAATGAACATTTTAACATTGTGCAGTTAATAAACTGGCTAGTAAGTTGAAGAAGTTCAACACTAAATAATTTTGTTATCACGATTCAACAAAACAGTTATATAAAGCTGTGATTTAACATATTTACTACAAATATCGCGTCAACAATTTATAGATAAAACAACAATCGTAAAATCAAGAATACGAATGGAAGCTACAACATAAGTAACTGGGACGAGGCCGGGCTATCATTGTGCTATCACTATCAGGATTTTGTTATAAAACCACTAGTTTAAAAGTTTCATGATATCAGTTAGTATAACCATAAACTCATTTCACTACAGGACTAGCAGAAAGTCGGCGAATTACCACCCATTTCTCGTTGAAATGCCAAAAATCCGTACTAAGCGATATCGATCCACATTGTTGTTGCCTACTGCACAAGAATGGAATTCTTTGCCGCCATTTTCTGTTTCCTGAGACCTACAATCTTGGAATTTTCAAGGCTAGAGTGAATATATATATTCTAGATCCACGAGCTCCATCCTCGGCCACACCGTCGCTTTACATCAGGCGAGATGGTGGTCAATCGTAGATCTAATATCTTGTATTAAAAAAAAACAATACAAAACTACACTACTTATAGTTCTTAATTGAATTGGTCTATATTATACCCAATTCAGAACTGAGTAGTTTTATATTTGTATTGGTCTATACTAAGCCGAAGAGCTGCGCTTACCCACTTACCCATAATTAACGTTGTTTATATTACTATCTAATATTATAAATGCGAATGTAACTCTGTCTCTCTCTCTCCCTCTCTCTCTCTCTCTCCCTCTCTCTCTCTCTCTCTCTCTCTCTCTCTCTCTCCCTATCTCTCTCTCTCTGTCTCTCTCTGTGTTTGTTACCTATTCACGGCCAAAAAGCTGAACCAATTATTATGAAATTGAATACAGAGATAGCTGAGAACTCAAGTACCTACACGATTCAGTTGCAATAAAGATGACTAAAAAGCTGTCTCCTATCTCCTATTATGTTATTGTTATCATATAGTGGTTAAAACAAATAAGTGGCCAAGTGCGCGTCGTGCCACGTGCAAGTTAAGGTCCGTAGTTGCACATCATAATTTTATTTATGTACTAAGCCTAAAATGGGGATGCTATGAACAATTGAACATACGTGTTATATTATGTTAGTTGAAATGAAATTTGCACGATCTTTTATTTTTACTTCTCAAAGTACATTTTTTAAGTTGGTCGACTTGAACTTGTAAAGCCTACTTAGCCGTGATAGTTTTCCTTTTAATTTCATCATTTTATGCTGCAAGCATGATTTTTTAATATTTTGGAAAAATGGTTTTTGCACACCTCTGTTTGTTCACCATATTTTTTGATTACCTATCCAACGATACCTCACATGATGAGGTACTTAGATGAAAAAAAATCATCCCCACCTTACGTATACAGGACGCCAAAATGTTTTTTTTCAAAATTTTATTCTACAAATTTCTCGATATAAAAAAATGCATATCCATGCCAAATTACACCTTTTTAGTAATATAGTCTGAGCAAAGCCGCGGACAGACGGTCTGTCCGTGCATGGGGAAACTATAACTTTGTAGGGTTCCTTGTTTACTACGGAACCCTAAAAACTTAGTTACTTTTCTAACAATAGTTGTCGGTGAACTAAATTTGAGACACCTTGTTCAATTAAAACACGGTTGTGTTGGGTAGGAATCTGTTTTTTTTTTTTTTTTTTTTTTTTTTATTTATTTTAAGGGCTTTGTCGCTACGCGACCACATCACCCTGTAATTCAAAGCATTACAAAAAATAATGAATTGAGCAAATAACAAAAAATTACAAAATTACAACACAAATGATAAAACTATTTCTTTAAACCTAATTCAGCTAACTTATATAAAATCTTTGCCTCGTTCGAATCCGGACACGCTAGTATAACATTACAAAATCCTACATCTCTAGTTTGATTACCTTTTAGCCATTGTCTTCTTAACGCATCGTTCCGCACACACTCCATCAAAATATGTAAGGCATCTTCAACAACGCCACACTCAATGCAGTTGGGAGTAGAAGTTTTCTTCATAAGATACGCAAACTTATTAGATGGAATGTGTGCGGAGCGAAGTCTTAGAGCAGTCACAAGAACATTGCGATTTAGGAGGCTGTTGCTAATCCACGGGTATTTTGGAATCTCAGGTTGTATAGTCTTGAACCAGATTCCCAACTCCCTGGATCGTTCGTCGAAGTATTCTTGCCACATTGAGTGACATCGGGACTTCACCCAACCAGTATAATCTGAGAACAGGGGAGTCACCCCCAATGGAATCCCGTCAGTGACTGCCTCCTTTGCCAAACTGTCGACCGCTTCGTTTTCTTTTAACTGGATGTGTGATGGGATCCATTGAATGAAGACCTCCCTACTCTCAGACTGAAAACGTAAGATCAATTCCAAAATGCTATAGGCTATCGGAGTGCCTCTCGCCGTTTGCGAAGTGCACCGAGCCAAGTGTTGCAATGAGCTTTTAGAGTCTGTTAAAATGACAACCTTACGGCAGTTAATAGAGCGAACGTAAGATAAAGCTTCTGATATTGCGAGTAGTTCGATATGCATAATCGAAATATTGGAATTAATCTTAAGTTTAACATAACAATCTTGTTGGGGATCCAAAAAAGCAGCGCCTCCATTACTACCGTCCTTAGAACCATCAGTAAATATTTTGTAGCAATCGTTATATCGATAATTGACATAATTAATACACATAGACTTTAAAATATGATTGGCATAAGTGTGTTTGGCACGTACAATCCCAGGAATAGATGTACATAATATATGTGATACGTCAATATTGCTCATCCAGGTCTCCAACGAAAACATCTCGTGCCCATTACTACTATGGATAGGAACTGAATTTAGCTCTGAATGGATAGGGATAAGTATAGGATTTTTTTTATTGCGCCAGTATATCGAAGTTGTTGTTTCAGAGAGTTGTTGTAATATTTCGACTGATTTATTATATGAATATGACTTAGCCTTCAACCAAAACTTTTCAGCTAAAAATCTCCTGCGAATTTGTAGCGGGGGGAGATGCAAATCGCTCTCCATAACGTGAATTGGAGTGCTTCGCACATATCCACCAATGACGCGTAAGGCTTGATTTTGGATCTTATCTAACTTGAATAAATGAGTTTTACAACTATTATCATAGAGAAAACTTGCATAGTCCATTCGACTTCTAATCATAGCTATATATACACGTCTTAGATGTTTTTGATGGAGACCCCAACCCGAACCTGCCAAAACTTTTAAGATATTTACCATTTTTGAAGTTTTTTGTGCAATTTCTTCAATGTGCTTACGCCATTTTAGACGACTATCTAACCAGAGACCCAAATATTTAAAATTATGTACCATTGGCAGAGAAGTGTTATTAATTCTAAAGTCTACACTATTTCTACATCCGCCCTTTTTAAATACACAAATTTTACTCTTAGATAAGGAAATGTCTAAACCAAGGCAGATCAACCACGAATTTAACTCATCGCAAGCTCTTTCTAATTCTGTTACCGCTAAATCTAGGTACTTGTTTGAGACGTATAAGACAAAATCATCGGCATATTGAGAGATTTCTACATTTGAAATATTATCACAGATATTATATGTAGCAATATTAAATAACAACGGAGACCATGGATCTCCTTGAGCTAAACCACGGCCAGTGGTTCTGACTAAATCTCCTCCCTCTATACATACTCTTAACCGCCTGTTATTCAAAAAAGACCAAAGATACAAACATATCCTAGAACCTATCCCCATGCGGTCTAGGACATAAGTTAAACCTGTTATATCTATATTATTATAGGCGCTGTCTATATCAATAAAACATGCAATTGTAGTTAGATTTTTTGTAAATCCTAACTGAATATGGGACACCAAACGAGTCAGATTATCATAACAAGAACGACCTTTACGGAAGCCAATCATCCTGTCTGAAAATAATGCTTGTTTTTCAATAAACCATTCCATTCTCTTATTTATAATAGAATGAAAGATTTTACATAGGCATGATAGGAGTGAAATGGGTCGTAACGAGACAGGAGAATCAAGGTTCCTCCCTGGTTTCGGAATAGGCACAACTTTTATATCACGCCATTGTGAAGGGACGTATCCACAAGCAAAAATTCTGTTATAAAGACATAATAACCAATTAAGGCCACAAGGGGGGAGGTTTTTAATCATGGAAAATGAAACATCATCACTACCTGGTACTGTGTCGCTTTTCTTAATCGAGTTATTTAGTTCTTGTAAGGTTATTTCACCTTCTAACTCGACATTAACCGAACAAAACTCTGGTTGTGGTGGATTAGCATAATCGGGCGTCAAATCGTTTAACATCTGTTCCACCTTTTGTCGATCAACATTACGATTAATAGGGTTAACATTATGCCCTTTTATCCATCTCATTTTACGCCACATAGTCGTTGAAGTAGTAGTTTCATCAATTGAGGAACAAAATTTTTGGAACGACTGACACCTGGCTGAACGAATGACTCTCTGTGCGTTACGAATTTTATCTTGAAGAAGGGTCGAATTTTCGGGTGACGGACAGTGTCTAAATTTCGCCAAAGCAAGGCGTCGTTCAGCCACTATCTTCGATAATTCCGCATTCCAATATGGCTTTGGACTAAATTTATTTTCAATGTGTTCAGGAATTTTAACATAAGGAATGCAAGAATTGGCTGCTGATTGTAGGATTTGTTCGAACAAATTATAAAATATTTGCACATTTTCAGGCATACTAAAATTTTGAAAAAGGGCTACAATTTTTCTTTATAAGACACCCAATTAGCTTTACTAAAATTACGTTTTTTAGTCAACTGTCTAGGAAGATCAATTGTGCCAGATATTTTAATAATCAAGTGATCACTGCCCAGAGATTCATTCGTAACCTGCCAGGACAAAAAAGTAGCCAGATCCGAAGAGACAAAGGTAACATCAGGTGAGGATTTTTGTAATACACCGCTCACAAGCTTGACTCTGGTCGGGGAACCATCATTTAGTGAAACAAAATGGTGATCTAGCATACTTTCATGTATTAAGCGACCTCTGCTGTTTGTTTGGTACGACCAGTCCGTGTGATGTGCGTTGAAGTCACCCAATACTAACGTCTTGCGATTATAAAGAGAAAAGATTGAGTCCCAATCGTTTTGAGTTGTTTGCACTGGGGAAGTACAATATATTGCAATTAAATTCTCAATATACCGACAGTTACTGATCCTCACGTGCAAAAGTTCAATGTCCGAATTCGAACTACGCGTAGAACATAAGACAGATTTAATTGACTTATGAATAACAATAGCTACTCCGCCATTCGCCTCCGCCCTATCTAACCTGTACATATTATAGCCAGCTATATTATAGTAGCTACCACGCTTCAGCCACGTCTCCGACAAAACGGCGATATGAATTTTTTCTTGAGAGAGAAATGACTCAAACGTTATAGCTTTTCTTTTTATACTTTGGCAATTCCATTGTATAATTTTGAAATTAACCACAGTAGTCGTACTGTGGTTATTATCCATGATCGTTAGTGATAACGTTCATGAACGTTGACATCAAGGTACTAAGCGAGAAATTGTCGGAAAATTTGGACAAAAGCCATTCCGTGAGTGTAGATACAATTTGTTGTATTTTGTTTTCTAAAGAGTAGTTACTAAGTATTATGTTTTTAAATCTAATCAGTAGCCGCATGAAATTTGAATCAATCGAACCTTTTTTCTTATCTTGTTGAGTACAATTCTTCTGTGTTTGAGCGGCATCTGCGCCGGCGTGGCTAGGTAGGTACCAATCTTCATCGTCTGCAGGCGGGACGGGGGTAGGGGGGCGAGACGCAAATCGTTGAGATTTTAGTTTTCTACGATTCTTTGTAGTTTGTGGAGTTTCAGTTTGCTGAGGTTTGAACAATTCTGACATTAGCCTCGTATTGTTCGTAGGGTAAGGGGTCGACGAAGTTGGGGGCATTTCTTTATTCAGTGGTGGAAATTCTCTTAATGAAAGCGGGCTTATACTCCTACTCGAAGCTGGGGATGGCTGCACATAGGCACTCAAAGCCTTTCTGTATGTACAGTTAAATTCGGACATAATTTCTCTAATGCGTCTTTCTTTTTTATAAATCGGGCAAACTTTTTGTAGTGCCATGTGGTCCCCAGTACAGTTAATACATCTAAAGGTGATACGCTCACAGTTTGCGTGATTTTTGGAGCATTTAGGGCAAATCACTTTTTTGGAGGGACACATTTTAAGATTGTGACCAAATTTCCAGCAACGGCTGCACTGAGTGACTGGAAAAACATATGGTTCAACTTTGACTTTCATGCTGAGAATATACACATAAGAAGGAAGCCTAGATCCCTTAAACCCGAGGCGCACGGATTCGGACGTTATCCACGCCTCCTTAGATGTATTGTCGTGGTTTCTTTTTTTAAGACGCTTCACGGATATTATTTCGCATTCCGAAAACAAATTATTGGTAATATCAGCCTCCGGTAGATCTAAGTCTATATCTTTAATTACGCCAAATGATAAGCCCACCTCTGATGTCTTCTGGCACCTCCAACCCAGGTCTACGAAGGCTTGACAGTTAATGAATACCTCGGCCGTGATTTCCGATTCAAAAGTCATTAACAGTTTGTACTGGTGCACATATTTAACACGTTCAATGCCTTTTATCTTGTTGTCTTTAAGTAAGCGCGCCAGTGCAAACTGCTTCGGTAATGTACTGTCACAAGTAACAGACACTTGAATTTGGTCCTCATTCTCGCCAAGATTGGATTTCTGGCTTTTGCGACCTTTTGAGACCGTGTTCCAGCCTTCTTCGGGTGAATTCTTTTCTCTTATCCTCTTCGTCGTTTTCTCAGTTGTTATGGCACTACAATCCATATTATCTGACAATTCAACCGCACTATTGTTCAATTCACTGTTTGTGGCTAGCTCGGCTTCCCTCGCCACGTAATCTCCGTCTGTTGACATTGTGCAATCGGCGACTGCCTAGTAACAACAGACAGCGCTGCGCTTATCGCGCTTATAATAAAATGGTTAATTGTACTCCGTAGCAAAGATACGCGACCTACACTTACGAAGACCAATCGACAACTGAATCTGATTTATTGACCATTAAGAAATATACACCTACTACAGTGCACGCACCACCGCCATCTAGTGGATTCTGCCGACAATCATTTGCAAACTTCAACAATAGTAATTTATTTATTTAAATTTATATTTTTGTACATACAAATATAAATTGCCTTATTTTTTATTCGAAAATAGGCTTGGGCTTGACCGTCAACTCACCTAAATATTGTAAATAAATAGGGTAACTTAAAAACTAGGGTACCGCCGCGCCGGCTGTGGGGCAGGACTCAAACTGTCCAAAGGGAGGGCTACATATTTCTAATAATGTGTGAAGCTTCGGCAGTCATACGGAGTGGACGTGTCGTCGCGTTATTCACGTACGCTGTGATTTAAAATACGAAAACAACACGAAATGAGCGGTCAAAAGAAGCCACAGTATAAAAACATACCAGTAGGACTGGGTCACTCGAACTCGCAACCAGATTTATCCAAACCGGATGATTCTGAGGAGGACTCTAATATGCAAAAAACTCAGTTGAAACTCCGGAAAAGAAAGAACAGAGAGTGCGATTGCAGCTGTAGCGAAATGCTGATAAATACTTTGAACGCCTTTCGCGCAGAAATGATATCTGCACTTGAAGTTAATTTGAAGCCTATGAGGGACGACATGTCAGACGTAAAAAATCAAACAAATGATATAAAAAATACAACTGCAAAAATACTTGCTGAGCATAAGATGATGAAAGATGAAATTACACAACTGAAAAATTCCAGCTCTGCTACGGAGTCTAGGATTCTGACACTTAATGATGAAATAGAAAAACTTAAAACTACACAGATTACATCGGTAAAATCACAAATTCTGGAAAACGAAAAAATCATCAACGAAATACAGGAACGAACATTTAGAAGTAAAAATATAATAGTGGTTGGCCTCTCTGAATCGATCAATGTAAACGACTCTGAACGCTACTCTGAAGACATGAGTTCTATTATACAGACTTTAAAAAACCAATTAGAGGTTAACGCTAGAATCGTTAAAATCCAGAGACTCGGCATCTACATTGATGGAAAAACTCGACCTTTAAAAGTGATTTTTGAAAATTCCAATGAAGCCATAAATATATTAAAAAATAGAAGGAAACTTCAGGATGGCATCAGAATATACTATGACCAAACACCCACTGAAAAAAAACTGTTGAAAGAACTAAGTCAGGAACTAGCCCAGCGTAAAGCAAATGGTGAAGCAGACCTTATAATAAAATTCATAAAAGGCTCGCCTAGAATTATAAAGGAAACTCCAAAAAACTAGCAGGTCTAATAGCTCAATCAAATGCACAAGACTACTCTGAAGATAGAATCACTTATCACGTAAGTGACACCTACCAAGACTTACTTAGCATAAATAAAGGAGCTCTAAATTTTTTCTACGCTAACGTAAGAAGCATCTGTAAACCGGGTAAGTTTGACGAATTACAATGTATATTAAAATCATTTAATAATCCTATACATGTGATTATATTAACCGAAACATGGTTGAAGTCGAACGAAGAAGCCATGAGATATCACCTACCGAATTATACACACTATTATAACATTAGAAACGATACAATTGGAGGTGGCGTCTCTATTTACGTATATAATGATCTAGATCACGGTCTAATGAGTGCAACTTATATGTCGGGTAACCACTATTTATGGATTCATCTTGAAAAATACTCGCTTGATATTGGTGCAATTTATTATCCAGGGAGAACAAATTTTAAGGATTTTCTTGATTTTTACTCGAATCAACTACTTGGAAGAAAACGAGCGATTATATTCGGTGATTTAAATATTGATCTTCTTTCGAAAACTAGTGATACTAAATTATACAAAGAAATGTTACATGAAAGCGGATTCGAAATTCTAAATAAAATTGATCAAGATTACAGTACAAGAAAAACAGCTAAAACCAATACTCTCCTCGATCATGTATGTTCAAACTTAAACGATAAGAGCTACCATATGACTTTGGTAGAATCGTCTATGTCTGATCATAGGCAGATAATATTGTCCATGAAGAAATATAAACCACCACCGAAAAAAGTTACAACTTATGAATCTATTGACTATAAAAAAATTATAAATTCTGTGAACGGAACCTATAATAGTAACGACCATACATATGAAAATTTGGAAAGTTTTATTAAAAGTAAGATAAACGAATGTAAAGCCACAAAAAGTAAAATTTTAAACCTACCTCAACAGGACTGGATTTGTAAAGAAGTTATCTCTCAAATAAGAAAAAGAAATAAAATATGGTACAGACTGAAACAGAATCCAGAAAACGAAGAACTTAAGAAACAATTTTGCAAAGAAAGAAATGATACAACCGTTAAAATAAGAAATATGAAGAAAAAATATTACTATAATGAATTTTCAAAATGTAGTGGTAATTCGAAGAAGACATGGAAGTTAATAAATACCTTATCTAATAATAAAATTAAACTACAATGTGCTCCCCCAAAACTCGAGACAGGAACAAGTTCTATAACTAACGGTACTGACGTATGTGAAACGTTCAATAACTTTTTTTCGACTATTGGTGTAACCTTAGCTAACTCGATTCCCATAAAACAACGCCAAATATTGATACCTTGTAACTCAAAACAAAACTCGAATATACTCGATTCTTTTGCTCCTTGTGATAAAGACGAAATCATTGAAATTATCAAAAACCTAGACTCTAATTGCAGTACAGGAATAGATGGAATTTCAACAAAAGTAGTAAAATGTCTTAGTGATGCAATGATAGATGAATTGACTGACTGTATCAATACATGTCTGGCAGAGGGAACTTTTCCTGATGCTTTAAAAGTGGCCAAAGTCACTCCTATTTACAAATCTGGCGCCAAAACTGACCCAAACAATTATCGACCAATCTCAGTGTTACCAGTCATCTCAAAAATTTTCGAAAAAGTAATTTACTCGCGTTTAGATTCTTATTTAACATCAATAAATTTTCTATTTGAACATCAATATGGATTTAGGTCACAATCAAACACACTATCGGCAACAGCAGACTTAATCTCTAAAATTAAAACTAATATTGATGAAAAAAAACTAGCTCTAGGTGTCTTTATTGATTTGAAAAAGGCATTTGATACGGTCAGTCACTCAATTCTGTTGGAAAAATTAAAATGCATAGGTATAGTGGGGTCTGCTCTTAAAATTTTCGAATCATACCTAACTAATAGATTTCAAATAGTTAAAATTGGAAATTATAAGAGTAGCCCACATGGTATATCAATTGGTGTTCCACAGGGGTCCATATTAGGACCCCTGTTGTTTCTTATCTATATAAACTCTATACACGAGGTACCGCTTCACGGAGACATAACTTTGTACGCAGACGACACTTGCCTCTTTTATTTTGGAACCTCTATAAACGAAATGATAACCCAAGCCCAAACAGATTTAAACAAACTAGTACTTTGGTTCCAAGATAATCTTCTCACCATCAATGCCTCAAAGACGTGCTATGTAATTTTTAAATCTAGAAATAAAAAAGTAGCACCTCATTTACCTCTCAAAATTGGATCGGAAATACTGCATCAAAAACAGTCTGAGAAATATCTTGGTTTACGACTTGATAATCATTTAAATTGGAATATACACATCGATTACATACATTCAAAGCTTTCGTCACTACTTGGCATATTACGTGGAATTGTACGATGTCTTCCTCTATCGATTCGTCATACTATATATAATTCACTAGTGAAGCCTCACCTTTTATATTTAATTGAGATCTGGGGGAGTGCTTCAAAAACGAACATAAAAGACCTACAAATTGTCCAAAATAAATTAATTAAAACATTATTTAACTACGATTACTTAACACCTACAGAAAAAGTATATAAAGAAACTAAATATATGAATATAAAACAACTACATAATTACTATACCTGTATATTTATTAGAAAAATTCTTGACAAAAAAATACATATAAAAAACATTACATTTACTAAGGTGCACCAAGTACAAAACCGAATCAGTCGAAGAAAAGACCATATAATTCTGCCACGAGTCCGGACTGTTCATGGTAAAAGATGTGTAAGTTATGCGGGAGTGCAAACCTACAATAAAATACCGAAAGAGGTGAAAAATGCAGGTTCATTTAATATTTTCAAAAATAAACTAAAAATCCACATATTAAACGACATAACACTATTAATTAAATGAAATAAAATTTTATACCCACTGTACTGCACCGAATACACTGTGACGCATTCCTGCACTGTTCACCAACCGGTCCTATTGTTTAGTGTCCTATTGTTTCGTGTACGGACGACGGACAGATAACGCGCGTAATATACTTTTGTTAAACAAGTTTACAAGACATTTACAATTTTATTAAATCAAAAGAAGTTTTATTTAGGTTAGTTAGTTTGTTTAAGTTCATTTATAAGCTCGAAATGCTAATTAATTAATGTATGTAGATCCAGCTAACTGCTGAAGCATAAGAAATATTTTTCTGTAAATTTAGTTCTCACGTAAGTGAAATTGTAATTTCTTGTTGAGAAATAAAATTCTTTAAACCGAATAATTATTATAATAAGTAATTTTTAGATTATGTATAATCGCTCTTCTAAAGTAAAGCTACAGACTACTATATTACATAATGCCTAGATCTGGAAGTTTGACCTACTATTAAAACAAGTGCAAGGATTACAAAGGCACGCTGCAGTCTGTACGGTTTTCGGTGGAAAATATTTCCCATTCCTCTTGCATTTGCCGAGAAAGCTGCTTCAGGCTAAATAATTTGATACTTCAGTTGCGTTTCTCTAGCAAAAATGTTTATCACAGAGAAAGAGCACCGAGGCAGTATCTTTAGAAAATATTCAGAATTATTAAGAAAATCTATGTCATCTATCTGTCTCATAATCATCTATCTTATATACAGAGTGTAACAGAACAGTGTAGCAAAAGTTATGTATATCAATCAACATTTCAGAGAAAATATTTAATCAGGGGACGATCCTCGAAATTTTGCAAAAAAACACAATTATGACCCATTTTTTATGGAGCTGGTTCATAGTAAGCATAAAAGCTTACCATTCTATAGTTAAGGTCAGTTGTGTCACGCTTGTGGCGGGAAATGCATTTTTTTTAATTATCATATCCAGGTCAGGTAACTATGTATTGTAAATTATCATAACGTTTGCAACAATCTAATCATTTTATCAATAATTCATCGCTTAACTTAAATAAGTATCAAAAATAATTTTTAAATATACAATAGATTTTTAGAATTAGGCGACCAATGAGGCGCATTATTGATAATACAATTGATGGAATAATATATAGAATAATGTTAAATATGCAAATATTGTGATCATTTAAAATACGTAGGTATCCGAGATAGATACAAAGACGTTCGAAATTAGAATTTCCCGCCGCATGTCTGCCGTTGACCCTTGAATATTGCAAGCTGTTCTCTAAATTCTGTAACACGCTGTATATATTTTGTTCAGCTCGAAACGCATCTGTTGATGTACGCAAATGAAAATAGCCGGGAGATATACGAGGCAGTAATGCACGTAAACACAATTTCTCGTTAGATTTATGAATAACGTCTGAAATATACTCGGTTTAGTGAATGAAAACATTGTAAACCAACCGAGGATAGGCAGGGAAGTGGCGGCCGTTTTTGATATTTTGCTTTTGGTTTTGGTCCATAAGGACTCAGTTCAACAACAAACAATATATTTTTTTATATTAAAATTTGGTCATTAATATACCTTGAAGAATTAAGTACTTATCCATTTGACTTGAATCTCACGATTTCGCTATTCATTACCTACGATTTTGTTACGTTCAATACACTGTTGAGTGTACGTTTTTTATGAGAAAGTATGAGTAAAATCAACGTAAAAGCTAATAAATGCAAATTCCTTAGTTAATCAACCTATTTATACTCAAATATTATTTAACATTAGAAATCATCAAGCACACGATCTCTGAACTAAAAAAACTAAATTTCAAAACTGACAAGTGTTTTTTTTTTTATATAGGTAGAATACGTTTGACCACCCGTACGCCTGATAGAAAGCGATACTGTTGCCGAAGATGAAGCATAATCATAGTTTAAAAACTGAACCTTGTTTTGAAAACCAAACTAATGATTTTGATAACATTTATAATTGGACAAACCTAGAAAATCCTAAAAAAAAACAAAGGTATAAATGACGGAGGTATGCGATAACAAACAAAAAACAAAAACAAAAAATAATGTAGTTAAAGTAAATTGTGAACCTCCTTCTTTCGAAGTCTGTAAAAATATGTACCAGCTCTTCAACTACAACATAGAATCGTAAAATGTTCATTTTATAGACGTTTTACCGTAATAAGACGATGTGGTGTTACGTTAAAAATGGTTTACGGTTTCTTTGTAGTAATTCGTAGAGTTTATAGATCCTGATTCATCAGATACATTACGCTTCTATGTATAGAACACTACGGGTGTAAACAATTATATTATACTTTGAAAACATTTCCAAACACATTACAGGTTTAAATTATGATTCGTAAAATTAAGTTTATGTTTTATGGTTGGTATATTTTCAAACGATAATAAAGTTATTTTTCAATATTTCACTGAAAAAATATAGTACTCACGTGTTGATATATTTCAAACAGATTCACATCATGAGTGATATTCAAGTATAAGTTTAAAAAACTCAAAAACGCCCGACAAAAAAATGGCTGAACCGGTTTTGAAGAAATATAGCTAAGAACACTACTGACTAATTCACCTTTCAAACAAAAAAAACAAAATCAAAATCGGTTCATCCGTTCGGTCGGGAGCTACGATGCCACAGACATACACACACACGTCAAACTTCGTCGTCAAACACCCCGTCGTTTTTGCGTCGGGGGCTAATAAAAGCTTTTTTATTAGTACCAGTAAACAAGGTAAATACAGCATTAACTTTTTTTACGGTTCCGTAGCTGAAATGGAGCCCTTTGTATTTTGCTAAGCCTGCTAATTTAGTATTAGAAAACTGTAATTTAGTACGTTTTTTATTTCTTTTACTTCACGTCGTAGACTATCGTAAGATATATAATTAAAACTATTGTAGGTATGCGGAAACCAGTTTCTATTCAGAGATTTTAAATAAAAACTACGGGTCACTCACGTCTGTTTTGAGCCGAAAAATCCGACTATAGTTTCAACCGCATTTTGGCGGTCTTTTTCAAAGGAGCAACGCTAACGTTTCTTTTGTTCAGAGACGTGCCTCGCGCTTTTATTTAAAATGTGTGAAAACCACGTTAAGTTTCCATAGTAAAATTCAGAGATTTGTTTGCAAAATAGTACATTTTATTAGAGCCAAGTGGTACGTTAGCGATTTTCGATTGTGATGGATTAATGGAAACTTGAAATAAACTATTTTTTGTGGCCTTTTATGACGATATCAAAATTATATGTTAATTCTTTATTTTATAAATATTGTCAAAATGTTAATATGCCCCATATTTCTCGGAACATCAAAAAACGATTCCAAACAGTTGGTTACATTAAACCACTAATTACGGTTTCAGCGTATTTACGAAAACATCATGTAATTCTTCCATCAAACTTCCATTACATTAAAACGTTCCGTCGGCTTGTTTGTCTGTCTGTCACACGTTAGTGGGTACACGTCAGAGTGGCGCCACCTGACAATCCAGGAGGAATCATCTTTGACAGTTGGTATTTTACCACTTTGTCAAAATAAAATTAACTATTCTCGTTAACATTTCTTTAGAAAATATTTAATTTTTGTAGTTTGACAGAGGGCAAATATGTACTTGCATAATCTGTTCTCCAGTTACTGTCGGATAAATCATATTATTTTTCATGTCTTGGAGTGACGTTGATGACAGCTCAGCTTTTAGTCCCACGATAAAAGATAATTTTGCACATTTAGTAATCTGATTTACAGCACAGTAGCAAAATAAATAATCAGTTATTTGGTATAAAAATATTATTCAATACCATATCAAATAAATTGGAAATCGGCTTGTGGCTAAAGTAAATTATATATAATCTAATGATGCAAATATTATGTAAGAAGTTTTTGCCAAAGTATTTTTTTTCTATTGTCTATAAAATAAGGTCAGCGTTTAGTACCCATGTGGATTTTACATCAAATCAAGTCAAAAATAATTTATTTCAGACTCGGAGAGATTTATTATTATTTTATAATATAAATCGTATTTAATTATTAATGTCAATTAAATCGAATTAAATTAAATCAAATCTACATGTCACATCAATATTTAATTTCATGTAACTATTATTTTTCTATTACACATAGGTACATCATTTTAATAATAATCCACCAGACGCAGAATAAATAAATAAATAAATATTTGTGGACATTTCTCACAACACCATCTAGCCCAAACTAAGCAAAGCTTGTATTATAGAACTAGATGGCTGATAGAATACATATATACTTTTTTTTTATATATGATACATAGAAACACCCAGACACATAACAAACATCCATGCTCATCACATAAATGTATGCCCTGGGTGGGGATCGAACCCACGACCTGCTCGGCAAGCAGACATACTGCCAACTGAGCCACAAGGCCAGTCATATATACATATATGGAATGGGACAGTCAAACTTATCATATCAGTAATTGCATCCAAGATGCTGTTGCTACTCTCTCGCGTTCTGCTCAGTAGTGAGCCAGCCTTTTTGCGCTAAGGTATATGTAATATATAAGCAATCGTGGCGTTAAATACGTATGGTAAGGAACTATTACTTCTGATACATATCAAAATATACGAGTTAGGTATCACCTCTTTGACAGCTGCAATCAATTTAGAAAAGATTGATGACTTACTTAGCTTCTCGAAACACGCTCATACTTATTTTAATACCTATTGAAAGCACACGTATGTTGTTACGTAAATATTATAGCACCTTGTCATAGCTAACAATATAATCGTAGCAGTATATTTAGTAAAAATATTATTAGTATATATTGTGACACAGTACCAAGTACACAGTATTATTGTTATACTTGGCTTCATGAAAACACAAAAGTGTAGATATGAAACCTTCATCGCATGTGTTTACTATTATAGCTGAAAGAGGGCATATATCGTCACTCGTACCTCTGCTTGTCAGCAGTTCTACCATAGAATACAAAATAAGGTACAGAAGTGACACAACGCCTTAGATTAACTATAGGTACATATGAGCAAGGATGAATAAACCACAGTTTAATCCTAACACTACGTAAGCTTTGTACTGTAGCGTTGATAATGTTTAGTAATTAAAGCATAATAAATGGGCTAATATTTTCTATTATGAATATATAGTGTATAGAATTAAATGTATCGAAAGTAAAAAAAAAAAAAAAAAAAAACAAGGTTTTGTTAAATACTTATACATATAAACATCCTTTCCTTCCCCATAAAGAGTAATACCCTCTGGCTCACATGGCGGGGGCACGGCCGTGCCCCCAGATCTATCGGTTAAGATCCTTTTCCCCATAAACCCTGATATCGACAGGTTCTATTAGCTAATTTTGAAATTTCAGTGCAATTGGCATTTAAGCCTTGATTTTAACAAAACGATGGAAGGTGCATCACGCCCATGAACAGGTAATACAGAACCTCCTTCTTCGTGACGTCGGTTAAAAATGTCCTTTAAATGTCGTCAAAATTACCTGTATAACACATGTCTAATAATTTCATTTCAATTCATTTGATCGTGCTTACTCTTTGACTCGGTGCACAGACGGACAAGCTGTTTGTTTTACATACAATATTTACGGCAGCAATTAGTAGCCTAGCTTATTAACTGCTGGACGAATTTATGCTACGAAATAACGGCTTCACTCCGCCGTGTTTATTTTGATAGCTGCTCGGCGACTTACAGCCTGTGAAGTGAACGGATTTAGTACAGAGTGGCTCTTCTGTGCCTTACACATCTAAGTCATGTTTTAAATTATTGAAAATATTTATAATATATATTATTCATATTATATATCTAGCCATTATGTGATATATGTCGACGTATATCACATAATGGCTGTGCTTCGCGATTTCACCCGCATAGTGATGAAACGATGGTGATGGTGAACGGTGATGATGATAAAATGTAGTTTATATCCGTTTCCAGGCTTTTGGTAGTATAAAGATAATAAACAGACAGAGAGACAGAAAGAGTATATATTTCATAGACTTTACGTCCACGTGATAATCTAATTGCTTCTATATGATATTCTAACTAAATTTAACAAAAGTTGTTATTGTCACTGATTCAGACGTCCAAGTATATAATCAAACATGAATATGTTTTTTTTTTACCAAAAATTATTTTTGTCAACACCGGTTGACTCCGTGTCAAACACTATACAAATCTTTTTTTCGATGGGTCTTGATTAAGTTAAAAGTAGACAAAAGATTAGTTGTCAAATTACTTAATTAATTAGCAATTAATCTTTTGAAAAAAAAACAAGAATACTCGAAAAACCAATGTGCACTACATGGAAAAGATTTACGTACTTTTGATCACTAACTCTTCAGACTGTAAATGGTGGTGTAGCCGTGGATTGAACACGCTTAGGAGAACAAGTTTAGGAGAAACCTACTTATTCTAGCTTTGAAAATTCTAAGATACAATGGAACCAAGAAGTATTCAGTAATCACCCTGTGAAGAAATATAAAAAAAATTGAACACATCGTATCACAACATGAGATTCTAAAGACTGCAAGCATCAAAGGTTTTCACGATCATTTACCTCTTTATACTGAGGCAACAGGAAGTAAACAGAGCATAAACAGGGCTCTCTAGGGCTCACCCCTGCACTGATAAGTACTCGCTATCTCACGACCTTAGTCTATAGGGACCGGATACTTCCGTCTGGTTGGTGAAGTTAGGAAATATGGAATCGTCAAGTAAGTGTTTGTAAAAAGTCTAACAAGTATCAATTTAAAAAAAAAAACAAAATACCCGACTGCAGAAAAGAGGTTTTTGCAGCCTAACTTATGTTTTTTTTTTTAATTTTGATGTACCCAGTGTCACTCTCACAACTAAGACGAATCTATTGACACCACTCACATCAAAATCGGTCAAGACGTTTAGGCTCTAGGGCGTGTCAAAGAAATATACATACATACACTCGAAAAACATAACCCTCCTTCTTACGCAGTCGGGTAAAAAAGTAAATCGTCAACTTAGTGGTTCCTTTGCTCATTTGGCGCCTTAATTAAGGTAAGCTTAGCTGCATTGTGAGGTTTTTTTTTGCATTTGCGCTCAAAATCTTAAACAGATTCCATATCTGAAACATGAAGATTTCTAATGAGGTCTACTCTCGGGAGCAGTTAGCTGAAAACGGATCAATTTTCCAAAGAAGTATTTTGGACAGATCAAAGAGATTGGTTCTCTTCTAGCCCAAACACCTCTAGTCCTTGTGCACTGTCATAGTGCCAAATTACTCATCTCCATATTTATCATACCTGAAAATTCAGCACTGGCAGGGTATCTTCTCTTTCGTTTTACAGATTAGCTTGGTTTCGAATATTCTTCCACAGAAGTTGTACCCACCGAACTTCAACAAGAGCAATTAAAAAGGGGGTATCTACAATTACAAATATCTTTATATGTTTAAGAGTCAGCAAAGCATCAACTGTTCTGGATGCACTTGCTTGCACTTGTTTACACGATTGAGCTAGTGTTGTCCATTGGCGAAGCTTACTGCTTAACATCAGTCAACTATATGGCTGTTTTTAACACGCTTTTATTAGCTTCATACGAATGTTAGTATGTAACGGAAACTTTGAACATGATTTTGACCTCCTTCAAAACGTCAATACAATAATTTGACAAGATTAAGCGTGTTTTTAAACTATTTTTGTTATTTCTCTGTCGTAGTTACCACGCAAACAGACTTAATTACGTCATAGTTATCACCCACTAGCAAACGCATCTTAGGTAAACCAATCACAACGTAGACATATAACTTCATACAAGTGACTGAAAGACGCTGGATTTAAGCCGCTGCAATCATGTGAAGGTCTTTGTTCAGCATCGGACTTCATATGACTGAGATGTTAATTTTTGTCTCAGTTAAAATATATTACCTCCAGAGTAGTTATTAGTATCTATTGAGAGGGGTACTCCTTTCAAATTCTTCAGTACTCGGAAAACAAATAAAACACTACATCCCATTCCCAAAGTAAACACGGCACTTTATTAACGAGAAGTCAAACATAAATATAATTTAACGTAAAAAAGTCGTGAGAGATCCGTAAACAAGTCTGACGTGGATCCATTAGATGAAGATTTTGTGTTAGGACGGACAGATTGACAAAGAGGAACAGGAGGTGGCTCGCTTTGTCGAGAGCCGATATCCGCTGTCAGAAAAAAAAAATGTCATGATATTTTAGATAGTGTTGGAATATTTTATTATGGTAACTTACGCAATTGTTACACACAGGTTAATACTCACGTTTTATTTTTGAGTCGAAATCACCGACTACAGTTTCAACCGCATACGGCGGTCTTTTTCAAAAAAGACAAGGCAAGGTCTGCGCTGCTCCTTTTGAAAACATCCGCCGTATGCAGTTAAAACTATAGTCAGAGATTTCGTTTTGTTTTTTTTAATCTTTCATTTGCACGCTTTGACGAAGAAAATAGAGGGCCAAATGTAATTAATATCTTAAGACCACATGTTTGTATACATATTTTTCAAGAAATAAATGAATTATGAAAACAATACAGAGGAATAGAAAATTTTCCGCTCTGTCAATAATTATGTACTAGACAGTATAATGATTTATGTACGACTTCCTGTTTAAATATGCGTCACTTTTCCAATTAACCTATAGCTCTCAAGCCAAAGACGAGATACTATTTTATGATTTAAATGAGTTATTTCTAGGATCAACCTAATTAATAAAACTTAAACATTGATTTTACTGATTGGACAAGATCATAATAAAACCGGCCAAAGGCGAGTAGAACTCCACGCACAAAGGGTTCCGTACCATTATCTATAAAAACGGCAAAAAAATCATGTCTGTTTTATTCCCATATTTCATATTCATTAATTTTATTTTAATTTAATAATTTATTTTTAAAGTGAATAATATAACTCAATATTCTGTGAATACTTCAAGCGTCTACCTGTTGTCGTTATCAATATCGAGCAAAAACGAGCAAAAAATCACGTTTGTTGTATGGGCTTCCAACACAACAAACGTGATTTTTTGCCTGAAATATTTATTTTATTCTGTTTTTAGTAGTTATTTCTTGTTATAGCGGCAACAGAAATACATCATCAGTGAACATTTCAACTCTCTAACTATCACGGTTCATGAGATACAGCCTGGTGACAGACGGACGGATAGAGAGCGAAGACTCAGTAATAGAGTCCCGTTTTACCCTTTGGGTACAGAACCCTAAAAACAAAACCTCTTTTGTACGATAACATGAAATAGAAAGTATTTTCTCTAAAACATTGTTATAGTATAACATTTACTACATAATTAAATGAGAAAAATGTGCGTAAATACAACAATACAATAAATAAAGATTAATTTTTAGTGTCATACCAAACATTCTGACAATAATTTGACTGAATATAACATTAAAATTTACCACTTTTTTTCCAAGTCTGCAGTGTGTCATGGCGGCGGGCGGTAAGATCAAAGCAGTCGGCTCCTTTGAAGTAGTGGCCATCAACATAAACGCGTCGTAAACGACACGTTAAAGAGCGAGTGCAGACAGGTAGTTATACTTTGGCGGAAATTTATGAAATCTTAAGATACCTATGTACATACTATCCTTACCTTACCATGGGTTACCTGTCTACATAATCCGAATTGTGAAATACCGAATATCATTTCTCCGAAAACGAAATTAAGTAACTTTTATCAAAAGACACTTTATCGAAATCTCATTTAACAACTAGTCTGATAACCGAATCTTTGTTACAAAATTGATGTGTATAATAAAACAGAAGCCAAACTAACCTGACCTAACAAATCGGGCAAATGAAACTTATGACTACAAACTTATCAAATCTCTATATTTATATAAATTAATTGCTGTTCGTTTGTCTCGCTAAAACTCGAGAACGGCTGGACCGATTAAGCTGATTTTGGTTTTGAAATGTTTGTCTTAGCCCAGGGAAGGTTTAAACGTTGAGAAAATATCGGGTCCACTCATTGATAGGTGATACGAAGTACGCCGTCATCTAGTCAGAAATAAAAGTAATGTCGAGTAAAACATCTGGAATTAGACAGTTCTATGAAACGGATTCGGGGAAGTAAGATTCATAAAAAGAAAATTAAAAAAAAGTAGGAAGTAAGTATTTTGGATTATAGTTGTTATCCTGACCATGATATTAACCCTAAGCTCCATACGAGTGTCTTGAAAAAATAACATTTTAAGTTAAGTTTTTTAACCCAATGTTTTGAAGAATAAATATAAATAAGATAAATTATTCCATTTATCTTACCAGTAATTTATCTTAGATACAAACTAATAAAATAAATAAATGGGCAATATTTTATGTCTGTATGTGATTGTGAATAAATTTTTATTCAGAAACAATATATGATAATATTTTACACATTAAGATGGATATTATTGAAATCCATTAAAATTAAAATAAAACGGACAAGTGCGGGTCAGTCTTGCCCACCCAGGGTTTCGTACAAACCAAATAAAATAACTATCGGGCGAAGCTAGTCACTGAGAAAAAGGGGAAGTATATATTTTTTTAAATTTTTAGTCATAATCCGAAAATTACACATCGTAAAATAATCAAAAAGTTTACCTTTTACCTAGTAACCAGTTTTAGCTTGTGCTAATGAATCTCTTTCATGATTTCATGATATTTTATGATACCTTATATTATATGATACGGTTAACTGACTTTAAAATATGGGCCCTCATCCCTTGCATAGAGACCCTATTTTTTTTTTATTACAATAAAAACTTACAGTTTTCGGTTTTGTTGCTTTATGGGTACTATAAGCCAATATTTCTTGCCAAATTTCATAGTTCTAGATCAACGGGAAGTACCCTATTGGTTTTGATTCTATTTTGAGTGGTGTAATAAGCGTTTTTAGCTAATTATATGGCTGTAACTATTTTGAGTTTGAACTAAGAAGTTTGTTTTTTTTCTGTAAGGAAGGATCTGCGTATATGGTTTTCACACGGGTTCCCGAGATAAAAGGTCGTGACAGACGGACAGACGGACAACAAAGTGATCATAAAAGTCTGTTTTTTCCTTTAGAAGTACGGAACCATATGAATGAATAATAAAATAACAAAGTATGATTGTTTTTAATAAAATTAATTGTGTCCTCGCTTACTATGCCACTACCGTATTAGGTTGTTCTCTTCTGGATTCACAATTCATCATCATCATCTCATCTATAAGAAGTCCACTGCTGGATATAGGCTTCATTCATGGATTTCAAAAGACAGATTCTTGCCTCCACTTGGATGAGGTCATCTGTTCATCTCTGTTCAACTTTTAGATTAACTTGTTTTAATTTTTCTTTAAGATTGTTTTCATTCTGTCTTCTATCCTCATAATTTTAAGTTAATATGGTCCCAGTTAATTAAATTAAGCCACGATCAATTCTTCATAAATTCATACCACCTTTTCTTCACTGTATGGGTGAATGAGCAAAGCTCAGCTATTCTATAAAATATCCTTCTTACGCAGTCGGGTAAAAATACAAGTACCTACATTATATTAATGGAAAAATAAGATACCCAACTGCAGCAGCACTAAAACAGCGGGGTCTAACTTACAAATTCGATACGCTGTTGAGTGTACGTTTTGTGTAAGAAAGTATACGCATAGTTGCTGTAAAAGTTTATATATGTACCTACATTCACATTAATTAGAATAATTCTACTAAAATCACTTATTTTTATGAAAATTTAGATTGAAGGTTAAGAAAAAGCATATTTTTTTATTTTTGCGTGAGAAATTATATTATTACAAAAAATAAAATTGTCTATGACACAGGAGTGTAGACAAATCTAACGTCACCTCACACATTAAAATCAGTCAAGCCATTTTGGCTGTAAGAGATAATATACAAACATAGATAAATATATATACACTAAAAAAACATAACCCTTCTGCGACTCTATCTTACGGAGTCGGGTAAAAAAGTAGAAATTTCTTCTGAAAAGTCTACCTAAGAAGAGTTAAACTGCATCAATCCGTGGTAATTAGGCAACCTCGTACATTCAAAACAAAGCCTTGGACGAATCATTAAGTTTTATTGATATTACAAACTAAGATGTTCGTATACGTATTAAAAAGATAACATTATTTTAATTCGCATAATTTTCACATTTTTACGGATGTGTTAGATTAAATTTGCTTCCCTAATGACTCTGACTTGCTGATATCATTTTAATTTGATTCTTAATGCAACTTCTGTGCATAATTAGGTATCTAAAAACTCTCAGCGTTAGAAATTAAAATATTTTGGCAAGTTAATAAATATTTAATCGCCATCAGCACACAATAAAATTGAGTAACTTAATAAATATTTCAAAAAGACAACCAACATGAAAATTAAGTGAAACGTTTCGTCCATACCTACTCACAAGGCTACTTTTCAGGGTTCCGTACCCAAAGGGTAAATCGGGACCCTATTACTGAGAATTCGCTGTCTGTCCGTCCGTCCGTCCGTCCGTCCGTCTGTCACCAGGCTGTATCTCATGAACCGTGATAGTTAGAGAGTTGAAGTTTTCACAGATGATGTATTTCTGTTGCCGCTATAACAACAAATACCAAAAAACAAAATAAAAAATATTTAAGGGGGCTCCCATACAACAAACGTGATAATTTTGCTCGATATTGATAACGGAAACAGGTAGATGCTTGAAATATTTACAGAATATTGAGTTATATTATTCACTTCAAAAATAAATAATTAAATTAAAATAAAATTTCTATTTAAGGGGCGCTCCCATACAACAATCGTGATTTTTATAGATACTAATGGTACCTACGGAATCCTTCGTGAGCGAGTCTGACTCGCACTTGGCTGGTTTTATTTATTTAAATTTATAATTAAGCCACCATGTTTTTAGCATATACCAGTGATATATAAGACAAAATCGTGAAGTTTTTCAGTGTAATTATTAACTTTCAATGAGAAACAAACGCGAATACCAAAGATACTTTATATTATTTTCAGTGTAGTTTTCGTTACTTAGAAGTAGAAATTTGAATAAAACTGTATTACGAAAACAGTAGATACTTAAGTATCTATAATTAGAAAGATGAAATGTCGAATATAATTATATCCCTAAAACGAGTTATACTTATAAGACGATCAAAATCAATAACGCGTTTGGTAACAGAAACCTTCGATAAGGGTTCAAATAAAAAAGGAACTTAGAAACTTGTTCGGGAAAATTCAAGTCTAACGAACTTACGGAATTAGAAACTCGTGTACCTAAAGTAAAACATCTAGAATTAGATGATTCTATATTATGAAAAGGATTGGGACAAATGGGGGGATCGAAAAATATTTGAGATTATAGATAAATTACTAGGATGATTGATGGGAATGTTATATTGGGTACGATGATATTTTTGCATGTGTCTATATGTAATATTATTTGTGTCTTACTCATACTACTTTATTAATAACAATAAGTTACACGTCAGAAACAATCACAGATTAATAACAATAGTTATTAGTAGTAAACTAGTATTCTTGTATATAGTCAAAATAACATTTATATAGCGTGTAAACAATTCATCAAATTTAATAATACTGTGTCAATAATTGCATTTGATTGTCAAATTAATAATCATCGAATTCTATATTATTATACTACATGATTTATACACTATCTTCGGTAGAAAATCATCAAACCTATAAAATTTTTGCTCAACAAGCCACTTTTTTAGGGTTCCGTACCCAAAGGGTAAAAACGGGACCCTATTACTAAGACTTCGCTGTCTGTCTGTCTGTCTGTCTGTCTGTCTGTCTGTCTGTCTGTCTGTCTCCAGGCTGTATCTCATAAACCGTGATAGCTAAAAAGCTGAAATTTTCACAAATGATGTATTTCCGTTGCCGCTATAACAACAAATACAAAAAATTAAAAAAAAAATAATATTAAGGGGGGTAAACATACATAAAATACAATAAACGTGTTTTTTCGTATTTTTTTGCTCAATATTAAAAACGGTAACAGGTAGACGCTTCAAATTTTCACAGAATATTTAATTGTATATTACCTTTCAAAATAAATAATTAAATAACAATAAAGTAAATATTAAAGGGGGTCCCATACAACAAACGTAATTTTTAAGCAATTTTTACTCGATCTCAATTAAAAGGTAGAAACTTGAATATTTGTAAGTAAATATTTAGAAATATATTAACTATAAAAATAAATACCTAATCTAATACATAAAAACTCACAAAATGAAAATAATCCGTGCATCTAAACGCGGTGCGAGCGCCGGTTTAGCGGGGTAGCGGGGGAGGTAACATCACGGAGCGAGCCATAACCGCGCGTATTCGCGCGAGCGTCGTCATGCTGCCCGGATGTGTATCGAAAACCTACCTATAAGTTTGCAATTTACTACTTGGAATTTCGTTGATTTCTCGTTATTTTATAAACAGAACTAAACTTTGTAGTATTATAGATGATAGTACGGAACCCTTCGTGCGCGAGTCCGACTCGCACTTGGCCGATTATTAGCTCTACTTTTAAATGAGTGTCGTGAAGGAGCCTCTCTTATGTCCTCTGGTAGATGGTTGTAGACTTCCGGTGCCATGACATGCACCTGTCTAGACGTCTTTTCCCTTGTCTTAGACGTCTGTTTACCCTTTCCTTTGTATAAGGGAGATACTTTAACTTGCTTCAAGGCGGTGGGGTATAAACCTTCCTTCATGCATCGGTTATACAGCGATGAAAGAATGTGCGCAATCGTTTCAGCTATGGTGTGTATTAGTGAAGTCGACATCTCGTAGCCACACCGTGAGTTATAATGCGAAACACTTCTTGTGGTGTGAAATTTTTCAGTTTTAATGAGTGATCGGTAGGAGAACGCGCCGCCGCTAGTGCTTGGGTCGCCGCGGCAACGTCGGCAACGTCAGGCGCGCCACATGATGTCGCCGCGTTTACGAAGTGAGCATTTACAGCGGCTACGATTTCCGTCGTACAAGAGAAGTTCGTACCATCTGGTTTCGTATCAATATACTTACCAATATTATACGTTTACCAAAGTTTGCCGAAAATTTAATTTCGGTATCAACTTATTTAGACAATTAAACTACATATACCTAATCCTGGTTCTAAGTACATCCGTTATGCTAATTTAGTAACGGAATGGCCTCTTCCCAGCAGTTATATTAAATATACTTACGAGGTCTGTCAGGACTATCAATTTATTATATCTTGATGAGTTTTTGCAAAAATCAAGTCTATGAAAGAATTGTAACTAAAATGTAGAAAAAAGGAATACTTACAATAAAATTAGACACAGACGTAATCCAAAAGAATTATACTGACCTGACATTATTAATACAAAAGACATTAAATATGACGGCGCGGAGGCGTCAACAAATGGTTCGACTACCCCAAACATTGGTCATAATATTTCAACGGTAGTAAATGCAGCGAGCCGCGTGATGTATGGCGACAGACAGACAGATAAATTGCTTATAATTTATTGTAGTGGAAGCCGCAATGGTCCTAATTACGTGCGACGCAGCACGCTTGACTCATACTGAGTTATGAACGGTGGGAAAAATAAACTTTATTATGATTATTATTTCTGAAACAGGCTTTAATGACAATTAGGCTTGTGATTATGCAGATAGAGTATTCAGCTCGAGAATAATTAATACGAGTAGTTAATGTTTCACTGAAGGCGCTCCTGTCCTTATTTCATTATTTTGTTCACTCGGAACCACATAATACCATAATAAAGTAGTAGATTTAAAGTAAAGAAATAGTAGTTTTTGAGATTTTGAGAAAAAAAAAAATAGAAACGTCATCGATTTCGTCGTCGTCGATTTTGAGACGTCATCAAAATCTTTTGAGACGTTAGTTTCTCTTTTTTGCCACGATAGATTAGAAGATTTTTAAATTGTTTAACGGCTCTGGTTTCTGAGTCCCTTGAGCCATATTATGATAGAATTGTAAGATGTTGCCAGTAACAACAATCTTATTATGTTATTTTTCATATTTTCTGTTACAACATAAGTCACACTAATGTTAGTTTAATTTGTATTACACGTGTAACTTAAACATTTATTAATATACATACTTATAGTGCAAAATTATAAATTATTTTTTTATGAGTAATAAATGAAGTTATAAGTTTACTGTGTGTATTTAGTTTTCTTATGTACTCGTAGTATTTTTCAAGTAAGTCACATTTGATGGCACGTTTGTGGCCTCATTAAAATTTGCTTTACAAAAAATGGCACGTTGATGCATACATATGGGTTCGTCATAAGAAAAGACAAAATTATATTAATTTTAATACAGTTAGGAATTAAGCTGAGTTTTGTAGAGATTACTCTATTTTGTAATAAATGTTATTGTTTGTACCTATGTAACTTGTATCTATTTAAGTGTGTTATATGTATGAGGGGAAAATAAAAAAAATATCAGAAATTAAATATTTACGTATATTTTTTTTCGCTTTATGCCTTTTAATATTACATTTTATTTCAACAGACTGAATTGCAGGTATGTGTTTGATTTACATTAGAATATCTTTACAGATAGGTACATGCATGATTCGTCTTCAAACTAAATAATTATGTGTCATTTTCTTAATAACCGTGTTCTAAATTAAGTTGATTCAATCGATAATGAACAGTGCAACATTGCAAGCTACTAAAATATAAAAAATAATGTGAGATTCTTCAGTTCACAATTAAGAGAACTTTTTAATAAAATCACGGTAACTTCTCCTCTGTGTTACATACCTATTTAAATTTTGGAATATTTCAGTCAACACTCATAGTTACCTTAATTTATAAAGATATGTGATCGAACAATGTGCCATGAAAATATTAAAATAAAAACACAAATAACAATCCTCACTAATTATTTGAAGCAACAACTTAACTAAGAAATTAAATTACAAACTATAAATTTGGTACATAATATTTCGTTAGACTAACTAGAAAATCATTATCAGTATGTTGTTGAACGACATGAAGCGTCCAGTGCACTAATTTACGATACTACGATAGAGATCACAGCTGTCACGGCCCCCTGGATCGGGGGCAACACGTCCGTCGATGATACGATCCGACTAGAAACACGAGAAGCACTAATTTATATGTTCACTGCACTCGGTTCCAAATGTTCTTTTGGCATGGGCGTTAACGATCGGCGCCCCCCTTTTTGTGTACGTGGAGCGCCGACGGTCCTCAAGGGTGCAACGGTCGGGGTCCAAACAGTGGGTATGAAGGAAAATATGCCGCGAGGGACGGATGGGGCGCAAGCGGGAATGGCAGCGGCGGTGACGAAACCAGGTGAGATGGCTTGCTGTACGGGTGAAACCGGGGCGTCAGTGGAGACAGTGGTGGAGTTGGATACGATCGCTGCAGTAAGGGATGTGTGGCGCTCAGCATCGACAGGCTCGGGCTCGATTCACCGTTTGCTGTGTGTGACCTTAGGTGCTGTAGTAGTTCCTCAGATGTGCCAAATCTTTTCCCACAGTAAGCGGAATCTCCAGCCATCCAACTACAGACGTATGGCAATTGTGATGCGGCTGCTAAAGCCGCTAGCTGTGCGTGGGCATAAGCCGCAGCAGCAGGGTGTCCTGTAGGGAAAGAGAAAGGAGTTTTGACGTGATCACATTGTGCACATCCCGCTGGGCATACAGCAGACTTGAGCAAATGTGAGCTGAGAGAACAACCGGTACAGTAAGGGTCTCTGCAGATTCCTAAATCACTCCCTGGAGCCTTCATCCTGGCATAAGCCAAATAAGGATTCAATCCGTTTTTCAAGGCGTGATGTTGTGCAGCCATTATACTACTAGTCATCAGGTCCATGTGTAATGGAAAGCCTGTTGGTGGTAACCCGGTGAGGAAGTGTGATGATGAAACAGGTACACTTGGTTTGAAACTCGATGGTTCTTTGGTATCTGCGCTCGACGCCATAGAGGTAGGCGTGTAAGGTAACTTAGATGGCGTCGGGCTATTAGTGGAGTCAGAGTTTGATTTCGCTGGAGCCGGTGAATGAAGAGGACTACATCTTTCTTCTGATTTTTCTGAGGGTGTTTTACGGTGAGCAGGCGGAGGTGTCCTTTGAGAAGAGGAGCTTTGATTGCTTCCACATCTTGCTTGTACTGGAGTATTGGATGCACTGCTTTTTGATGACAGCGGAGTTTTAGCATTTACTGAGGCTCTATCTTCCGGAGTTCTAGTCTTTTCTCTCGCTGTCAGGCACGATTCGTAAGGCTTGAAACTGGGTTTGTTATCCAAATGAATCACCTTCTCGTCATATTTCTTGCTAGCTTTTTCGGCGGCAGAAATCAGCTTGGGGTTCGGTGAATCAGCGCCGATGGCACTGCAGGTCTGTGCGAGAAGCGCCAACGGGCTCTTTTTTGCGTCGAGCTGCAACAAAGAGATTTATGGTATAAAACTTTGGTTGAAGGTTGCAAGTGACGGGAGTACAAAGAGACCGCGGGGGTGTGACAAGTGGGAGAGGGAGGCGGGGGTCCAATCACGCGGCCGACGCTATTATCCGCGCGTCTGGCACCCGTCGGCTCCGCTTGACATTTCACTCGGCTCCCGCATGATGTAATCTCGCAGTGAAAAGGGCAATTTGTGCCGCTGAATTTGCGGCGCGCCTGAACTTGCGACGCGTTGTCACGTCTATCGCCGCGGGAATGATGCCTCGCATTCACTGCTTGAGAGCAGTTTTTTATATAGCTTGCATTACTGTAATGCGAACATATAAGTCGTCATAAAAAAAAACTAATTGGAATCTAGTTTAATTTTAAACTTTTCGTAAGCACTTTCATAATTTGAAGTATATCGTGAAGATAATATATTTTGAGGTCACACTGCTGGCAGGATAACCTCATGTTATAATTTATTTATTTATTTATTTAGCAAAAAAAAGGTTTTGGCCTGTTACATGATAGAACATTATATGAACTGCAAAATTTTAATTTTTGTATATCATTATCGTTAAAAAGTTTTTATGAGATAATTAACCACAAATATAATGGAGTAAATTAAGTTAAAATTGAAGAACTACTCCTATGCTAAGAAAGTTTTAAGATGTCGCTAACTCACCCACCGGCCTTTTTATTAAAAGAAGTAATATTATAATAGCTAATGGTGATGAAAGTTATTATGATTACCATCATTATCGTCGTAATTATGATAAGTAAGTAAGTATGTCGTAAGTATGCGTATCGAGTATTTTAGCTATCTCTATTAGCAAATTTCATCAATATCAAGTGTTTGATCATTAAAACGCTACACACAGAAAACTGGAATAGTCATAATTTCCACAGTTATTCCTTTGTTTTTTTTTCTTGTTCTTAGATTTATATTAAATTTATACCTTTACTAGAGTAAACATCGTTAGCGTTGAAAAATGAGGGTCTGTTAGAATATAGGTAAGTACCAAGAACAATTGGTATAACACTTTCACAAACGTTTATTACTGACCAATAATTTTCATGTCTATTCTCTAGAGTAGTGACATATATCATTAAATCATTGAATAATTATTACTGCCAACTAAATATTTGAGAGATTAACAACTTCTTGATATTTCTAACGTGAAGTAGATGAATGTAATTATTTAGGATCATTGCCAATTACATCGTCAGTGTAAACTATTCCTGTAACTACTGCAGTATTTAAAGGGAAATATTTTACTTAGGTTTTGGTAAATTATTTTAATTACCTATATTTAAATTTAACAATCAGTTAGGAAATCTCGACATCCGATGGGATTTAAATCTGATCTTTCTCCAAGGTACAGATTTAAATTTTGCCAGATGTATTTACTATCTAATGCTATAACTGTTATTTTAAAAGAAGAAGTACAAAACTCTATCTCTGTCTGTTTGTTACGTTTTCATGGCTAAACGGCCGACCCGATCGTTATGAAATTTGATACAGAGATATTTGAAAACTTGGAGAAAAACATCGGCTAATTTTTTTATCATCGTCAAAACTTTTTATTCCTACGTGAGTGCAGAACCGCGGGACAGCTAATTATTTACTATAATTAGGCTACGGTTCTATTTACAAGTATCACAACACCTTGAATTAAAGTTTTAGATGGTTATAGATGAGATAGTGAAATGCGTACCGCCAAGTGCTTTTTCACTACATTTTATGGAATTTCACTAAATTATTCTACTTACTTATTTTTTTATAAGAATTACAGATATGAGCGCAGACTATATTTTTATCATACCTATGTGTTAAAAAAAATGAAACTGTTACTTTTAGAGTTGAAGTTGCAAAAAACGTATCTAAATTCATTAGTTTTTACTAAAAAACAAAAAAAAAATAACGTGTGAGTATCACGTAAGATTTCACATAAAATAAGTTTTATTAGTGATTTTATAAAACACTACCAGAATAATACAAAAGACGATTTATGTATGCGTTTATAAATTCCAAGTACCTACTTATGAATGATTCAGAAAATCTAAAAATCACAAATATTTCTCAAATGTTTTCTTTTTAGTAAAACAAAATTCCAAAATAAATAAAGATCATAAATATAAAAGTATGATATAACAAATAAAATAAAATTATTGTTACATTTTCCCACGATGTGTTTAAATTTAAAACACAATAAAATTAATGTAATATGGAGTTATTTAAGGAGTTAGCGTTTTTAATCATCCAATTTGGTATCATTGCTTATGATCGATCTTTATTTTATAATAACTAACATTTTAGGTTTGTAATGTTATTACAAATGGGTGATAGGTTTTGAAGCAATAATTTACCAAAAAATTTAAGTATAACATAGTAGGTATATGACGAATAAAGCCATTGGATATTGTTAGATGTTGTAATACAGCTGATTTATGTTTCTAAATAAATAATAAAACGGACTCACAAAAGAAATACTTAAAGCGTTAATTGGATGATTAGAAAGAAAAAATAATAATTTGGTGCAATGCAATTTTTCTGTCAGCATCTTTGTTACATTATTAGAGAAATTTCATCACTTGCTTTTTTTAGTTGATATTTAGCTTATTCGTTAAAACTATTTAATTAAATAAAATAGTTAATAATACATACCTATTACATTTACAATAGATAATGAACATTTACATTAGGTACTGAGTAAATCTTGAAAAAAAAAACAAGTCTGCAATAAAGAAATTAACATTTTGAAAGATATTTAAAATGAAAAAATAAATTGCGGAAATAATTAAGTACTTACATTCAAAGTTATTTTTAAAGCACTTAACGTTTATTTTAAAGTGCTACTACATGTAGTGATAGATAAATAATAATTAGATATAGTATATGTAATTATTATGTCATATACTTACACAAATCAATAATTGAGACTTAACTGGAAAAAGCAATCATGAGAAAGGTTCAATCCCCGTCGGCTATTGAAAGTTAAACATTTACTTTATTGTAAAGCCATTGTTTCTTTGTATTTCAATGTAAAATTGAATACTATTAAATCTAATTTAAATAAAAGTTTATAAAACTTTGACAAACTCTTACCGTAGTTGGTAGCGGAGATAAATAATCCGGTCTTAAATACTGATTGCTTGACGTGAGCATGTTGCCCCACAATCTGTGATCCTTTTCCAGTTTAAATAAAATATATCCACACACAGAAAATAAAAACAAACACTGCACGAGATCCGGTGTCAGCACATGATTTCTCACAATTCACTGCGTATAATCGCGTACTATTCACAAACAGACGTGCGTCTCTAGCGACAGACGGCGCTAGACTAAACCGTAACGTGCCCCCCTCCCTTGACACCTTGTCACTCGTCGCCGCGCCATTTTTGCATTCTGTATACTTTGCGGGAGCTTTGGCGTCTTATCCCCACCGCTGTTTGACACCCCGTTTGTCGCTTACCTCTCGCTCGCACACAGGAAAAATTAAACCGCTTTCCGCGAACGAGACGTTTTGATGAAAGGTTGTAAAATATGCAGCGCACAGTAAAAGGCGCTTCGAGAATGTTGAGGCTCAATGGACAGTAATGCATGTTATAAACACTTGAATAAACTAATAAATAATACGCCTGAATTCTAGAATAAATTGATATTAATGCTCAGCAATGTTTTAGTAGACTTCCAAAGGAAAATTAACTATTGACAGTTTAAAACATACTTATTTTATGTTAAAATAACAAGACATACGTAACGATGCTGATAGATAACTTTATTAATAATTTGGTAACCAGTAATACCAAAGGTTGCTTGGTATTTCCTCAAGAGTGGAAAGAGGTGGGAATTCTTGTATAACATTCACAAAGAACAAACCTAATTAGAAGCATCACATTATTCCGAAAACTGCTATATACAATTATTAACTTTCTGAAAAGTTGTTATTTTTTAGTGTGGCAGGTTGGTGTTTTTCAATGAATGATGTTTTATTTTATAGGTCATCAGATATCAGTGACCACATAATTCGGGTTTCGTAATAAAAAAAGTTGAAGCGCACTTGGTGAATAAATTATGAAATGTTTATTATACGTACTTGTTCAAAAGCCAAAAAATACAATGACAGCAATATTATTGCAATTGAATAACTACTTTGTCCCACTGTGATAATATTGCAGTGCAGATTTATAAAATATTAGTCCAATCAGAAACCAGGAAGTGGGTCTAGTAAGTTTTGATGAACTAAATAAGACTTATTAAATATCTTTGTATCATTATAAATTATACGCACCTAATTTTTCATAGTTATTACATAGTTTGTAATGTGAAAAAAAAAAACTACGAGTATATACTTTTTGTATAATATTCAATGCCCTTTCGAAGAGTCTTGATTTTCATACATAAGTAGCATTATATTTATCTTGAAGCTATATGTATGCATAAGAAGGATGTAGGTATGCGTTTTTTATAGTTACCTATACAAAAAATATATGTGTATACATAAAAAAAATTAAAGCTTCATAATACAATTTAGTAATTAAATTGTATTTTGAAACTTTATTTTTATTTTTATTTTGAAGCTTAGTCTTAGCTTTAAGTTACATAATTAATTAAAGATTAATAATTGAGAAATAGGCGGTAAAACTAAGTCTAATGTATTGAGTTTAATTCTGTTACATGCTCACTAAAACTTTATAAACAACCAAACCGACATAACTAATGTCGACCTTTTCTAACCGCGGTAGCAAGAGTGAAGGCAGGAAATTTTTAGTGTTGACAATTTACTTGAGCGTGTCACAAAATTAGCCCAAATTATAACTAATTTTATATTAAAGTCCAATTCATATTTTTTTACGATCGTTCACTTCGAGTTTCTGCTTAGATTTTTCTTCTTTCAAATCTCGTCGTAGGATGAAACCGACTCTGTAATAAATAAACTTTTAAGTTAATCAGTTTTAAGAAAATTATTATGTCTGTTAAAACTACAAGCTGTGGGTCAAAATATTTATACCTAACTTTATTTCCTAACGTAGTCGATTAGAAAAAGACTCTTTTTTTTGTGAAGTACCACACGTTTGACTGGCCTTGTGGCTCAGTTGGTAGTATGTCTGCCTGCTGAGCTGTAGGGCAAACACTTGTGTGATGAGCATGGATGTTTATTCTGTTTCTGTGTGTTTCTATGTATCTTATGTATTTACAAACAAAATTATTTTATTCTATCAGCCACATAGTTCCCATAGCACAAGCTTTGATTAGTTTGATGGTGTTGTGTGAAATGTCCATAAATATTTTTTTTATTATTTAAATAATTATTCAACCACCAATTAACGGAACTGGACAAGTGGACAAGTGTCAAAATCTTCGAAATGTATATCAAAAAAGCTTATTCTTTGAGTTTCTCACGTGTCATCTTACATTATGTCAATTCCATGCATTTATTTTTCTATTCTGACGTTTACAAAGTTAGAAAGTCACTTGTCTAACCCTGCAGTAGTGGGAAAATATCTTAAAATATCAAACGGGTAAAAGGGCACATAATGTTACCAGAAAAAACCAGGCATATCCAGGTTTCACATCTGAGATTTTATAACGTTATATGCGCATTGCTACACTGGGCTTAGAACCGCTTTTGGATGGCATTGGACAGTTACAGGCTAGCGTGAAGCAACTTGGTTGTTTCGTCATTCAGTTCTTTAAATAAAATAAAAATAGACTATAGTACTTTATTGGTGTCAATTCGGAAGGCACCACTAAACAAATAAAAATTCTTAAAGTGACTAAATAAAAAAAAAAAACGGACAAGTGCGAGTCAGACTCGCCCACCGAGGGTTCCGTACAATCTAAATAAAAGGGGGAAATCATTTTATATTTTCCTTCATAAACCGAAAAATATACATCGTAAAAATATTTAACACATTCCTTGCTCACCACTCGGATCCGAGTAGGCGCTATAGTAGCGGCGCCTCCCACTCCGGATCGGATCCGAGCGAGCGAACGTTTGAGGCAGCCCTCATTCCTTGCATAGACACACTATTTTTTGTGATTTTATAAAAACTGTCCAATTTTAGGATTTTTCCCGATAGGTATGTGTACTCTAACACAATGCTTATTGCCAAATTTCAGAGTTCTAGGTCAACGGGAAGTACATAGGTTTTGATTCCTCTGTGAGTGTCGAAATGTGCGTTTTTTACGACATATTACTGTAACTTTTTTTTACGAAAACTGAGAAATTTTATTTTTCTTTCTGCAGCAAGATACTACGGATCTACGTATATGGTTTTAATTTCAACTCGATACATTCACGCGTTCCCGAGATAAAGGTCTTGACACCCGGACAGACGGACTGACAGACGGACAACAAAGTGATCCTATAAGGGTTCCGTTTTTTCCTATTGAGGTACGGAACCCTAAAAATCAACAAAATTCTCATGAAGTTTTTGTTTCTTGTGCTGTGGTGCTGTATTCCTGTGTATAGAGTTTTATTCTTTAAATGTTTAATTAAACGCATGAGTGTGTGTAAGTGAAATAAAACGATGAAACGTGTCTTTTATGTTGTCGACTAAGCTTCATAAAACCTTCCAGAAATGTTACCACCACTTCAGATGTATGACTTAAACTAGAAAATGACTATTTATGTGACTTAGATTGTGACTAGAACAGGTAATAACTTACATTATTGATGAACTTTAAGAAATATAAATTCTCGATACAGGAAAATACACTAGATAAATAAAATAGAAGAATGCATGTAGAATGACATTTATGAAATGAATGAAAAAAGAAATGTATGTTCTTTTTGTTTTCCCATAGTTGGGTGGAAAAGATTGAATATTTACCTGACAGTCAAGAAATAAAATATTTCAATCATGCTGAGGAAGGAAAAGCCGAGGAACACACCCAACAACCCTCCGATGTTGGCGAGCAGGTCTGTGAAGCCAAACAACTCCCGCCGCTGCATTGTTACAAATTGGGGCTTTTTGTAGAACAGATCAACTCTTGAATATCTGTTAAAATACAATATAAGTTAGTTCAAATGTGTTACGTTTCGATTTTAGGAGAAAAAAATCCTTCCCTCATCCTCACACCGTCGCTTAACATCAGGCGAGTTGGTGGTCAATTGTAGATCTACTAGTATGTATCTTGCGTAAAAAAATAATTTTTATTTTGTAATAAGCATGATTTCAAAAGTACGTTTTTGAGCTGTGATTGAATAGTCCGAATAATCCTGTTGAAAAATGGTTCCCATTAAATTTTTACCCTATGACTTGAGATTAAAATGGTCAAGGAGAAATTATACGATAGCTTAAAATTAATAGCTTAAAATTAAAATTAATACATCAATAAGCTTATTAAAATCAAAAATCAACTAAATTCAATAACGAATGAAATACTTATACCTATAAAATATTCGTTCTTTTTTGGATTTTAGTAAGTAAGCTTAATGGTGTCTTCAGAATTGCCCCCGTTGTATTTTTGAGTTTTTCAATAGAATCATAAGTCATTAAGCGGCTAAGTGCGTGTCGTGGCACGCGCATAGTAGGTTTCCGTAGTTGCACATCTTAATTTATATGAACTTTAAACGGGAATACTATGAACATAAGAGCTACTTTATGTTATTTTTAATGATACTTACACAAAAAAAATATATCTTTCTATGAATAAAACTTATCGTCTAAACAAACATTGTCTGATTTCGAAGATCTATTTTACCCGGCTGCCGATGGAGGATTATGTTTTACAAGAGTATGTATCTATGTGTATAGATTTAATAGCCTATGACTTTAAGTCTATGTGTGTATAGGTATGTATGTCTAATCCTTTGGGAAGCTATTTTAAGCAAAGTAACTCACGAAGTCGATTCGCTATAACCCAACATATTCATGTAAAATTGCAAAAACTCTTGTATTTTGAATTCAGTCTTGAGTATTTCTGCGTCATATTCAACAGTGTTGCATGCAGGCAGACACCGACATCCCCCCTCGTTCAAACCTAGATCTCCGCTTCTTTCCAGGAGCGCCAATTTATCTACAAATAAATAAAACCTTACAATATCACTATTTATGCATGCAGTGAAAAGGTAGAGATTCACACGATATATATATATATATATATATATATATATATATATATATCTATCCAATATCAATCTAGAGTCTTGTATGAGTCTAGAGTCTACAAAAGTAGAGACGTATTAAGTAGTAGTTTGTAGGTAAGTTGCACTTACAGTATTCAATTACGGGATTTAAAATTTACCTTTGGCTCTTCTTATGCAACCAAATTTGCTTGGGTGACATATTTGACTACTGTCGTTATCTGTAAAATATTATACATTAATTCTTATAATAAAATTAAAGAATAAAAGGGTTTTTAATACTTTGTTTAGTAGTCATTAGTCCGGTCAATTAAGACCAAAAAATGAGAGTGAAGTTACATAAATTCCCAACAAGCTGAAAATCAGTAAAATTGTTCAAAACATGAACAATAAGAAGTAGAAAACATTACATTCTAGAATAAGTAGAAATATTCTTGAACAAATACTTCGCAGTCTGAATTTAAAAACAAATGCAAATCTTTTCTTCGCTGAACTATTATTGATTTTGATTACTACAGTAGGGCCATTTTAATAAATCACTTATAAAACTAACAATATTTTTAAGTACCCATAGTAGTTCAACACCTACTTCAAAACCTGTCTCATCTAAATTTGAACTCTGTATTTTATATGAGAACTGACTAAAGAGACAAGTAAAATTTTCGAGACGATATATGTATAGAACGATATTGAATATTGGTACTGAAAAGTGTCAAATGTGATCTATTAATTTGGCCCTACTTTAGGTTTTGTTATTCATAATAATATTCTAAATCGATCGAACACATCTCAGAAACTTTATAATAATATAGGTCGACATTTCACACAACACCATCTAGCAATGCTACATGCATTTTGTTGTTTGTTTTGACCTAAATATTTTTGAAACTTACGTGGCATATAGAATCCAACACAACCACATCTCTCGAATGTATAATTAGACAAACATTCTGCCAGACAATTTGTTGCGGTATATATTTTGAAGTAACGTAATTTACGATCAGAGGGGAAATAACATTGTCGTCTGAAAATAAATAAGACAATCGCAGTATAAATAAATAAATATAAGTATAATAGCAGCTTAGGAGGACCAGCCATATGGTCGACTGAAAATCTCATACTAGTGGCAGAAAAACGTTGAATGGCCAGGCCCTGCATTCTCTAATCTTTTTTTTTGTTATTCATTGAGGAGGCCTATGTCCAGCAGTAGACATCTTCTGGCTCAGGTGATGATGATGATGAAGTAAACCTTTGCTCATCATCATCATCTCAGCCCTAAGAAGTCCACTGCTGGACATAGGCCTCCCTCCCCCATGGATTTCCAAAAAGACCGATTGGAAGCGGCTTGCATCCAGCGTCTTCCCGCCTCTTGTACGAGGTCATCTGTCCATCTCGTGGCTGGTCGCTGCGCTTGCCGGTACGTGGTCTCCACTCGAGAACCTTTGCTCAGTTCAATCTAAAGGATTCCTCAACTTACATCTCAGTGTCATATTTAGTCAGATCATCGTCAGAATTAAATTCGTGAAAGCTGACCGCCACCGATGATAGTTGGTTAGATAGCGCCGCGTAGGAATACATTGTAGTCTGGGGAAAGTCAGCGGGGTGATGCAAATATATCTGGAAATAAAAATCAATTAAGTTTATGCGATTTTTTTGAAGGAAATCAAATGTCAATATACATTGGATAAACATCACAGAATACCTTATAGCCCGAAAACACTTTATTGCAACTTTTATCAGCTTTGCTGGGGTCGTTTATAATAATCACTGACAAATCTGGATCTGAACCATAAACCTAAAAAAAACGATCAAATGTTATAAAAAAAGTAAATGTATAGTGCTACAGAGTTTCTTATCATCATCAGCCTTCTCTATCTCGTCCTGGGTATAGGCCTCTCTCTTATCTTGCCATCTTCCTCAGTCCTGTATCTATCGAGTTCGTTCCACCCGAAATTGTTACTAAGTATATCGTTGACCCATCATTCAGCTGGACATCCCACGCTCCGCATACCTTGCCTCGTCTACCATTCTGTCAAAACTTTACTCCATTGGTATGATATTCATCGATATAATTAACGTAAGTAGCAATGATATTGCCTTTATCAAATTATGTAAGTTCATGCATTATATTGGTCAGTGTTGAGTGTGAGTATAACACATAATATTTATTCAATAATTATAGTTTTAAAAACTGAAAAAACGTACTTGAAATTACGCAATTCGTTTACTTGGATGTCATTTTTACAGTTATTTTGTTATAAAAAACCCAAGTACTGAACCAATTTTAATAATATTTATATGGGACCTCTGGAGTACAGTCAAAGCTTCCTTCATTCGCGTTTTCTCTATTCGCGGATAAAAATTCGCGGCTAAAGATTTCTTCTAAACGGTAATCGGTACATACGAGTACATATGTATTAATAAAAAGCATTGGGTATCCTTTGTGAGCGCGTTGGCTAATGGACTAATAAAAAAAAAAAAAAAAATAGACCTTAATTAAAACTACACCTAGAGTATGTCAACTACACCTACTACAGTATGTTGTTAAATGCTATCGCCGTTGTATAATATAAGTACCTACATTGTTAAATGCTGCCATATATTAGACGTTCCGTCCTTTCCGTGCTTTGCGTAAGTATTTTTTTGTTTCATCTTTCCATTTCTTACAAAAATTGTGATCGAGTAACAAGTCTCGTCCGCTGTCTTCCTAATTTATAATGTCGACAAAAAAATTATGAAAAACGAGTTTCGATGCGGATAAAAACAGCGCTACCGCTTAAAGAGAAAATAGAAATGCTTGATCGTTTACGCCTTAGAGAGTCGTTTGCATATCATGCTCATTCAATGTCAACAAATCAACTGTAGGTACGACCGATAAAAAAAATCCGAAGCTAAAATAAGGTCGTCTATAGCTTCAACTTCGCTGTCAATGAAAATTGTTCGTGATGACAGAAAAAATGGAAGTGGCGTTGTCATTATGGATCGAAGACGGCAACCAAAAAAGGGTGCCCGTGAGTGGTCTAATGATCCGGGAGAATGCAAAGCGTCTTTACGCACATTTTAAAGAACCTGGTGGTAGTGGTGGTTCTTCTTTCTTCTTAAAAATATCTTTAAACCATTGCCTAAACATGAAGATAATAATTATTCAATATGGTAAAAACTTCAATTAAATAGATGTTTTTACATATGTATTTGTTTTTTTCGTCACCTAGGAACGTATCCCCTATAATCCCATACAAATCACCATTCCATATTCACGGTTTCTGTATTCACGGCATATTTACGGAACGTAGTATACCCCGCGAATACCTTTTACTTGCCGAAAAAAAAAAAACATATTTGGCGGAGCAATCGCGTAACAAACATACAAAAAAAATAAAAACCCAAATTGAGAACCTCCTTCGTTTTAGGAAGTCGGTTAAAAATACCCGGGTAATAAAAGGATATATTTTTAACTTTAAGGGCAAATAAATGCTAAAGATCAAAAGCATTCCCATTCAACGTAGCAATGCTAGGCATACTGGGTACACTGCCAACTGATAGTGGGTTTGAGCAATTGGATATCTTTAGACCTTTATTGATCTAGTCTAAGGGTAATCTATTTGCTGTTGTAGTTTGGTTAGTTAAGTATGTGTAGTTTGTATATTGTTTTGTTGTAGTTGAGAAATACCATTGTATCTACCAATTTATCAAATTTATCTTGACGTCTACAGAATTAAAGTTATTTAACTAATTATTTCTACAACTTCTATTAATCTGATCTGAAAACAAACTGTCATTTGTTCAAAAATCATAAATATGATTTTTGAATTCTTTCCATTTTTGTCGAATTTAAGAAATATATTCGTACATATTATATTTATATAAATTTATATATACATATATTTTTAATCTCTCTTCTTAAATTTAATATATGTATATTTCTAATAATTAAGAAATATACATACATATCAAATTTGAGAAGCGAGATTTTATTTATTTATATATATACATATATTTTTAAGCAAGATAGATGTACGATTGACCACCAACTGGCCTGATGTTAAGCGACGGTGTGGCCGAGGATGGAGCTCGTCGATCTATAAGATATCTATTCACTCTAGCCATGAAAATGCTAAGATTATAAGTCTCAGAAAACACAGATGGCGGCAAAGAGTTCCATTCCTGTGCAGTACGCATCAAGAACGTGGACCGATATCGCTGAGTACGGATTTTTGGCATTTCAACGAGAAACGGGTGGTAATTCGCCGACTTTCTGCTAGTCCTGTAGTGAAATGGGGAGGGTGGAATTAGGTCGTATAGCTCTTGTGTACATACCCCAAAATAAATCCTGTAGAATATAGACAGTCATGCTACTTTACGGCGGTGCTCGAGACTAAGTAGCTTCTTGGCAACTAATTTATCGTCGCCGATTAACCTCATAAATCGCCGTATAAAATTAGAATATTTTATGTATCATTTTAAATCAGTTATATGTGTAGTTCTGTACTTACTCGTCCACGTCTGGGATATACTGTCTCAAAGGAGTAGTTGTAACCACCACTTAACGACCATCCCTCCTGCGAACTATTGCTTTCCATATATAAGTAATCTTCTTGTACTCTGAAAATGGTTTCTTATTAGAGTCATTAGTGTTAAAATAATAAAATAGAGTAAAAATAATCAATTATAATATTACTCATAGGTATATTCAATTGTTTTTACCCGACTGCGAAAGAAGGAGGGTTATGTTTTTTCGAGTGTATGTAGGTATTGTTTGTATGTATGTATGTATATTTCTTTGGCTCGCCCTAGAGCCTAAACGGCTTGTTGTATTTTTATGTGAGTGGTGTCAATAGATTCGTCTTAGTCGTGAGAGTGACACTGAGTACATCAAAATAAAAAAAAATAAAAAAAATTACGATTTTTGGCGGCAAAAAGTAATCTCAATTTTTTTTTTTCAAAATACATCGAGTGTGGTATCAAACTAAAGAATGTTTAACGGTGATTACGAATATATTTAAAACTTATATGTTTTACGCATACTTTCTCACAATAAACTTATATTCAACAGCGCATCAAGCGTAACGAAATCGTAAGTTAGACTGAAAAAACTGCTTTTCTGCAGTCGGGTGTTTTTTTTTCTTTTAATATAGATACTTGTTTATTCATATATAGGCTTGCGCTTGACTGCGAAATTGCATGATGTAGCATTATAATAAAACCTATTCGATTGAAATTTAAATATAATCTATTTATATCTGTTGAGGAAAACCCATTCAGGATGCCAACATTTTGTAGATTTGTACCGGGGAAGATTCATTACAGGGTTTCTCTCTCCAGCTTGCGGGTCGCTGATCTGCATAAGTAAGGTATACATACAATATAATAAGTTAGGTAAGTAAAAAAAAAAATTGGTTGTCTGTAAAGTCGGTTTACGGACGATAGTTTAACATGACAACGTCATAACAAAACATTGATGAAATTGATGATGATGATGATGTAACGGGATAATGAGCGTAACGGGAAAATGGGCGTAACGGGACAATGAGTCATACTTTTTCGTGCGTGCAGCCGTCGTTCATCGATTTATTAGATGTTGTCACGTCAAAAGAAAAATCTTGTCTTCCCGTAACTGTTGTAGGTAGATCTATTGTTCGTTGATTATTTAACTATGTGGGTATATCTAAATAAAAGCAGTTGTCATCTTACTGCGCACACAGCTGTTTCATTAAACTTCATCCCGATACTAAGTACATGGTGTCAGGTGTGGGGTACGAACCCACGCTCCCTCTCGGGAACCAGAGCTTAAATCTGGTTCATCCCGATATGTTCATCCCGATACTACAGTAACAATGTATATATACCTATTAGCAAAATTGACAAAGACACGGACACGGATCCCGGTGTCTGTGGAGCTAAAAATTCAATAAATAAAAATAAAGTCGGCTTACGGACGATAGCTTAACGTGACAACGTCATAACAAAACATTGATGAAATGATGATGATGTAACGGGACAATAAGTCATCCTTTTTCGTGCGTGCAGCCGGCGTACATCGATTTATTAGACGTTGTAATGTCAAAAAAAAAACAGCTAAGTAGTCGTAAAATAACGCAAGTATACGTGTGATTTTCATAAAAATGTTATTAATACTCACGTATTCTCAAATATGTCTCTCGCTGCTAAACTATTAGCAGTAAAGCACACACCGTCTTCGGTGAGCACTCGATGAAACAAACTATCGCAGTTAGAAAAACTTGAGTCATGCCAGTTACATAAAAAAAATATGTCATCCAATGATGGGGCTGCCTGGAATGTTTTTAAATTTCGAATTTAATCTCAATACAAAGCAAAATTAGGCAAAAGCAGTTACACAGTACAGTGTGGTTCATATCTACATAGGTAATATATATATATTTTCTGTTGCATACAATAGGAATGGCATGAAATGCTAGACGCTTAGATAAATTATCGAAGGAGAATAAAAATAAGTATATGTTATTAAAACACAGATTACCTCAATGACATCATCGACCATAGATGAATTGGTGTATTTTATACCTTGACGTATCAAAAAGGTATCACCGTCACACATTGCGTTGACATGTTCAAATTTAGCAAAGTCTCTTCCATCTCGTAAGCTAAAGGAGCAAAGTTAAACATTAGGTTACGTAAGTCAGATTAGTCGCTCAGGGCTCTGATTCCGTATGGCCATCGGCCGCGTTACGTGAAATAGACGTGGGTACGTTGACAATGAAAATTACGCTTTATGTTTTAATATCTAAAGTCTAATTTTCATTGTCACACATCCACGTCACGTTCACGTAACGCGGCCGATGGTCAGACGGAATAAGGGCCCTGAGCGACTAATTTGGCTTACGTTCTTTTTACGTGACGGGAACTATAAGATTCTGAAGATACATTCTGTAGTATATTTTTAATATAGTCAAGTAGTCGATTACCTTATAAGTTGACATATTAAAAAAATTAATACCGGAAATTTTTACAATCTAGACACTGAAAATATACCGCATATAGAATAAAGATAAAGATAAGCTTCTTGCCAAATTTCATATTTCTAGGTCAACGGGAAGTACCCCATAGGTTTTGATTCCCTTGTGAGTGTCGAAATGTGCGTTTTTTACGTTAGGATGTAACTTTTTTTTACGAAAACTTTTATTGAGAAATTTTATTTATCTTTCTACAGCAAGATACTATGGATATATCTGCGTATATGGTTTTAATTTCAACTCGATACCTTCACGCGTTCCCGAGATAAATGTCTTGACACCCGGACGGACGGACAGACGGACAACAAAGTGATCCTATAAGGGTTCCGTTTTTCCCTTTTGAGGTACGGAGCCCTAAAAATTATGCAAGCTAAACATGGGATTAGGTAAGGTACCTGTCATTAAATAGAAAGAAGTCCACTTTTTCTGTGTAGTTGTAGACTTGAGGATTGACTTTAATTTGTGGACAAATTGTTACTGAAGGAAATGGTACCTGAAAAAGATATTAAAATAGGATAAGACTGGATTTCAATTAATGCTATTAAATATTGCTTAAACAAAGACTTAAACAAAACCACTATCATCGTACCACGTGCTACTACAAAGTTCTGGTTCCGCAAAGATGATCTAGGGAAAGAGGTATAGGAACGAAAAATTATTCAAATCACCCGCCACTTCGCGCCTTACCATCTATTCGCCACCCTGGCCGCGACGCCAAAAATGATAACTATTCTACGCCTGATTAAAAAAAAAAACATACAGACCAAATTAGTAATTCTGATGTGTGCAGATGATGTCGCTGTCGTAGTAACGGCACCATAGAAGGAAACAACGATGTTATTCAAGCCCGTTTAATTCACTGACACGTGGTATCTTCTACAGAGCACTCACAGTCGATAACACGAACACCGACAATAATTACAGAATCGACGCGCTACAAACACACAGAGACCGAGTTCCGTTCAACACACTACTACTATAACGTCTCTTCACTTTTGTTCACTTCAACACTTCACTTTCACATGTAACTTTTTCTTCTTTCCTGTATGCTACTTGTATCTGAACTCCCCTCTGTCCACGACTGAAGTTCCTTATATACCCCGCAGAACCTTCTAGAAGCTTTTATTTCGATAGTCATTTCGTTCGTCATTTGTTTCTTCCAGAATGTTCAATTTCGATCGTCTTTTCGCTCGTCTTTTGTTTTTGTCATTTGTTCCGAACTTTCTGGAATGTTGACGAGATTCTTTATTTAAATAGTCGAGGAGCATTTCCTTCTAGAAATTTCACCATCATCACCATCATCGTTACAATATGTTCGTCTGAACTTACATACGTACAGAGTATTAGGAGAGGAGTTAGGTAACTCACATCAGCGACCAATTCGCCATAAAAACAGATTAAAGGCTGTAAAGCGGACACTCACCAAGTCATCTAGATTGACACACATAATGGGCACGGAAGTCTACAATAGACTCCCTGAAACTGTTATTGAAGCGCCGAACCTACCTATTTTTAAGTCAAGGTTAAAACACTGGCTTGTCAATCGGACGCTTTACGATTTCGATAAGGAATTTATGACACTGCCCTTATGACCATAAATATGACTATTAATATAAATAGTTTTGTAATTCTTATTTTATTTTATTATGATTATTTGTTTTTTTTAGGTGTTGACATTTTCATTTTATACATATTATTTATAATTTTTAATTTTGACATTTTAGCTATGTTGACATTATGTACAATTATTATTTATTTTTCTATTCCTATTTTTAAGTTACACCAACTGTGATTATTTGAAAACAGATGTTATTTCCTTTTTAATGTGACGTATACTGATGTATGAATAAATGAATAAGATAACCTCCTTCTTTTTGGACGTCGGTTAAAAATTGTGACGAATAATTATAGTTTAAAAACTGAAAAAACCGACTTCAAAATACGCAATACAATATATACGCTACTTGCACTTTTCTACAGGCACTTGGATGATATTTTACCAGTTATTTTGTTATAAAACCCAAACTACTGTATCGATTTTGATAAAATTTATATGAAACCACCTATCTACCAAATACAAAAAGAATCATCAAAATCGATTCTTAATTGGCTGAGTAATCGGTGAACAAACATACAAAAAAAAACAGACCGAATTGATAACGTCCTTCTTTTTGGAAGTCGGTTATATATACGACGGTTAAAAGGTAACAGGGAATAAGCGACATTTTAGCCAAAAATGAGCTAAGAACGCTATCTTACTTAAAATTTTCCGCTTTTTCATTTATCATTCATAACTAATTTTTGACTAAAATGTCGCTTATTACCTTTTAACCGTCGATATATATATAATTTACAGCATGTTATCTGTCCGTGACGACAATTCCTTTCACTGAAATCTTCTTCCAAAATACTTAGCCATAATCGGGTTTGTTTATCAGAAGAGGATACATTCTTACTACATATTACTATTAGAAAATACTGATCTTTACCGATCCGACAGAAGCCATACGTCCATTCATGGCCACGATAACAGGGCTCGTCTTCCATTTATGTACCACATTGTAGATGTAAAATGAACACAACAAGATGCTTGCAATCACGGTGAAGAACCAGAATAATCTGAAACACAGGGAAGAAGATACAATACAAGATATACTTACAGTTTTAATTTGAACTGTTGATTATAAATAAATAAAAAACTGAACGTATTGACATTGGCAAATAAATGCGTTAATCGTAATGGTATAATACAAAGGAAACATCAAAATGATGTTTAGCAAACTTTGAAGTTCCCGGCAGCCTAGTGGTGAGACCGTCTGACTTGCGATCCCCAGGTCCTGGGTTCGAATCCCACGGCACGCACCTCTGTCTTTTCGAAGTTATGTGCGTATTGTTGATTGCCGCCAACTTCAAACGGTGAAGGAAAACATCGTGAGGAAACTTATATGTCTGAGAGTTCTCAATGATCTTGAAGATGTGTGAAGTCTGCCAACCCGCACTTGGCCAGCGTGGCAGACTATGGCCTAACCCTTCTCACAATGAGAAGATGGCCCGTTCCCAGCAGTGGGACAGTTTGTACAAAACAGGGCTGATAAAAAAAAAAAACTTTGAAGAAAATTTAGTTAGGAATGCCTGAATTTCCTAAAAATTTTTCAAAAATGTATCACTTTGATCCATCCGTCTGTGGTTGGGAGGATGGACTTCAGAGACAACAGTCAAAGTTAAAAAATAAAACTAAGTAAAAATAAAGACAAGTGTGAACCAGACTCGCCCACCGAGGGTTCCGTACAAACAAAATAAAAGGAGGAAATCTTATAATGTTTTTATATTTTCCTTCATAAACCGAAAAATATATATCGTAAAAATATTTAAAAAAAACCTACTTTAGCTTAGGCTATTGATGCTCTTTCATATGATACCCCACATGATACGGTTAATTCACTTTAAAATCCTTGCATAAAGACACATCTTTTTTGTGATTAGATAAAAAATGTCCAGTTTTCGGATTTTTTCCTATATGTAGACAATAGATCAGACAATAGACAAGATTTTTATTGTGCCAAAAACTTAAAAAATATTAACACGATTTAAAATGACGACACGAACACGATTTATATTTATGTGTACTCTAACACAAAGCTTCCTGCCAAATTTCATAGTTCTAGGTCAACGGGAAGTACCCCATAGGTTTTGATTCCCTTGTGAGTGTCGAAATGTGCGTTTTTTACGACATATTCGGCTGTAATTTTTTTTTACGAAAACTGAGAACTTTTACTTTTTACTTTCTACAGCAAAAGACCTGCGTATATAGTTTTAATTTCAACACTATACCTTCACGCGTTCCCGAGATAAAGGTCTTGACACCCGGACAGACGGACAACAAAGTGATCCTATAAGGGTTCCGTTTTTTCCTTTTGAGGTACGGAACCCTAAAAATTTAAGTATGTGTTAAGCAGTATAAATATAACTTTCGCAATTGTTTCATACATCTTCTAAGTTTGTAGGGAAGCGGCGCTAGGTTGGACGCTCTCCAGATACAACAGTTATTTCCAAAGACTTACTGTAATAGGGCGAATTCTGTGGTTATTTCTTTAAAATGTGGTAAATTCTGAAGGCATCAATAAATTAATTAAAATTCTTGAACTCACTAAATTAGAATAAATGGGAGCATACATTAAAAAAAAATAGGGTACGAATTGATAACCTCCTCCTTTTTCGAAGTCGGTTAAAAAGGAACACGGATAATATGGGAATTTCATTCGATTTTGAATTCAGTTATTTTAAACATTTGAATTATTTAAGTGACGCCTTCAGAATTGCTATTATCTTGTTACATATACTGTGCTCATATGACATATTAAGAACGTAGTATATTGCCACAAGACTACTCTGATATTGTTACGTAAATCTTTGTCCTCAGACGACGAAATGACCTGTAATCGTGTATGGTTTTCTGGTACATATTAAATTTTGCAAGCACCTAATAATCGAAACCTTCTTCATTGAAGAATGAGGGATGATTTAATTGTTTTTTTACAAGACCGTGCCACTATGTGCTTATCCCACCTTTTAAAGAATGTGAATAATGACCGAAAAATCTAACTTTTATTTTATAGTATTACACAAGCCTGTAACTAACCTTTCTAGAATATTGAGCCCATTATCGACAATATATCGAAGACCATGCAGAGTAGAATTTTTAGCGTAATCAAAAAGCAACTCTATCACAAGAAGTTTCTGTCGCTTTCGTCTCTGCTTTTTGCTTCTTATGCACACATCTCCATACACATACGCAATCTTTTCAAGTCTGGAAATGAAAATATTGATAACGTAATAATTAGGTATATCAAGAAACGGTAGACCTACATATACATAATATCGTTGATTATAAGTTCTTCTTCCTTTCCCACGAATATAGTTCCGTTTTGTATTTAATCACCATCTACTCTTGCCCTGCTAGCGAACTAAGCGAACTGATTCATTGAATGAATCATCATTTCCTTTCCCTTATCCCACTAGGTGGGGTCGGCACAGCATGTTTGAATAAATGATTATGATAATAATTATAAACCATGAATGAATGGACGATTCATTAAAGATTTCATTCATTTCTGCAACTTTGAACTACTTACATTCATTTAAATTCTGTATTCTAGGTTTTTTTTAATTTAGCGCGCCCTAAAAGTATGCTTCAGTTCAAACATGTACGGCCTTACCGAAAAACGTTACTTAACTTTAAACATCGTTTTAAATTCTCTGACTTCCTTCCGCAAGTTTCACTACTTGTCGGCGAGAAAAAATATTGTAACGATGATGATGATGATGGTGATATTTCTAGAAGGAAATGCTCTTCGGCTATTTAAATAAAGAATCTCGTCAACATTCTAGAAAGTTCGGAACAAATGATAAAAACAAAAGACGAGCGAAAAGACGATCGAAATTGAACATTCTGGAAGAAACAAATGACGAACGAAATGACTATCGAAATAAAGCTTCTAGAAGGTTCTGCGGGATATATAAGGAGCTTCGCGTCGCGGACAGAGAGCAGTTCAGATACAAGTAGCAGAAAAGAAGAAAAAGTTACATGTGAAAGTGAAGTGTTGAAGTGAACAGTATAGTGAAGAGACGATATAGTAGTAGTGTGTTGGTCGGAACACGGTCTCTGTGTGTTTGTAGCACGACGATTCTGTAATTATTGTCGGTGTTCGTGTTATCGACTGTGAGTGCTCTGTAGAAGATAGTACGTGACAGTGAATTAAACGGGCTTGAATAACATCGTTGTTTCCTTCCAATCCCTATACCCACTTCCCGTAACAATATTTTAAGCAATGATTAACATTAAGTAACGTTTTTCGGCAAGGCCGTTAGTTTCAGGTTTTTAATTGAGTATTTGCTATACGAATGAGCCAATAAAAACAATGAGATATAAATATGAATATTAAGCACGTTAAAAAGCAACAGTGTGATATATAACACAAGTTTTAAATTAGAAATAGTCAAGTGCGAGATGGGTGAAAGCTTATCTTGCTTGACTACGCGTACAACATAGCACAATAACAATTCACATCTGACGAGAGATACCTATTGTCTCGATCCTTTACAAAATAGCTGGGGTTTTAATAGAGTATCCATGTAAAATGTAGGTATATGCAAAATAAAAATAGAATAATAAGAAACACAAATAGAACCGATCGTTATTTACAGCTACAACGAGAAATAAATAAATAAATATTTGTGGACATTTCACACAACATTATCTATCCCAAACTAAGCAAAGCTTGTACTATAGAACTGCATGGCTGATAGAATACATATATACACTTTTTATATATATACTTTTTTTGTAAATATATACATAGGATACATAGAAACACCGAGACACAGAACAAATATCCATGCTCATCACACAAACGTTTGCCATGGATGGGGATCGAACCCACGCCCTACAGTTGGAGGCAGTCGTATTACCGTATTGAGCCATGAGGCCTGTCAAATACAAATCGCTCCGAAGTAGAGACTTGAAAGGAACGGCCTTTTCTTCTGAAGTGTAGGCATCTAAAAAGTATTCCTTGATCACAGATAAAGACGCGAATTGCGGTTAGTGCATTATGAAAAATAATTTGTAATGTCAACATGGGTAACTTTGACTCAGTGTCTAACATTGTACATCGCCTGTTTTCAAGGTTCTTAAGGTTTTCTCAATAGAATTGTACTTAATTAATCATTTAGCAGTCGTTTCGTCCATTAATATTATAATATCAATATCATGTATTTTATGTAAACCCTCAAAAAAATCTACTACACCTATTTACAATATTTAACACGAAATCAAATCTACGTTGACAGTACTACTATATCAATCATCATTGTTGACTGGCCTCTTGACTTAGTGGTAATACGACTGCCTCCTGAACTGTAGGTCGTGGGTTCGATCCCCACCCATGACAAACGTTTGTGTGATGAGCATGGATGTTTGTTCTGTGTCTGGGTGTTACTATTTATCATAAGTATGTATTTACAAAAAAGTGTATATGTATTCTATCAACCATTTAGTTTCGATAGTACAAGCTTTGCTTAGTTTAGGCTACATGGTGTTGTGTGAAATGTCCACGAATATATATTTATTTGGATTGTACATTGTCTGTCAGTCAGTCAGCCAGTCACTCAGTAGAAAGTATTCTAAAAGTGCGGATAACCATTTAAAATAACGTTACAGGGTACTCACTCTGATTTCATGGTGTTCCTAGCACGTCCACTCGAAACGCTTGCAAAAGTTGACTGATATTCGCATAACGAGTACTCCCATAGTAGTGTTTAATTACAATGTTCAATAATTAGGCTAAGTGTATCCATTACCAAGCCCTTTTTTTAATTGAAGATGGACAGCAGGGACTTGGTGTTTTACTATGTTATTTATTGTAATTAACTTTATTATCATCGGAATAGAAAAATAGCAAAAATTCAAGAACGTAAAGGACGTTTTAGGAACGGATTCTAAAGAGATTATTTAAACATGTATAAGCAACCAACATTTCATTACTACCAGAACAAGTATAAGTTTAGAAAACTCATAAATCCCCGACAAAAAAACGGCTAACCCAATTTTGATGAAACATAGCTAGGAACACTCCTGACTAATTCACCTTTCAAACAAAAAAATAATCAAGTTTATCCGTTCGGGAGCTACGATGCCACAGACAGACACACACAGACACGTCAAACTTATAACACCCCGTCGTTTTTGCGTCGGGGATTAAAAATAAAATCCACCAAAAACATTTCACACTCATTTTTATAATGCGAATGAAAATAAAATGTTTCAAACGTTTTATTTCACTTAAATAATGGTGTCAGTAAAAAATAAATAAGTCGCTAAGCCGTGTCGAGATGGAGACACCAAGTGGTTCGCTTACTCGGCCGCAATAAATTCGTCCGCGTGGTCGAAGCATTGCCTTTAATTTTAATATTATTTTCGTGTCGTTAACTCGACTGCTAAAATTTGTACAGCTAAAGGAAAAAATGTCAGACAAAAATAATAAACTAACCCAAATTAATTTTGTACAAGTGAAAAAAAAAACTCTGTCTCTCTGTCTGTTTGTTACTCTTCCCATAAGGCAGGGTTCCGTAGCTAATGTTATAGTCTGAAAGGAGACCATTTGTAGCGTATTGTTTGTTAAGATCACAGAAGCACTTAGTGCAAAGTAAATTAGTGTTGATTTATTGCAGTGTTATCGGTTTATCTGTAATATGACAAATCAACATAAAATGGAATGCATATAGAGATAAACTGATAGTTACTCTGTGTTTACCTGACTGTGTCCATACTGCCTGTATGAATTAACTTAATAACCGAGTTCGGTAGATCAAGTCTAGTCGAGACTTCCTCGTCAGATTGCAAAATAGTTTTAAGCCAAATCAACATAAAATGGAATGCATATATAGAGATAAACTAATACTTACTCTGTGTTTACCTGACTGTGTCCATACTGCCTGTATAAATTAACTTAATAACCGAGTTCGGTAGATCAAGTCTAGTCGAGACTTCGAGTCTAAAGAAAAATTTCATAAAACACTTCGACTTCCTCGTCAGATTGCAAAATAGTTTTAAGCGTATAACTGAATAATAGTTAGGGTTTTATTTTACATTTATTTTAAATTTGAATCCTTCTGTTTTATCTGAGTAACCTTTAAATTGTATAATGTTATTTTATCAGCGTTTTGCTAAAAGGAAACCTACGCCTATAGTTAGTATTCGTTTCGCCTATTTCGTAAAAGCTATGGCCGTTCCTTACAAATGTATCTTCTTTCGATATCCTAAGTCCGATAATCCTAAAATAACATGATTAATGTATTTTAACTCTAATTAGTAGTAACTGAGTTTCTGTCTGCAGCGTACGAACGTTAGGTATAATTAATTGTAACTTGTAAAATTGTCACAATTAATGTTACAAATCTAGATTCTAGAGAACTAATGTGGCATTAAGGGCGTTGCTGTCCTTATTTTATTATTTTGTTCAATCGAGAACACAGAATACCATAATAGTATATACTTCGAGACGTTAGTTCCTCTATTTGCCACGACAGAACTGTAAGTAAGCAGACTCTAATAAATAAAAGTAATTTAAAAAAATCTATCTACTTCAAAACTGAACGGTGCCAGGCCTTAAACTATCACAAACTAAGTCCTAGACAAAACAGCGACCTCGAAAATATACCTAGTTGAGGTAGTACCTACTTAGGTAGACGTCCAGTTTTGATTTAATTTGTCGGCATTATGCAACAGTTATTATTTCTTCCTTTTCAGATTTGAAGGCGTTTTTTTTAAATTACTTTTATTCATACGATCATTGCTATTAACGCTATTTTTACGTTGTACTTACCGTAAATACCTATTTGTTTTGTATTTGTTGGAAGTTTTAATAGACATTTTTATAAAGTATAGGTAACTGAAATAATGAAAGAACAACATTATTTAACAAATACTTTATTCGTAAGATTTTCATTCAAACAAATTATATATCAATGACGTAAGTATAAAGCTTCTAAGAAAATGCAAGACCTTGAAAAGATATAAGAAAAATGTTTTTCTTATTAACACGTTTCTCTTTAAAGAAAAGAGAAATAACCCTCCTGCTTACGTAGTCGGGTGAAACAAATAAAATAAAGCTTCATTATCATCATCATCTTAGCCACACGAAGTCCACTACTGGACATAGGCCTCCCCCGTGGATTTCCAGAAAGCTTGAGCCACTGATATTGCATCGTAAATCTATATAAGTACCTAGTATATATCAGTCTCTCAAGGGTTAATTTTTAGGCGTCCGTACTAAAGGTGCGGGAGCCTATTCGTGAGGCAACGGCATCTGTTTGTCCGACATAGAAACAGCTATATCACTATTTTCCGAAAATTATATCTCAAAAGGGACAGCTTATACGAGTTTATAGTATGTTTTTGTTCACTTGGAACGATATTTTTATCCAACGATGAACAAGTACACATTTACACCAAATTATTCATAATTTTACTTAATTTAACTTTAAGTAAAAAATGAAATGACCACGAACCGGAAAGCGCAGCCAACCGCTCTTTTTGGAAATCCACGGGGAGGCCTATGTCCATTTGTGGACTTCTTGTGGCTGAGATGATGATAATAATTATGATGATGATGAAAACATATACTTATACATAACAAATAAATCTAAAAAATGCTATATAGAACTATTATTCAATGTAATGTCGACAACAGGTCAGTGGTATTCATACATAAGTAACATTTATTACATCTTGGAGCTCAACGCAAACTTAAGGCACCGCTTGTCCGCAAAAACAGCTTCTTGAAAATTTACAAAAAATATTTGTTCTAATAAAATACAAGCTTAAATTTTTAGTATGTAAAATGTTGGTGTGTTGGCTAGGGTTCTCTTCGTACATAACCACGATTGCTGAAAAAAAGTCTCGATAGACATTTTTTTTTTTGAAAAATATGGCATTTTATTATTTATTTAAATTGAGCTCCAAGTTGTTTAAAGTCACCAACACCAAAGTTACCATGTTAAGTAATTAAGTAGCTATTAAATTTATTTTGCGTTCTACTGTTACACATGTTTGTTATTCACTATATATGTGTTTAGTGTACTATTTTATAGTAATTCATTTTACAATATTTTTTCTTGCGAGCAGCCGTCACGCGTCGTACGTATTTCTGTGCCACGTACATGAAAACACCGCGCTCACGAATTGCGGGCAGAGATAGCGTAAAATACCTAAAGTTCTGGGGAAGCCTCGCCTTAAGAAGAAACGTATGAGGTTTTTTATAATTTTCATTTATTATTTATTCATTCAATCATCGGACTCTGACTGCGCTACATTTTGAGTATGCGCTATATATATGAGATTGCGCTACAGCCTTCAGTCTTCCCAAATCAGTCTCCCTGTCGCCTTCTTCAATAACCTGTCACAGGTTAACTTTTTTTATTCGAAAATAGGTTTGCGCTTGACCGTCAACTTACCTAGTTTTAAACGACGGTCTACGACGGAGCGCGCTTGCCTAGAGGAAACCTATTCACTTGCATTCAGGAAGTGCATTCTACATTTTGGCAGTACGCACAATGAAGGTGGAGCGAAAGCGTTTTGTACGTATTTTCGGAATATCAACCATGTAACGATGTGCTTTTTCATGCTTCTTGCTGTCCGAACTTTGCTCCAACATCCTCCCACGTACACAAGAAAATTTAAAATTATAATGTTGGCACCACGCAACGTGCGCAGAAAGACGAATTGAATTGGTATGGTTAAAAACATATATGAAAATTGCAATATTTATTTAGAGCTCTCGACACTCGACACACTACTCATCTGCTTCGTGGAGCCAAATCTCTGAGTTATGCACAATAGAGTCATACTAGAGGCAAGACATGTTCGACCACACGCGCGATACAGACATACAGATGTATAATCATTCTATGAACCACTCCGGATTCGTGCTGCTCCCTGGACCTGAGGATTTCGTAGTAAGAAGTCAAAACCTTGGACTTGACAACAGTCTGTCTATCTATGTTTTTGTACGATCGCCATCTTCGAGTTTCTGGTTAGATTTCTCTTCTTTTAAATCACGTTTCAGGATGAAGCCGACTCTGAAAAATTCAAGCCCAACTTTGTTGTACACAAAACTGTTTTGCGGAGTCCACATTTTGACATCTATTCAATTTCCAAAATAATAGTATGTAATAGGTACAAATAAAAATAAATAAACGAATTCAATGGTATCAATTCTGAAGACACCACTTAACTAATAAAATTAAAGTCTTTTAAATAAATAAAATCAAAAAATAAATTAAAAAAATCAAAATTTATTTATTTTCAGATCGAAATCCATAGTTATGTGACATTCCATTACACTAGAAACAAATTCATATATTAGGCAAAACAAATTATAAAATCTATTAGTTATTAAATCCCCGAAATAAAAATATGTTCCTTTTATAATTTAGTGATTATGGTGCCTTTAGAATTGCCCACTATTCCCTAAATCTTACAATTATATTTTTTTTTATTAGAATTCAATATTTTTGCAGTTCTAAGGTATTGTATTGACAACGTTAAAAATGTTTAAAAAATGTTCAATATCTGGCGGGCTTGCACTTGGACATTCTTCGTTAGTGCCAGGGCACAACTTCCTAGTTAAAAGTATATAATTTAAAGTATATAAATACTCAGGTCGAGCCTTTATGAATTTTGAAGACTGAAGAGAAATGTTGCATTTGACGCGTTTTTGTGTATAGTGTTTTATTCATTATACGATAAATTAACCGCGTGAGTGCCTTTGACGTTGTCGGAAAACTTCATGGAAGCTTTCAGTACAGCTTCACTACCACTATTCCAAAATATGTCTTGGATCATTCGCACCGCACCAACCACTGCGGTGTGAATGGGCCCATTCAGAAACAGTACATGGGCGATTCGCACCGCGGTTCGAATTACTTGCGGTGCGAAACGCCGAAGTACCCCTTTAAATGAGACATACTTAACTTGAACTAGAAAATGACTACTAGAATTGGTTTAAATAAAATTTGGACAAAAATTGTATTTTACTTCTTTATGTAAATTTTATATTGTAAATGGTTGGGGGGAGGCCCCCCCCCCCCCCCGGGGGGGGGACTTGGCTGATTCTAACAATAATTATCATTTAAAGCCTAATATTTCTCAAACTGTTGCTAGGCAGGTACCGCAAAAAAAACATTTTATTCTACGAATTATTCGGCATGATATATATTAATGTACGTCCCAAATAACATAATTATTTTTGAGCAAAGCCGCGGTAAGACAGACAGACAGCCAGACATGGCGAAACTATATGGGTTCCTTGTTTACTACGGAACCTTAAAAACGGGCGCGAGCTAATTTTGCACCGCCATAAAAGATGATAAGTTCCGTGGGATGTTGAAATTTTTTAACTGTTCAAAAAAACTGTAGGTATTTACCTGACAGTTAAGAAATAAAATATTTCTATCATGCTGAGGAAGGAAAAGCCAAGGAACAGTCCCAACAAGCCTCCGATGTTGGCGAGTAGGTCTGTGAAGCCAAACAACTCCCGCCGCTGCATTGTTACAAACTGAGGTTTTTTGTAGAAGAAATCTACTCTTGAATATCTGTCAAAATTAAATAATAATAGGTATTATATAACATTCACTTTTAAAAATTCCGTTTTTCTGCTCGCCTAATTCTTTTGACAAAAAGTTTTCATTGTATTTCTACATCATGATTTGAGATTGCAATGTTTAAGGAAAAATTACATGATAGCCTGGTTTTTAAAATGTCAATTTGTGAAATTAATAAAATAGTTATCGTCGTGTAGGTATATAAATTATTAGTTAAAATAACTGGCCGAGCAATCAAATAAAACTGTCTTCTTTATCTATAAATACATTATGCGATTTCGAAAATCCTTTTACTTATAGCATATGTCTAATTCCTCGGCTCTACAGCTTAAGCCGTTTGACGGATTTCTATATTTTTGAATATAACACAATTCTCGAAAAAAAAAAAAATTACTTTTTCTGGCCCATAACATTTTTTATAACACTTAACTTTTCCATAAGAATGATCCTAAAGAAAGTACATTAAAATATATTTTACAAATTACGGGGATACTTTTTCATGAAAACGTACACTAAACATCATATCTGTACTCCTCGGTATCGGTCCAGATTCTTGATGCGTACCGCACACACCTTAAATCTTTTTGACATGTTACGTCACATAATTATGGTCAAACGACACTTAAGGTAAGTTTGATTTAACCATTAATTCTTTGCCGCCATCTCTTTTCCTGAGAAGTACAATCTTGGAATTTTCAAAGCTAGAGTAAATAGATATCTTCTAGATCGACGAGCTCCATCCTTGGCCACATTTGCATAAAAAAAATCAATCGAACATAAGCGTAAATTACAGTTCAGAAATTGCTCATATGCAGTCGGGTCATTTTCTTTTATAAGTTATTTATTTAATGCTTTTCGGAAAACAAACAGCTATTGATACACTAAGTAGGTAAATGAATCTAATACACAAAGAAGCCATAATTTTTTTCACTTATGGATCAATCAAAGAAATTTGACATTTATATAATAATTACACTTCCTACAGGCTACTCCAATATCTCCACCTTGTGGGTTGTGGAATTAGCAGTCTAGTTGGCAGCTTGTCTTTCTAGTCATTCGTACGTGTTCCGTAGGTTTAAATTCTGCGGCAATCATTTCTGTCTTTTCTATGTTTATGGTCTACAGAGTAGTCGCACGCTTGTTTTGCAATAAAACTTTATTATAGTATTAGAGTATGTTTAAATATTCTTATATTAGTTCTCTAGCTGAGCAGACTATGATAGGTTTTAAGTTATTTTACTGAGTGTGTGGTATTTATCAACTAAAATAACATAAAATATCCATTACCTATCTAGTTAAATTTAGTAAAAATTATGCTATTAACATTAACTCACGTGGTCGATCGGCTATAACCAAACATATTCATATAATCTCGTATAAACTCTTCTACTTTGTATTCTGTCTTTAGTATTTCTGCGTCATATTCAACAGTGTTGCATGCAGGCAGACACCGACATCCGCCTTCGTTCAAACCTAGATCTCCGCTTCTTTCCAGGAGCGCCAGTCTATCTAAAAAGAAATACATACAACAACACGATAACATGTATGTTGTGGAAAGGTAGATAAGATAAATTACTGGTAAGATAAAATGGAATAATTTATCTTATTTATATTTATTCTTCAAAACATTGGGTTAAAAAACTCGTATGGAGCTTAGGGTTAATATCATGGTCAGGATAACAACTATACGAAGATACGCACGATTTATAAATTATTTATCCAAGAGCGTGTCAAGACATAACTACCAATCTATACTCTATCTCACTCGTTCTACTCTATTGTATGCGTCTCTAGAGCCAAGAGACGCATGTGTCTGCAGCTAATACCATAATAATAAATAAGATACACACCCACACACAAACAAAGTTTTCCTAAATATTGTTTGTGAAAACCGTTTTGGAATAAAAAATAAGTTAAACTAAAACCCAACTACTGAAAAATCGCTCTATAAAAAGCATGAAATAAGAAATGTAATAAATATTTTATTGTTATTTCATGCATATTCATAGTGGTATTCAGAGAATAACTACGACCTAGGATACGAGTATGCTACTACTACAATACGCTTGACAAAAATATGGTGTAACAAACCTTACCTACATTTTTAAAATCCCTGTTCAATGATACCACACATGATGGGGGGGGAGAGAGGGCTAAAAAATGTTTTTTTGTTGACTTCGTGCCCCCTACAGTACGTCATATTCAATTTAATGTGACGTCACCTAGCCTATAACCAGTGGATAAACAAAATGCTTGCAACAGTACATGATTAGTTGGATTTTGATATGTAGATTGAAAGTTATGAGAGAACAAACTTTTGATTCGCCGTAGCCGGGTAAAAAGGTTAAAGATCCTAAGGTAGCTCAAGAGCTAGAAAATATTTAATACCTATATATGGGCATAATTATTTAAATTTTTCTAACATTAGCATTTTTATTTCTAATTTTCTCAAAGTTATGACTAAAGAGGTTAAACGAAAATATTGTTCGAAAAGGTAACTACACTGAGTCAGAAAGTTGAATAAGAACAAACTAACACTTGGAATGAGAAGATGGCCCGTTCCCAGCAGTGGGACAGTTTAAACAAACAGGGCTTATTAAAAAAAAAACACTTGGAAAAATATCATGTTGCTGCCTTGTAATCACAAAGCTTGCATATTAGTAAAATGTATATGTTACAGGATAAAAAGGAGAAAGTTACCTTTGACTCTTGCAATGCAAGCCATTTTGCTAGGGTGACATATTTCTCTACTGTCGTTATCTGTAAAATATTGTAATTATTAAGTAATTCATATTATAAAATCAAAGAGTAATATGAGTTTTCAGAATTTTGTTTAGTGTTTTGTTTAATTCTAGAATAAGTGGATATTGAATTCTTGAACAAAACATTCACAGACTGGACAAAAAAACAAATGAAAAAGTGGGGACACGGGACTAGGGGACAACGGGAATAATCGGTCGAGCCGACCCCTCATGTGAGCGGTGGGCTGTACGTAAATATTTTTTTAAATAAGCAAAAGGCCAAATGGTCTTTTGCGTTCTTGGCCATTTGCGTCGATCCCATCTAAATCGATCGAAAACTTTCTAGAAACTATTTTGGCAATAAAATCAAATGTTTCAAACTGTACATGTAACTTTTAGTAAATTATTAATCAAAATATAATAAAGTACAGTGATAACTTACATATTATTTGAAAATTTCCATTTACTATTCACAATAAAAAATATGAATAAATTCGATTCTGAGGCAAATTTTGAAGTATTATTTGCTGTTTATTAAAAAGTTTCTGGAGAAATTTAAGTGATAAAAATAATTATGTACTTTTAATTTAAAAATATATACATATATATATATACATTCCCTCACAACTCAGTTGATAGTATGCCTGGCCTGCTTTCTAAGCTATAGGTAGTGGGTTCGATCCCCACCCAAGACAAGTATTTGTATGATGAATACGGATGTTTGTTCTGGGTCTGGGAGTTTCTATGTAGTGTCGTATTTAAGAAAAATACGTATAGATTAAAAAAAAGTAAGTACATACTTATGTATTAGCTATCTAGTTCCCATAGTACTAGTTTTGCTTAGTTTGTGTCTAGATATTGCTATGTGAAAATATCCACTAACATATTTATTTATTCCAACTGCAAGAATTTCACTTTGGATGATATAACAAGATTTTTAAATATGGATTACTTAGTTAATAAGAACACAATAAATGCTATATTTGGTGATCAAAATAAAGATGTTGAACTTATACAAATCAAGCAGCGAGAAAAACTTGTCACTAGCCCATACTTATGTATAATTTATTGTCGTTGCCTACTGCAATGCTGCATGCATTTCGTTGTTTGTTTTGAACTAAATATGTTTGAAACTTACGTGGCATATAGAATCCAACACAGCCACAACTCATATATGTATAATTAGATAAACATTCTGCCAGACAATTGGTTGCGGTATATATTTTGAAGTAACGTAGTTTACGATCAGAGGGGAAATAACATTGTCGTCTGAAAAGAAATTATACTATAAATTATTTTATATTATGTATTACCGCAAATTAATATAATTCAGGACTTTTTTAGAAAACGGATAAAATAATTGACTCATTTTAGGGATTTTGCAGAATATTGCAATGCAATCGTAGATCTATCTCGCGTAAAAAAAAAATATTTAACATACAGGCAAACTTTAAAATGTAAGACAAAACAATGAAATAAAATATAAAAAAAAAAAAATTAAAATATATTATATTATTAATTATTAATATATTATTTATTTATATTTAAAGCTTATTTTTTCTATAGTAATATCGCTCGTAGGCATATTTAAAGTAGAAAGGAACAATGAAGGTTTTAAGAGTATTTGTAAGGTAAAATTAAATTCTCAATATCTAGTACTTCTACATAATAAAACGTGAAAATATTTTTTTCTAGAATCTATTTCTGTACTATAAAACATTTGAAAGCTACAATTAAATATTTTTTTTAAATTAACTAGTAGTATTAGTAGTTATAAAATTTATAAATTTGGTAAACATTTGTAAATATTTTTACATAATCGTAATAAAATAATATTATAATTAATCATAATAATTTTATATTTTTTCATTTTTGTCAAAATCTGTAGGTATACATAACATATTTTTTGGAAATTTTTGATTTGATAAATTTACTATCGATTTAGCAATTTTAAAAATTCTTTTCTGTCTATCTGTACGATGTACCTATTTAATGGACGCCGAAATTAGTGGATGAATTTAGATAAAATTTGGCAGAATTATTACTCATATATATGTAAAATCATCAGGCATACATTTTATCAAAAAAATGGTATTAAAATACAGTAAATAATGAAGTTAACTTGAAAACCAAACTGTGAAATAGTTGAAAATTTCATAAAATATTTAATTAGGTATTTGGACACAAAATATACTTACATATTCGTTCATAAGAAGACATAGGGACATAGTACGTAGAACTGAATGGCCGATACGGCCAAAAAATTCTCGAGTGGAGGCACGCGCCGGCAAGCGCAGCGTAGGAAGACCAGCCACAAGGTGGATAGAAGACCTCATACAAGTGGCAGGAAGACGTTGGATGCAAGCTACTTCCAACTGGTCTTTTTGGAAATCCACGGGGGAGTGTGGATAATGATAAAGATGATGATGAAGCGAAATCTTGCTTGGCTGATTCTAGTGGAATCGTTAACTCACATCTCAGTGTCATATTTAACCAGATCATCGTCAGAATTAAATTCGTGAAAGCTGACCGCCACCGATGATAATTGATTAGATAACACCGCGTACGAATATAACGAAGACTGAGGAAAGTCAGCGGGATGATGCAAATATATCTGAAAATAAATATCAATTATGTTTGTGCGGATTTTCTGAAGAAATGTCTACATACATTGTAAATTATGTTATTTTAAATAAAATAAAATAAAAAAATTCTATAAATAATCATCTCATAGTAGGTACCTTATAGCCCGAAATCACTTTGTTGCATCTCTTATCAGTTTTGCTGGGATCGTTTATAGTAATTAATGATACATCTGAATCTGAGCCATAAACCTAAAAATAAAAGCAAATAATTATTGAAAGTCTGTTGTTATTTTGTATTAGTTATGTATTGTCTGTTCAGCTTGAGAACTAGTGTAGCATTGAGGGCGCGTCTGTTCTTATTTCATTATTTAACTCAGTCGTGACTACAGAATAACATACTTCGAAATGTTAATTCCTCTTATTTGCCAAAGTAGAACTATAATTAAAAGTAGACTCTTACGGTCTTACCGAAAAATGTTACTTAAGTATACATCGCCTTAAATTCTCTCTCTTTTTTCTACAAATGTCATGACTTGTCAGCCAGAAGTTGACAAAATATGTTAAGTAATGCTTTATAATTAGTATAGTTAGTCTTGATAATACTAGGTAATATAATTTTAGTAACTGGCAATAATATTGCCCTTATCAAATTATGTAAGTGCGCGCATTATTTTGGTCAGTGTGTGTGTACGTTTAACTTAAATGTCAAGCAATTTATGAAATATATCTTCTCTAGTATTATACAGAACTATAGTAAATTCTAAAACTTCTGAATGAACAAACTGTCATTTGATCATAAAATTGTCTTTGCGGATTCTTTCTAGGTATATTTCTAGAATTCACTCTAATTATTACAAGTCAACCAGGTCCATTTCCTATGAGGTGGCTTCTGGAAGAAAGAGTTCATCATGAAGAGTCCCTCTTTCTCCAGAAAGTCGGCCAACCTCTGTCCCCTGGGGTTCCGTTGTCCATATCCAAATTGCCCCACTCTCAACTCACTTTCGCATTTCCTGCCCAGCTTCGCATTGAAGTCCCCCATAACAACATTAAAATAGGTCTCAGAAGTGTGTATGGCCCTACTAATGTCCTCATACATCACCTCCACCTCATCATCCGAGTGTGCCGAGGTCGGTGCGTATACCTGGATGACCTTCAACGAATATCTCTTGGATACTCTGAGTATCAGGTACGCAACCCTGCTCGATACACTGTCGATGGCAAGAATGTTGTTAACAAGGGACTTGTGGACGAGAAACCCGACACCACCTTGGGACTGTTGGTCGCCCTCCCGGTAGTATAGTAGGTTACCGGATTTCAGGGTTATCGTGTCCTCACCCTCTCGTCGGACTTCTGATAACCCCAGGATATCCCAATGTAATCTACTCATTTCTTCTTCCAGCTCAGCTAGCTTCTCGTCTGTCCTCATCGTGCGAATATTGTGTGTTACCAGGGCCAGTCGTCGTTTATGCAGGGGGTGGTAGCCGGATCTCTTCCGGAGATTCTTAGCACCCCTTGCTCCGCCGTGACCGGGACCGCTACCGTAGCCCGGAATAGCGGAGCTGCCGGGGACTGGGGGCCTGGTTTTTTCGTTGCTCATCATAGGGGTTTTGCCATTACTCGCCACGCTTGGCATGCGGGTTGGCGAGCGCAGTGGGTAGCGTTTTCCGCAGAGGATGCTGCTATATTAACTTACCATGAATGTTTGTCTGTCTGTGTGTATGTATGGGTCAAATCTTGAAAGCTAAATTAGAACTGACGTTCGATTGGGCTTAAATTTGGTACACTAGCGTATCTTCGGTGACAATGCAATAATATGGTACCAAGAAGTGGAGTTGGTCTAATTATGGAGTCGGAAAGTGGGAGGATACAAACTCCTAAACTACTAACCTATTGAGTAAATGGCTATCAAAGATACGCAACACGACGGTAGTGGAGGCCCTGAATGGAAAGTTTCGGTGTTTGTTATAAAAAAAGTGTTAGGATTTATCTTTTTTTTTTAATGTTTTGTTTCCTATTTTTATTCTTTAGTTGTCTGTCCCTATTTTTGAAAATTCCTGTATGTATTATTTGTCCCCGTTGTGTTATTTTAATAATAATAAGAAAGCGTGTATACTCAGAGCAGTCACGCTCACTAAAAAGCTTCTTCTTGCGGCGGCGTCGTGTGGCGGGTCGCCCTCTTCCCTCAAACATGGTTGAGGAGAGCGATGGCTGGCACATGCGTCAACTCGTGAACGGGTGCTGCTTGCGGGAGCTGCACTGCTCGGCGTATACACGCATGCATGTTAGACCGCCGAATGCGGTTGAAACTATAGTCAGATATTTCGGCTTAAAACAGACGTGAGTGACCCGTAGTTATTATTTAAAAATGTGTGAAAACCACGTTAGTTTCCATAGTAAAATGTTAGTTAAGTGTACATTAAAATTATGTCTTCCTCTTGCATAACTTAAAAAAATATGTAAGTAGTTGGAGTCTGTGGAGAATAAATTTGTTAAATAAATAAAAATATAAAAACCTATTGAGTTGGGGCTAATTTGTTTTGTCTTGGAGCGTTATCACTTTTATTTTTAATAAAAACCTGTTTAAAACAAAGTATAATTTATTCTATATATTATTTTAAATCAGTACATATATGTAGTTCTGTACTTACTCGTCCACGTCTGGGATATACTGTCTCAGAGGAGTAGTTGTAACCACCACTTAACGACCATCCCTCCTGCGAACTATTGCTTTCCATATATAAGTAATCTTGTTGTACTCTGAAAATGGTTTCTCATTAGTCATCATCATCATTGTCTCAGCCATAGGAAGACCACTGCTGGAGGCTTCCCCCATGGACTTTAAAAAAGACCGATTGAAAGCGGCTTGCATCCAGGATCTTCCCGCCACTTCTTCTTCCTATTAGTGTTTTGTTAAAATAATGACGTTATTATATTTCACACTTTTTAACTCATTGATAGGTTCTCACTTGACCACCAACTTGCGCATTATACCAAAATGTTGATGATTTGTACAAAGCAAGGTTTGTTACAGGGTTTCTTTTTAAAAGAATCCCAAGATGGTATTGTCTCTTTGTTTGTAATAAATATCACAAAGTGTTTGTTATATCAAAAAAACCGGACAAGTGCGAGTCAGACTCTCTCACCGAGGGTTCCGTACAAACTAGTAAATAAAAGGGGGAAATCATTTTTTTTTCCTTTTTTTTACCGAAAAATTATGTATACGATGTATACATCGTAAAAAAAAAATCCTGTTTTAATTAATGCTAATTAAGCTCTTTCATATGATACCCGACATGATGCGGTTAAAGAACTTTAAAATTTCTACCCTCATTCCTTGCATAACGACACTATTATTTTGTGATTAAATTAAAAATGTCCAGTTTTCGAATTTTTCCTATATGTGTACTCTAACACAATGCTTATTGCCAAATTTCAGAGTTCTAGGTCAATAGGAAGTACCCCATAGGTTTTGATTCCTGTGTGAGTGTCGAAATGTGCATTTTTACGACATATTCGGCTGTAATTTTTATTTACGAAAACTGAGAAATTTTATTTTTCTTTCTGCAGCAAGATACTATGGATCTGCGTATATGGTTTTAATTACAACTCGATACCTTCCACGTTCCCGAGGTAAAGGTCTTGACACCCGGACAGACGGACAGATGGACAACAAAGTGATCCTATAAGGGTTCCGTTTTTTTCTTTTGAGGTACGGAACCCTAAAAAGAAAAGAAAGAAAAACTGAGCTCAAATATCCATCACGAAAAGCGTTTGATAGCGATAAGCGATGATGATAATGCTTTTATTTCATCCAAACTTTGGTTTAATAATAAGATCAAAACAAAGAAAAAACAACCAAATCGGACCCATTTTGAAGTATGCCTTTCTTCCGGATGTTGCAAATTTTCTCACAAAGGAATGCAAATATTCTTGTGTAATTAAAAATTTTTTTTATCGATACTTACGTATTCTCAAATATGTCTCTCGCTGCCAAACTATTAGCAGTAAAGCACACACCGTCCTCGGTGAGCACTCGATGAAACAAACTGTAGCAGTCAGAAGAACTTGTGTCATGCCATTCACATAAAAAAAATATGTCTCCCAATGACGGAGCTACCTGAAATATATTAAAATTACGAATTGTTTCGCAAGCAAAAGTAGTAATAAATTCAGCAAAATACGAGTTACGCTCGCACACCGAGGCTTCCGTACTATCCTATAATACGGACTCTGGCATCAGGACTAGTTACACAGTATAGTGTTCTTCTTAAATAATATAATTATGTTTATATAATATAATTATGTTTGTAACATTACAAAATTTCTATACCTACAATAGGATTAGGAATGGCTTGAAATGCTAAGTCCGCAGATAAATTATAAAGTTCAAACAAGTTAGCATTATGTAAGTTAGGATAAGTAGTAAGACAAAAACATAACTCTCCTTCGGCAGTCGGGTAAAAAACAAGGTCTCTAGTTTTATCATTCTCATCGAAAGAGAACGTTCGAAGAGATTGTTCAATTCCTGTTATGTCGTAGGTGGAAGGTGTCCATCTTGGATTCTTGTATACAGTATCACTTCTACTATTACTAATAGTTCTACGAACAGTAGACATAGCACCTGAGTACGGTCTATACCTACTCATGAGATCTACTGCTCATATTTGAGTACGGTCTATACCTACTCTATGAGATCTACTGCTCATATTTGAGTACAGTCTATACCTACTCATGAGATCTATTGCTCATATTTGAAATTCTTGTCTAGAATTGAATATCGAATATTTCTGTCCATCCTCATAATTAAACAATTAATAGTCGGCCTAGAAACATGAAGTGAAGACGTATATCATATGCTAATTCATCAATCTGCCTTGCTTTCTTTGTGTCACTTTCAAGCACATATTTTTCCCTGATCACCATGAACTTTATATTTACTAAATAAACATATTAAAACATAGATTACCTCAATGACATCATCAACCATTGATGAATTGGTATATTTTATACCATAACGTGTCAAATAGGTTTCACCTCCACCGTCACACATTACGTTGACATGTTCAAATTTAGCATATTCCCTTCCAACATGTAAGCTGGAAAACCAAAATCAAACATTACAAAAATAGACATTTATTGACAGTTCAAAAATTACACATATCCGAAAGGTTCTCGAGTGGAGACCACGCACCGGGAAGCGCAGCGTAGGAAAACCAGACACGAGATGGACAGATATAATATAATTAAACATAAATGACTGGCCTTGTAGCTCAGTTGGTAGTATGTCTACCTACTAAGCTGTAGGTCATGGGTTCGATCCCCACTCAGGGCAAACATTTGTGTGATGAGCATGGATATTTGTTCTGTGTCTGGGTGTTTCTATGTTCTCGTCTCTTATGTGTGTATTTACAAAAAAAAAGTAGAAAAAAGAGTAGGCTAGACGGTGTTGTGTGAAATGTCCCCAAATATTTATTTATTTAAATTAAAAAAAAAACGCCTTTGTAAAGAAACATAAATAGTATGACATAATTTTTGAAACCTAAAGCACTGGATAAATTTCGCTTGCAATAGTAAGCGGATTTAAATAATTCTGCATTTACTTAAAAATTACGCAAGTCAAACATGAGATTAGGTACCTTTCATTGAATAGGAACAAATTTACTTTTTCTGTGTAGTTGTAGACTTGCGGGTTGACTTTAATTTGCGGACAAATCGTTATTGAAGGAAATGGTACCTGAAAAATATATTAACAAGTATAAGTTTAGAAAACTGCCAAAAATCCGTACCTAACGATATCGAACCACATTCTTGATGCGTACTGCACAGGAATGCAATTCTTTGTCGTCCTCTGTGTACGAGCTCCATCCTCGGCCACACCATCGCTTAACATCAGGCGAGTTGGTGGTCAATCGTAGTCGTATATCTAACTTGCATAAAAAAAGCTCAAAAGCCTCCGATAAAAATAAAAAAACCGGCAGAGCCAATTTTTTAAATTAAAACATAGCTAAGATCATTCTCGATGAAATGCTCTTTCAAACAAAAGCAAAATAGATCTAAATTGGTCTGGATCTAATTGGCATTTGAGAGCTACAATGCCCAAGAAGCATTAATTAAGTTCCAGTCATATCCTATTTAAATTATTAAATAAAATAATTATTACAAGTAGGGCTACTAAAGTTTCCGGCAGCCTAGTCGGGAGACCGTCTGACTTGCGATCCGCAGGTCCTGAGTTCGAATCCCGCGGCACGCACCTCTGTCTTTTCGATGTTATGTGCGTATTGTTGATTGCAGCCAACTTCAAACGGTGAAGGAAAACATCGTGAGGAAACTACATGTCTGAGAGCTCTCTATGTTTTTAAAGATGTGTGAAGTCTGCCAACCCGCACTTGGCCAGCGTGGTAGACTATGGCCTACCACAACCCTTCCCCTTACCCTTCTCATAATGAGAAGATGGCTCGCGCCCAGCAGTGGGACAGGTTGTACGAATAGGGCTGTTAAAAAAGGGCTACTAAATGTTGCTTAGATAAACACTTACAAAACCACTGTACCCTACCATGCTACCACGTGCTACCACATTTTATTTCACTGCAATTTTCTCCAATCTGTATTTAGAATTTTAACCTATTTGTATAGGCGTGATCTGGTTACTGGTTACATCAGAAGAGGGTACTTTACTAAAGATCTAAATAGACTGATATTTACCGATCCTACAGAAGACATACGTCCATTCACAGTCACAATGACAGGGCTCGTCTTCCATTTATATACCACATTGTAGATGTAGAATGAACACAACAAGATGCTTGCAATCACGGTGAAGAACCAGAATAATCTGAAACAAAGTGAAGAAGATACAATTAGTACTTACTTATACTTATACTTACTTTTGAATTTGAACTGTTATTTCTGGGTTTCTAGGGTTAGCTATGAGTCTTTATACCAGGAAGACTACCAATGTTATTGCGGGAACGTCATATAAATACATAATATGTTTTTTTTTTTTTTTTTTTTTTTAAACTGTTATAATTATATTTCAACAAAACAATATACAAACTCAACTAACTAAACATAAAAATAAAACTACTCTAAAAGACCGTTAGCAGCGGGAATTGTTCCCAGGATGCTGGCCCCATTACCTCGTTGTATAGCGATACTTACTCTTTGAGCAAAGTAGAGGCCAGCATTCTGGTCACGTGTTGCGTCGATCAGACGAGACGAGAGCTCTCTCTCTATATGTTGTCACTTTGTTTTATTTTCCTAAGCTAGTGTTATTTCAAACCACAGAATTCGCCCTATTTTTGTTTCAAATGTTAATAGTATAAATGGTGGTGTTTTATACAATAATTGTATAGTCGAGTGCGTGAGTGCGGGCAAGTGAAATAAAGCGCTGAAAAGTGTCTTTTCATGTATAGTGTCGGCTAAACACCACAAAAGCTTCCAGAAACTTCATTACCACTTTACTGAATCATGACTTGAACTAGAAAAATGACTATTTACGTCACTTAGACTGTGACGAGACGAAACACAATTGAATTATTCATGAAACTCAAAGAAATCTAGATAATACTTGACACCTTTGATAAATGCCATTGCCACTGTAAATAATTAAATAATCTAATCGCGAGAGTCCAATATAAAAGCAGAAGAAGAAAGACTTTCAGATTTTCAATCAGAATACAATCTTTGGTTGCCTTTAATAATACAATTTAAATTCTTTATTTTATAATAATATGGCATATTTATTTGCCATAAAACGTATAATATATGTTGTATCTTCCCATTAGCCCTAATATTGTTTCGCAAATACATATCTGCAAAACAATTTCAGGTTCTGAGAAGTCGAAATGGCCATATGGTTTGGTATATATTTGTAAGCAACTAGTAATTAAAACGACCACTCGTTGAGAAAGAGGTATGATTTAGCTGTTCTCCTACATTACCGACCCAGCATGTGGTAATCTCAGATCGAATATGGGAAATTACCGAAAAACCATTATTTTGCTTGTAATTTTGTCAACTTACCTTTCTAGAATATGAAGCCCTTTATCGACAATATAACGAAGACCATGCAAAGTAGAATTTTTAGCGTAGTCAGAAAGCAACTCTATTACAAGAAGTTTCTGTCGCTTTCGTCTCTGTTTTTTGCTTCTTATGTTCACATCTTCATACGCAATCTTTTCAAGCCTGGAAATTAAAAAGTTGATAAATATAATAATTAATAACTACTTCTTCCGTTCTCACGTATTTTATCGCTATCTACGCATACGGGCTATATTTTTTGTAACTTTTTATACGGGCTATTTTTTTTGTAACTCTTGCAAAAATAATAAAAAATACTATTTTTCGTAACCTCTAACGAACTATTTCGTAATAAACAAGTGTTTTTTAGAATTATTCTAAATAATGCGCATTTATAATTTTTTACAGCGATTTTACGTATAAGTACTTTTTCACAAAAGAGAAAAGAATGTAAACTCAACAGCGTATTAAGATTATCGAAATCGTAAGTTAGACTGCAAAAACTGCTTTTCTGCAGTCTCTTAAGAAACCATATCTCCATCTCTGTCATATCCATACAAATTGACAGAGATTGAGATATAGTTTCCAGCCCGATTCCGAATCCGACAATGGGTTCAACCTTCCCTCCCCCGAAATATCCTGGCAATTATCAAAAATCCTTCCTCTTTTTTAAGGTTTACTTAATACCCACATTTTTTTAGTATACTGACTGAATGAACGTATAAAAAAATCGTCGTTCGTAAAACTAGAAAATAACATCGCTAAACATCAGGCGAGTTGGTGGTCATTCGTAGATCTATCTTACGTAAAAAAAAACACAAATATTCCGTAAAAAATTCTATTCGTTCCAAGCCAATTTTACATAAAAATATGTTTGCGCTAATAATATCTAAAAGATCGAACAAGACTCTTAAAGTACCGTGCTATTTAGGAATTAATAAATTTGCAATCAATGCACGCAAATGGTTGTATTTATAATTTTTGATAGCGTAAAAGTCACTCTTATCCAGTCGGGTATTTCATTTTTTATTTTAACACATATACATCTGGGCCATAAAAACCTAGGACTTGCTAACACAATCAATGAATCAAATCACTTCCAAACTTTAATTTTAAAAACCTTAAAAATTTTCGCGCTCGCTTCGCTCGCGTTTTATTACCATTGTCCCATGTAAGTACTGTGGGCTCACTAATACGAGAAATAAATAACATTACTATAAATACACTACTACCATTTTCGCGTTCGCTTCGCTCGTGCATGCTTATTGTTTAAGTATATGTTTTTGTTTATTTGAGTCATGCAAATGCTGAGCGCTCGTTAAAACGAATAAAAACGGGTGAAATCATAAGGTACATCTAATATAATATAAATTAATAATGTTCCGACGTTACTTATACATAACTTATTTACAGTTATACGTTTGTCCATCGCTTAATTTTCGTGTATTTTAATGTTTATAACTAAGATTGACGTTTAGAAACCGGTACTTGTTTGCGTATAGTCTGCGCAAATAAAGAGGCAAATAGTAGTATATTTTTCTAGATTTTTGTACCCCCGGACACCCCCCATGAAAAAGCTATAGCTACGCCCATGTTCGAAATATATCTTCAAAGAAGCCAATAAGCAAGTTTTTTTGTCTACGCCGCGTACAAAATAGCTATGTGATCCACATCCATGTTAGATGTGAGTGGTCCATGTTATCTATATACAAAGGAGTTATAGTTTAAGGAGTTAGGTATAATGTTTACACGCTATATTATATATATGTAATTTTGACTATATACACGAATTATTACTACTAGTTTACTAGTAATAACTACTGTTATTACTCTGTAACTCTGACGTGTAACTTATTGTTATTAATAAAATAGAATGAGTATGAATATATACAATTTTATTATTATAACCAAATTAACTTTTGAGAAGATATTCTTACTGTAGTGACGGTGCTTTTCAAAAAAGTATAGATCGGCATCTTAATATACGGCAGGCTTTTGTAATGGCCGACGCTATTTTCGGTTTTAGTAAATAAATAAATATTTGTGGACATTTCACACAACACCATCTAGCCCAAACTAAGCAAAGCTTGTACTATGGAACTAGATGGCTGATAGAATATGTATATACTTTTTTTTGTTGTAAATATATACATGTGATACATAGAAACACCCAGACACAGAACAAACATCCATGCTCATCACACAAGTGTTTGCCCAGGGTGGGGATTGAAGCCACGACCTTTCAGTTCAGCAGGTAGACGTAAACACACTAACTATAGAAATATAAAATTACATACTCAAATTACCGTCACTACGGTAGAGCTGACAAGGACGGTAATAGTAAATTACAACTGATAGATGTATATAAAACACGCTCTGCCCAGCCTAGTTTAACGACCCATTGTTAAGACACCCTTGCCAGTCAGTCACTCAGCACAAAACATTTTTTAAGTATGGATAAATATTAAAAACAACGTTTAGAGTACTCACTCCGAGGCCATGGTTCTCCTGACACGTCCACTCCACACGATCGCAAAACTTGACTAGGTAATATATGCATTGGGAGTATTCCCAAAGTACCTACTGATAAATTACAATTCTCAATAATTAGGCTAAGTGTATCCATTACCCAAACCTTGTTAATTGGAGATGGACAACAGGGACTTCGTGTTTTACTATATAATTCTTCGAATAGAGAAATAAGCGACCAAGTGCATGTCGTGTCACGCGCAAAGTAGGGTTCCGTAGTTGCGCATCATAATTTATGTGAACTTAAAATAGTGATACCAACTATGAACATACGAGTTAACTTAAATTTGCGCGAAAATGACGTGATTCTAACACATCTAAAAAATTACCTCTGCAAAGCTTAATATTTCGTAAACGGATGAAAAAAATATTTTAGCGCATCCCAATGTTTTTTATTACCTACCTATCGAAAGATATCCCACATGATGGGATAGATGAGAAAAAAATAATTCATCCTCACTTCACGTGTAAGAAAAGGTACGTCGACTACGTCTGTCTTGCTTTAGATAAATTCATAACCGTAATAGCTAGGGCATGACTTAGATGTCTTTTTCTCTGTCTTTTTCTAACATCATTATCACACGTCGTCCTAAAAAGGGATAAACAGACAAAGGCGACGCCCTTTCGTCGCGGCAACGATTTAGAAACAATCGCCCGGGGCTCGGAAATTGCCTGTTCGGAACATGCCAGACATGGCCCCTGGCTAGGAAAAACGCAGTACAACAGTGTCAGTAGGAAAATGCCAGTAAAACGATGGAGATGAGTTTAAGGTTCAAATAGAAATTTGTGTAACCTTAAATTAAAGGGCTTAAAATAAGTGGATCGTTTCTTGATCTTTAAGTGTATTTTGTTTTGAGTCAAAAAATCCGACTATAGTTTCAACCGCATTCGGCGGTCTTTTTCAAAGGAGCAGCGCAAACGTCACTCTCGGTCTGTGACGCGCCTCGCACTTCGACGTGCCGCTTGCTGCGACGTGCCGCGCACATGACGTCATTTCCCTACAGGACTAGCAGAAATTCGGCGAATTACCAACCAAAAAAATATTTAATGCCAAAACTCCGCACTCAGCGATATCGGTCCACGTTCTTGAAGCGTACTGCAAAGGAATGGAATTTTTTGACGCTATCTCCATTTCCTAAGACCTACAATCTTGGAATTTTAAAGGCTAGAGTGAATAGATATCTTCTAATTCGACGAGCTCTATCCTCGGCCACACCGTCGCTTAACATCAGGCGAGTTGGTGGTTAATCGTAGATCTATCTTGCGTAAAAATAAATAAACACGAAAACTGCTACTAGAGCTTATTACTCAACAAAATTTGCTTAAATATCTTCTAAGAATATTTGTAACTTCACATATTTTCTAATATGTGCTAATAGCCTGAAATGGTAGGCGTATGTAGTATTATACATATAGTGTTACAGATCTATTTTCTTTATCCAAAGAGATTTTAACACTACCATTTATTCTATTTTAAGTTTATGTCACATGACAACAAATGTCAACAAAGGCTCACTTAAAGTATAAAAAAATATATTATTACAAAGAAAAAAAACTTTTATAGTTCTGTAACTCCATTGGTTTATTAGCTGTGTATTTTCAGTGTTTTTGAACGCCGCCAGCAAGGATAACTCAATTTTCCGTTATCAATTTGTATACGAAACTCGTTTTCGTTGAATATGTGTACCTATAGTGAAAAAGCAAGCCAGAGAATAGAGACAAATCAGCCATTTAAATATAACATGACATGATCTGAAAATACGTTATTAATGTACCTACATAATAATGTGTTGACAATTAAAATTATTTAAATTTTCTTATCTTTTTTTTCATTTCCCCATTGTCATCGTAACAATTTTTTTAATTTTTTTTTTATTCGACGATAGGCTTGCGCTTGACCGTCAACTCACCTGGTGTTAAGCGACAGTTACGGTCTACTATGAAATATTATGAATGCAAAATTTTAACTCAATCGATTGAGGATAACTAATTTAAAATTTAGTTACAAAATTTTACCTACACGAAAATTACGAAAAAACCTATATTTTATTTTTACGAGAAATGTATTATGATTATTACAAAAAAATATAGCCTATATCACTCTGGAAGTGAAGACGAATTTAATGACATCTCGCACATCAAAATCTGTCAAGGCGCTAAGGCTGTAGGCGAGCATATATAAATATACATACATACCCACATACATACATATGTACATTCATACATACATACACTCAAAAAACATAGCCCTCCTTTTTACGCAGTCGGGTAAAAAACAAGAAGTAAAAGAGGTGATTTTGACCGAGTGAGATAAGTAGACATCGGGGCATAATGATTATAACATGGGTACGTACATGTACCTACTTCTCCCATCTCAGTACTGAGAGAATAGCTATCGAAATGCGACGTGTCGGCAAAGATCAAAGTGCTACGTGGTAGGGACGGATCTTATCATGGGATTGCATTACCAAAATGTTATTTAAAAAAGTTTTTTATTATACTGGAACCTCAAGTGAATAGGATCCTTCTACCTAGAAGGATTTTCTTTAGTTTTCTCGCCACCGCTTGCGCTTTGTGTCTTCCTTATGAATGATGATCGGTGCCACATTAATTACGTATTATAGAGGGGTCGAGTGGTAGCTGCTCGTAAATCTTGCCATCCATCATCCGAAAAACTATCAATATCGGCAATAAAGATCATGACAACGTTGGCATAGATTTTTATATTTGAAGTACTCGTTTAATAATATTGCAAATCCATGATTAACCCCTCGGCCGAAAAAGAGCGGTGTTAAATGTTTGACGTGTGTATCTGCATATCCGTGTGTATGCCTGTGGTATAGAACTGTCTCAAACGGACGGACCGATTTTGATCTAGTTTTTTTTTGTTTGAAAGAGGATTATATCGAGAGTGTTATTAGCTATGTTTCATCAAAATCAGTTCAGGCGTTTTTTTTTTTGAGCCGGGGATTTTTGAGTTTTCTAAACGTATACTTGTTATGGTATGTGGATACAGGATAAACTAAGGTTTCGAATTTTACTGGTGTAATTATATATAAAAAAAACTTAAACGCAAACTTCATGTCAGTTTTAAATTTTTTGGGTTCTGGAGTAACCAAGGAAACTTTATATGTATGTCCGTCGGTCCTTCTGTTCGTGCGTAGCTTTGCTCAAGGACTATTAGGTAGTACTAGAAAGCTGTAATTGGTTACAGTTTAAATATTAGTCACGTCGACAAAATGGGTCCGTTAGATCTTAAAAAAAAATATTTTTTATGGTACTTACCTCAAATCGATGTCAAAAATGTGAAAAAAAGCATGGAAGTGGCAAAAAAACTATCACGGATACTTAGCCGTGATTGAATTACTCGTTCATTTGTAAAGCCTACTTAGGCTTTACAAATGAACGAGTAATTCAATTATCATATCATAATAACTTTATTGCGAATATGGGTGTACAATAGTTATAAAAAAAAAGCCGATCAACTTAAAAATTGTACTAGAGAAGATGTTCATGTATCAAAAAAGATGCCTTAATATTTTAAGTTCATTGTGTTTTGTAGTTACGGAATTCAACACTGCGCGTGGCCAGACACGCACTTAGCTGGCTTTTTGATTGGTAACTACTGCTTAATATATATACATTAAAAGAGTGGACGCTTAGGGTTGTAAGAAAAAATATATCGAGACCAAGAAACATAAGCTGATTAACAATATATCTGAACATTTTTAACATAGAGTTCTAACCAATCTCCCGCTGTTTTTCACCCTTCATGAGCAAAGGGGTAGTTCCCTCGTACGTAGCAAGTCGTTAATTTCCGCTACCCGTGGGCTACAAAGTGTTCCACAGTGCAGCTAAAGTGTTGCTTTTGTGGGGTTTTCGCTGTTTTGTTTCGGTAGAGAAAGGCAATTAGGGGTTTAGCGCTCCTGTATCGTGAGTCCAAAGGCTTTTAAATATTTTTAGACGGTGAACTTCAAAGGAAACAAATTTGAATTTATTAACGACGATTTTCTTGTATATGAAATGTGGAAAATGGGTAATTGATGAGTTATTTTATAACATACGGGGTATAAGAATATACAACTGGCATACTTTTAGGAAATATTTTCTGATATGATTTCGCTGAAATCATAAAAAAAAATTGATAACATATTGGATTTTCAACAAAGAGGTTACTCTTTGTTGGAAATCCAATATATTATAATTTTTTTTACGATTTCAGGTGTGGTCTCATAGTAAAAGTTGTTTTTAATGCTGCGAATAATGATCCTTTTAAAATGTCTATGTCTTCTTATGTCATCGGCACTTATTTTTTTTCAGTTTTGTAAAGTTCCTTACTATGCAGCTACCGTATCTATTTCAAGTATTTGAAGGGATACTAAAAGGTATCATGTGGGGTATCATATGAAAGAGCCTCATTAGCATAAGCTAAAACAGGTTTTTAGCACATTCTTCGCCCCCCTGCAGACCCTTCACTTCAGCTGGGAACCAAAACTTTTTAGGCGAATTTTGATTAAGTACCTACAGAGTGGCCGCGCAAAGCAACGTTGACTGCCTCAAACACCGGCGGCTTACTAACTAATACAAAATGAACGGGACGCTCGCTCGGATCCGAGTGGGAGACGCTGCTACTATAGCCCCGCCCCACTCGGATCCAAGTGGTGAGCAAGGAATGTGTTAAATATTTTTACGATGTATATTTTTCGGTTTATGAAGGAAAATATAAAAAAAATATATTATTTCCCCCTTTCCATTTTCCAAATCCATCAACATTGTGTACAATAACAATATTCACAATAGTTTTATATATTAATAACATAATTACAATTGCCACAATAATTAATGATGGAGACAGCATTTTGTGCTAGGGAGTCTTTTGTTGAAGCGGTCCAAAGTAGGCATCCATCTCTGTCGTTCTCCCTCTTATACTTTATGATAGATTTAGTACCTATCTAGATGACAACAAAACAAAATTGAGTAATTGCTTGCGGATACACCCCTACCTTTATTACAATTTTTTTTTTTTTTTTTTTATCAGCCCTGTTTGTACAAACTGTCCCACTGCTGGGAACGGGCCATCTTCTCATTGTGAGAAGGGTTAGGCCATAGTCTGCCACGCTGGCCAAGTGCGGGTTGGCAGACATCACACATCTTCAAGATCATTGAGAACTCTCAGACATGTAGGTTTCCTCTCGATGTTTTCCTTCACCGTTTGAAGTTGGCGGCAATCAACAATACGCACATAACTTCGAAAAGACAGAGGTGCGTGCCGTGGGATTCGAACCCAGGACCTGCGGATCGCAAGTCAGAAGGTCTCACCACTAGGCTGTCGGAAACTTCAATTTACATTGCAATAAAGGTGTGTACAATGTAAATTACATAAAAAATCTATAAAATTGTGGAATCTACTTATATACCGAGTTTCTTTAAAATTGGTTGTAAAATTCGACCTATACCTACGAGAATACCAATTGGGTTGATGCAGGTCAATTTTTTGTCTTTATCTCGCTCATCTTTCGGTTGCCTGGTATGACCCCTGATATTATAACCAGTTTATTAAGTTTAGGAAACTCTAAAACCCCCGACAAAAAAAGGCTGAACTGATTTTGATAAGACTTAACTAACAACACTCTCGATAAAATCTTCTTTCAAACAAAAAAAAAACTAGATCAAAATCGGTCCATCCGCATGAGAGAAATGATGCCAGAGAAAGACACACAGATACACAGATAGAAACTTCAAATTTATAACACCCTTATATTTCGGCCGGGGGTTAAAAAGAACTTCAAGCAAACCGACACTGAAGAACAAAGTATCTACAGACATTGTTTGAAGGTTGAAAGGTGCAAGCACAATCTCCGGCTTACTGAACTAAGAAAATGGTTCATACCCGAACGATCACTTCCACAAAGCTTTGATCACGCATCCAAGCTAAAACGGTATCTAATTAAACCCGGCTCGAAACGCACTCGCGATCATCATACAGACTATAATGAACCATTATGGAAACTTAACCGACCGGAAATAATCACTGAACACGTCTACAACGTCTTCGAAACCTTAAAGAACAATAAAAAGGCCTATCAGACCCCAAAGAATTCAAAACAAGTTTTAAACTTAAAAATAATGTTTCAATTCCCATATAAATTTAAATAAGATATTCTTATTCAACGATTGTATTAACACTAAAATATCATTTTTTAAACCCGAGTCTGCGCTGCGCGGGTCCGACAGACCACCTTGTCAGTTGAAGCGTAAATTAACATCAAAACGTCACACAAAGAAGTAACCCTTCGGCGCGATATAATAAAGTAGTCGGAGATCTCTCCCGCGGCGCTCGCAGGGCCGCCTATTCAACCCACCGGACATTATCGTAAATATTGTGGTATTTATTCAGATTTGAGGCACAAACAATTCAATTCACGCACCGGCTGCTAATTGGGCATAAATCGTGGTAAAAATATTAAATGAGCTTCTCGCATCGATTCATATTTTAAACAGAATGCCTTCATTTGAATTTGAAATTAAGCGACGCGTAGATAATTCGATATGTCGATTTATACGTTGATTATTGAAAGGGTTTTTGATATTTAATTTTCAATAAACATAAAACAATGTTTTGTCAACGCAAATAATACGCAGCATGATCCGAATATTGTATTAGCTTGATATCGCATGATTAATTTGTTTTTAACGTCTCGAGAATTCAACGAATACGATTATATACGACTGGAATTAATTATACGAGTTTTACTAACAATAAGCATGAATTTCATGCAAATCACCGCTCGTAACTCACGCGGTCGAGATAGCAAAACTGGACTGTAATGGCGGGCCGTTAACGTAACGAAAAGCTACAAAAAATGTAACACGCCAGAAGGCAACACGAAAAACGTCGACTTGAACACTTTATAATAGAAATAATAACGCAACAGCCGCTATGAATTATTGGCCACATTTCATGTTAAATTGTATGTAAATGCGAGGCCACGGCGACACGGCTCCCACAATAACATAATAATGGTGGATTTGTGAGTCACGTCAGGTTGTTAGTGTGTACTTAACCCTTTATCGGGGCACGCACTCGGGACGTGAGATCGTTTCAGGGGTCGCGGATGCCGGTCTGATAGACCCCGCGCTACAATGGGAACTTACCGGCCGCCGTCGCAGGGTTGACGTGCTTCTAACAACTTCGTGAGTGAACAGTTTAACCGTTTAACATTATATTATATTTATTTTCGTGATTGTTCGATACCGGTTTCCGACGACTTTAAATACTTAAATAATAGCACTGATAGGTGGTTCAATAACAGAGTTATTGAAAGTTTAAATATAAATCCACAAAATTTTTTGATTTGAAGATCAAATTGTGTTGCTATTTTAGATGATGGCTACTTTGTATCGTCGTTTATGGCCATAAAAAACCTGTGAAGTAAAAGATAGGGAAAGTATATCTCAATAAAATAGCGCATTGTACTTACAGAAAATCATTATTATAATGCAGGAATTATAACTATTATTGCCTAAAACACAGGATTACCTAGTTTAGGCTAGCTTAATAAGTATACCTTTGTAATATAGATCTTTTTTGTGTTTAGATATCTTAGGTTTTGAATAAATGATTTATTTATATAATTATATATATAGTGAGCCATTTAAGTACCTTTGTAGCTGAAAAAAATATGGTATGGCCCATGTAGAACTGATGGCAGATAGGGCAGAAAAGTTCTTGAGTGGATTAAAGTTAAACAGTGTGTTTACATATGTATTTAATTTAACAGTACCTGGGCGACCGAGATCCACTCGGATTTCTTATGACTGAAAATACGAGCAAATCCAGGTTCACTAAAAATGAAACCTAGCAAGATCGATTTATCATCCCCGAATCCCATAGAATTGAATTTGATAATGCAGACAAGTAGTACTTACAAGACTTTATTTATTTCTTTATTTCAGCTTAAACATGTAACTAACAGACCATTATACGTTACAGGTTACAGCTAAGATAGGCTAAGAGTATAGGGATAAACCTACCCATCCCATCGAAAAATGAAGGGTTGTAAGTCTAAAGGGTCTAAGTGCCATTTTTTTTTCTTTTTTACCCTTTGCATATTATTAGACTTGACACATAGATCGTATTTTTGTAATAATTTTTTTTTTTTTTTGGCACTTGGACCCTTTAGAATTACAACCCTTAAAATATGTCCAAATCAGGGTGTTGAGCAAGTAAATCGTTAATATGGTAAATAAATAAATAGACTTTACGTTTTAGATAAATAATGTTTTCATGAATGTACTTGAGATCTACTGTAGGTACCTACCCTATCGATAAAACTACATTTTATTTTTATATCAGTCAAAAGTATTTTTTACATTAAATAAATCTAGGTTTGATCACCAACTCGCCTGATGTTAAGCGATGGTGTAACTGAAGATGGAGTACGTCGATCTAGAAGATATCTATTCACTCTAGCCATAAAAATACCTAAATTATAGTTCTTAGGAAACAGATTCCAAGAAGTCCTACTCCTATATAATACGCATCAAAAAGTGGAATCAAGTTGTTTTGTACGGGGTTGCAAGGAGTCCTACTCCTATACAACACGCATCAAAAAGTGAACCCAAGTTTTATGTGTGGATTTTGGGAGTCCTACTCCTATACAATACGCATCAAAAAGTGGACCCAAGGTTTGTGTGCGCATTTTGGACATTTCAATGAGAAGTAGATAGCAATATACAGACTGCTTATTCTGTAGTGGATGGGACATGAAGCAATGTTACTTTGCGGGGATGCTCGAGACTAAGTAGCTCTTTGGCAACTAGCTTATCATCACTAATTAACCTCTTGACTTGCCGCCGCCGTTCAACCTACTACATAGCTCCCAGCTGGTATTTGGATGACCCGTCAAAACGATGGCAGTAGTCCACTCCACAAACGATCTAACTGTCCCGGCGAGAAGTAAAACTTTAACCTTATTGAAGATGCTAAGTTTATTGCTAACTGGCCTCTTAGCCTTAGAGTCCAGATATGCACTGAAATTGAAATACAGTGCTACAATACATTGAATCCAGTAAAACTAAGTTTTGTGACAACGTAAAAAGTCAGAAAATAACTACAAGAAAGTATTGGTGTTTGAAAATACATTTGTCACAATTGCATTACTAATTCTAATTATCTTTAGACCTTTATCGGTCTGGGGTAATCGATTTGCTTTTTGTGTAGTTGTTTACTTAGTTAATTAAGTGTAGTTTGTATATTGTTTTGTTGTTGTTAATAAAAGCACTTGCCCGGTAAAAAAAACTAATATTATAAATAATAGCAGAATTTGTGACCTCGTCACGATGATCTTTATGAAATTTAGTACAGAGTCCACGGCTATGGACCTGGAAACGGACATAAGATACTTGTTATCATCATCATCATCATTACTGCTTTCCATACCTACGAGGATGACACCGCAGGGCGCAGCTAGTTTATAAATACGCGATTATTGTGAATCGGAAATAGGTGTTTGTGATAAACATTTCGTCGCTCGCATGACTAACGTCCTATCTCATTTTAATAATTTGTTCAGGACAAACGTTTTTCGGTTCTGAGATTAGATTGTATTTCTCAAAAATATTAAAAATCGGATGTTTTGCATACGTTATGATAGAGATTACTCACATATATATATATATATATATATATATATATAAAGATCTACGATTGACCACCAAAATTGATGTTAAGCGACAACAACACAACGACAGCGAAGCTTGTTTCTATTATTTGAAAAATGAGATAGGACAGTTAGTCATGCGATCGTCGATGTTTGCATTATTGGACATAAAAGAAAAAAAAAACAGACTACTACTAATACACTATTTAGTACACCTCTACTATTTAAACACCTTAAGACAAAAAAAATATGTAGTTACAGAAACTAAAAAAAAAAAAAACTAAAAGTCCTGGTGGTGTGAAAAGTGGCAAAAATCTTGTGAATTTATGTTTTTAAAGTATTTCCTATCATGTTTCCAAAGAATCCCCTAGTTGCATAAGTATATAATGTGATCCGCTCACATACATAAACGGATCTATTTTTACCCGACTGCGTAAGGAGGGTTATGTTTTTCGAGTATGTGTGTTGTTGTATGTATGTATGTTTCTATACGATCGCCTGTAGCCTAAACAGCTTGACCCATTTTAATGTGCGAGGTGTGATTTGTCTTCACTCCTTGGGTGTCATAAACTATATTTTTTGTAATAATAATAATATATCTCTCGCAAAAATAAAAATATGCATTTTTCGTAACCTGTGTCTGCTGCAAATTTTTCTGTAATAAACAAGTGATTTTACTAGAATTATTCTAATGAATGCGCATTTATAATCTTTTACAGCGATTTTACACATACTTTCTAAAACAATATTTTTTCTATTAAAAACCCGACTTCAAATCAAACGCAACTTACTAAATCCTTCACGATTGTGAACTTTTTAAAGAAACCTTTCTTCTGTAATCTAACGCACTTCACTCAGGAAAACAATGAAAATATTTTCATTTTTCGAGATTATTCAAAAAGTTATATCTAAAGCGTTGTTTACAAAATAATTAGGTATGGGACCAACTTTACTTTGGGAAACGCTTTAGTTCCACTTTCATCGTGCGGACTGCTAGAATGTGGAATGCGCTTCCTGAGTGGGTCTTACCGATAGATATAATCTGGGTGTCTTTAAATCGCGAGTGAATTGGTTTCTTCTAGGTAAGCGCGCTCCATCGTAGACCGCAACGTCGCTTAACATCAGGCGAGTTGGCGGTCAAGCGCGAACCTATTTCTACATAAAAAAAAAAAAAACTTGCGAGCTTTCTATATACACCAAATTCAGGAAACGTTGGAAAATTGGAAAAATTGGTTCTCGAATGACGGAGTAGATGTACCTAATTCGTAATACATAAAAAAAATACGCTACGAATTGATAACCAAGTCAAGACTGTCAAGAGTAACGAAATCGCATACTTGTCTGCATTCGGATATTTTGTTTCTTTTGTTAGTAGACTTGTAGTAATTTTGTAGTTTTTTTTGCATAAGATTATTTTTAACAATCACTGTAAGCATCGGTCATACCTGTACACACGCGTGTTTAATGCTCGTAAATCATAAACTAATGGATAGTCAGATATAAATCTATTTATGCTCAGTTTTCAATGCATATTTTGCATGCCAGAAAGCCATTTGCGTCATCCAATACGACGACCGTCATTTTAGGTACTCGTATTACTTCCTATTGAGTAAAGTGTTATAATTTTATATTTTCATTAGTTTTTGAAATGATCGGATATGATTATTATTCTTAGGTAGTTAGCGTCAATCGGAAAAAGAAACAGATGTGGAATTGTCGCAGCTAACTTAAAAGTCTGTAATTCGACCGTTCGTTGTTCGTCTCGCTCGCGCATATCAATATGTTTGAAGATTTTTGCATATTAAGAATTAACGTAGAAGTGGCATTTATGTATGAAAGTTAACTTGGATTAAAATGAAAGTTTTGTCGAAAACTTGTGATACTACTTTCTCGTGTTCTGTGGTACGTTTTTTTTTATAATTCCATTCAGTCATTTTATATTTACACATAATTATGTTGTATTCGCGAGTGAGGCGGACGTTGGTGGTAATATAGATACATACATACTCACTTACTTTCATACATACTTAAAATTATCGAAAAACATAACCCAGGGAGGGTTGCCCTTGCGCAGTCGGGTAAAATATGTGCTGTTTCGTAACTTCCAACGACCTTTTATTTTATTATTTTTCTTAATAATTAAATTGTTTTACTATAATTTTTATAGAATGCTCTTTTATAACCTTTTACAGCAATTTAACGCATACTTTATCACCAAAAATGTATACCTACCTACTCAACAGTCAACAGCGTATCAAGCGAAAATCAAATGACTAAATTGCAAGTTAGACTACAAAATGGGTTTCTGCAGTAAGGAATATTGTTTTTCTTTTAATATAGATACTTGATAAAGTTGTAAACTAGTCAATCGCGTTCCGAAGTGTCCAAAGTATAGAATCTAAATCACGCCATCTGGTGGTACTCACTATGCATAGTTTTGATTCCATACAAACCGCAGTTTACATGATTTGGTTCGAGTTAGTATCAAAACAAAATACTTGCAATATACCTATTATATTAGATTTTGATGTTTCAGATATAGTTGGATTTCTAGGTTTTGAATTCACTTGTATTTATAATTTTAAAGATTTTGAATGCGATTAATAAGAATGTTATAACTATCTTTTTATAACTATTTTAATATTGTACAACAAAGTACAGAGCGTTGCATCAAAATTCACAAAACAGACCGCACGTCAATCCACATCACTTGAAATACGGATCTGAGTCAAACATCCACAATCCACACATCACTGCCTCCGGCAAGTTTCAATCATCCTTTACCTCACAGAGCCTCGCCGCAGACGTCTCTCAATTCAATCGAAACTGCAACTGCAAGCCAGTTGCTATCCCTTTGATACGTCCATCGCTTGTCTGTCCAAACGATTGTAACGCATATCTAATCAAACCAGACCTTCTATGCTTCCAATCAGCAAAGTCCCACAACGACTGACAAAGCTCTACGTTAAATGGACGCCTGTAATATACAACTATACGCCATCATTTCAATTGTCAAGCTGTAACTCGTAAACAGGGGGAGGTGATAAATTAATGCACTAGTACATTAGACGCCCCGTGATAATAAAACACGCATTAAAATGTAATTGCTGACAACAGTATCATTCTCTGGCGTGAATTTCTTAATCTCCAAATCCATTGCCTTTCTAATAAGAAAATTAAATTTAAATGGTTGTATAAACGAGCAATGTAGCCGTAATCTGAATAGATGGTCGTATTGTAGGTAGGGCAAGCGTTCGTGTCATGGGGAGCCTAACAGCAGAACTCACTCTGGAGGGTAATCGCGCACGAAAGCGTCTAGTAATAAAAGCGGTCGTAAAATTGTAAGGTTACGAGCTGCGAGTGGGAGTGCACTGGGACGGTAAAGATACGTTTTCGGGAGCTCGTGCCACTTTAGGGTATGACCACATTTATTTTGAAATCTTGACCACACAAAATCGGCTTCAAGCGATCATATCTAGGTCTGCTTGCTTCATCTTCAGCCTCGCTTTCGATCAAGTTAAACATAGACTTATGATATAAAAAAATCAGCTACATACAATTTTTTGTCGTATACCAAGGCTTCCGGAAGCTAACTCAAGTTCAAAAGTCAATAAAGCATGGCTCTGACTAAAAAAACAAGTTTAACTTTGTAGCTGAAATTATTGTTCGCCTTTGCATTCCAATAACATATAATTCAAAACGGCGAAGGAAAACATCGTGAGGAAACCTACATGTCTGAGAGTTCTCAATGATCTTGAAGATGTGTGAAGTCTGTCAACTTGGCCAGCATGGCAGACTATGGCCTTACCCTTCTCACAATGAGAAGATGGCCCGCCCCCAGCAGTGGGGCAGTTTGTATAAACAGGGCTGATAAAAAAAAAACATAAGTACCTATAATTATTTATTTAAACTTGATACCTTTACGCGTTCCTGAGAAAAAAAGTCTTGGCAGACGTATAAAGAATTGATTCTATAAGTTTAGTTTTTTTTGAAGTGAAACTTCTTTAGCGGCCTTGTGAATTTTTGGGATGGGTAAATTTTTTTAAACTCGCGTCAGATCGTCGGATGGCAAGACGGACAGTCAGAAACCTATTCTAACGTTCTGCATTTAAAGTTCATTATTTTATGTACATGTACAAATTTCAAATCGCCAGATCGCAAGACGGACAGTCAGAAACCTATTCTAACGTTCTGAATTTAAAGTTCATTTTTGTATGTACAAGTTTGTCCTTCCCCGAAGATAATTGAGTTTTACAAACATCCCCTACTCATCGCCGTACACGAAGCGTTAGCGTGTTTTAAGACTATACAGCGCAATCTAGTACGTTGTTCTAGAACTAACTTTATAATACGAAGTGTTGTTATAGTTCTTTAGGGTTTCTCCAGAGGGTATAAAATGTCGCTTTAATGGTTTTGCTTTTTTTGCTCTGTCTTTTTGCTATTTTATTTTTTAGTTTTCACTTCTGCCGGCACTCCCGGAGTGCAACCCGTTGTTTTTTTTTATTTGACAAATGGAACCCTGCAAAATAGAAGCCATGGCTCCCTTATGTCATGAAACAAAAGCCACAAAGACATTGTTTATCTGACCAAATGAAACAGATACGAAGTCAAAAAGTGTGGTCACTCTTTTTAGTGCAGTAATTAAAAGATCTCTATTTCGTGCAGTAGGTTAACTAAGGCGTGTTTCTGTAGTAGCTTCATTGCATTTATAATACACATTTATTTGATGGCCGTGTAGAATTTAAGCTAATTCTTATTAATTGCTATGTACCAGAATTATTATAATGTTCATTTAAATATGTTGTAAAATTATTATAGCATGTGTAAAGTACATGTAAGCACATAAACATTTTAGCAGTTATTTAAAAAATTTAACCGTGATAGATTCTAATTTGATTGATTGATTGGGTTTTATAGTAAAATATTTTTGATTCTCTTATTTTGACTGCAACTGTACTGTATTAATATTAAGTAATTCTTTTGCTTTTCTCTATGTTATAAAATATTATTTAAGAAAGTGTCTAATAATTACCGATTTTTTAACCCCCGAAGCAAAAACGACGGGGTGTTATAAGTTTGACGTTTCTCTGTGTGTGTGTCTGTGGCATCGTAGCTCTCGCATGGTTGAACCGTTTTTTTGTTGTTTGAAAGGTAAATTAGTCGGGAGTGTTCTTAGCTATGTTTCATCAAAATCGGTTCAGCCGTTTTTTTGTCGGGGGTTTTTGAGTTTTCTATACTCATACTTGTTAGTTTAGTTTGTTGTACCTAATCATTATATCACGAGTTATTATATATCTCATTATAGAAGACTTAAATTAATTAGAATGTGGGTGTTATATTAAGCTATAAATGCCTTAGTAAAAAATCTTTTTTTTTTTTTTTTTTTTTTTTATCATCCCTGTTTGTACAAACTGTCCCACTGCTGGGAACGGGCCATCTTCTCAGTGTGAGAAGGGTTAGGCCATAGTCTGCCACGCTAGCCAAGTGCGGATTGGTAGACTTCACACATCTTCAAGATCATTGAGAACTCTCAGACATGTAGGTTTCCTCACGATGTTTTCCTTCACCGTTTGAAGTTGGCGGCAATCAACAATACGCACATAACTTCGAAAAGACAGAGGTGCGTGCCGTGGGATTCGAACCCAGGACCTGCGGATCGCAAGTCAGACGGTCTCACCACTAGGCTGCCGGAAACTACTTATCACTTTTAACACAATCAATTCTGAAATGCAATATTTGAAATTGATACGAGTATGTCATTAATTATATATCACTATTAATTTTACATAAGTACTTTACACACACAGGACAGGCCTCATGGCTCAGTGGTAGTACGACTGCCTTCTGAGCTGTAGGTCGTGGGTTCGATTCCCACCCAGGACAAACATTTGTGTGATGAGCATGGATGTTTGTTCTGTGTCTAGATGTTTCTATGCATTTTATGTATGTATTTACAAAGAAAAGTATATATGTATTATATCAGCCACCAAGTTTCCATATAGTACAAGCTTTGCTTAGTTTGGCCTAGATGGTTTTGTAACATCAAAAACATCTAGATAAGTATTTTTACTTCAAATATTACTTTTTGGAGTAAATGTTAAAGGCATTCCTCCGTATGGGAGCATGAGGAACTTGGAGGTATCGCTTTTAATTTTTTTGGGGTGTTTGTTGAAGGCTCCACTTGCTCCACTTCCACTTAAAGTTTAACTATGCACACTGCTGATGTTAGTTTGCTGAACCGCAATTCTGAAAACACATGAAATAATAATATAAGAGACCCAAAGATTTTCCATCACGTGGACGTAAAGTCTAAAACAAAATTCACGAATATAGTGTCCTGGGTTGATCGATACTTATAGGTAACAATGACGAACTTAAAGATTTTGATATAAAGACTAAAGCCTAACTTAGATTGAGAATTCTAGAGACGTCTATTTTGCCGTTTGGAATTATTTTGAAAATCCAAATTATTTTAATCGTGCAAGGGATCTAATTATACCTCATTGAGCTCGAACGTTTTTGAGGATTGACGCTACGTATCCCGTTGATACTTTATCAAAGAAGATACCACAGTAACTGTCTTAATTAATAGAATCAAACTGACGTACAGGCACCTGAATTAAATTATTCGAACTGATCGAATCAGAAATGAAGAGATACGTAGACGTACAAAGTCACCGATATAGCACAGCGGATTAGTAAGTTGAAGTGGCAGTGGGTAGGGCACATAGCACGTAGAACTGATGGCCGATGGGGCCGAAAGGTTCTCGAGTGAAGACCACGTACCGGCAAGCGCAGGGTAGGAAGACCAGCCACGAGATGGACAGATGACCCCATACAAGTGGCGGGAAGACGATGGATGCAAGCCGCTTCCAATCGGTCTTTTTGGAAATCCATGAGGGAGGCCTTTGTCCAGCAGTGGACTTCTTATGGCTGAGATGATGATGATGATGAACTTATCGAGTTGTGTAAAAGACATGGAACCATTGTTTTTCATACCATTTTTTAGGGTTCATATTCATATTCATGTTTATTTATTTATAACAATCGTCACAAGTCATTTTTTTTATTATAATTAGTTATCTTAGTTTATTCTTATCTTTTTATTGTTATATATTGTACTTCAAAATGACTAGTTTTATAATCAGCCAAACGAGATATCGCAACAAAACAAGCAAGTTAAAAATAAACAAAAATAATACTACATCTAAAAAAAAAAAAAAAAACATTGAATCCAACGAGTTTCTCGCAGCATTGCTAGAAACATTAATACGTAGCCTGTAAAACAAATTACTCCACTAAAAGCCTTCCACTAAAAATTTGTTGCCACACCAAAAACATAAAGTGTGCGAGTCTGAACCCCCATATCTTTGTCAGGAGCGAGGCCACGTTTCAAAGGCTTTATCTACCGTAATTGGTCGTAAGACGGGGGTTTTATAAGTCGTCGGCGTATTTTAGTGGAAGCAAATATCGCACTGATGTCCGTTACACGCAGCGTTTATTTCTTACAAGCTGTTTCCCGCGGTTTCACCCGCATAGTTGGTGAACATTTCATACAACATCATCTAGCCCAAACTGAGCAAAGCTTGTACTATGGAAACTAGGTAGATGGTTCATAGAATAGATATATACTTTTTTTTGTAAATACATACTTATACTTATGATACACATTTATTTATTTTAATTGTATTTAATACTCAAATAAACATTAATATAAGATAAATACAGTAACACCAAAGTAAATAATTATAGTAATGTCTAATGCTACTTATTGAATATAATAAACATCTACAGTTCAAAGATTTGCATGAAAATGTAATACGCTGGTCAATCTCAGATATTGTATGTCATTATATCGGATTTTTTTCTTAGAATATTGATATTTAATACGGAACAAAGAATTGCTTGCATGCTTACTGTTTGGCGAGTAAATAACTGTCAATTCTACCCCAGGCAGACCCAGCAAGGAAGTCTCTTGTATTACAAAATTTGCAAAATAAATAAATCATGAAGCATAATAAAATACAGTCGAGTTTTAGGTATTCAATCTACGCATAGCTTATAATGTTCACTGAAGTCTCGTGGGCCCTCCCACGGGACATAGAAGTTAGCATATAAACTGTGACCTTAGTACCTACCTCGTAGCGGCGCGAGGTAATGATCCGGGGAAGATGGATGGCCTCAACCTTGAATCTGACTTGTTTAATGGCATATTATTCTTCTTTCTGTAGCTTCTTTTTGGCCCAGTTATCTTTTTACTGGGAAGGGATGAAAGCGACAGCGGAGCGGAGCGTGGACTACAAAATGTATTGTGCCTAACTAAAATAATTTTAGGTTTACTTGGTACCTAAACGTGAAATGAACAGAGAGGGATGAATTAAGAAAGTGAAGATGAATCGAATTAAAGATGGTAAATGTGTGCTAAGAGTGGAAATGCGGATGACGTCTGACTGAGCAAAGTGAATAAATTAAATAACTTTAACTAATTGAGTTAAAGTTAAACCTACCTAATACGAAATGATGATATATCCGGAAATATTCAGAGTGACTGGCTGCTGCTTGCAGTTAGTTGCGCAATTGCAGCCGTTCCGACTGCACGCTGCAACTTGAAACGATATAACTGCATGCAGTCACTGCACGTGCAGCTACAGTCGGCATCGTGCAGCTGCAGGTTCCAAATAGTAATTTAAAAGGTAATAAGGTGAGATTTTCATAAAATATGTGATGATACGACGAATTTATCAACAGATACTTAATACTTAATCATTACAAAAAGTTACAAATTAAAGATGGTCTCACAATGTGTTTTCAACGATGTTTCTCTTGAAGTATTTTTTACACGACTTAACAGGATTTGGATGTAAAATTATAAAGAATAAATACTACTATGTATTTGACATAAGTGCTTATATTTATTTGATAAAGTGAGTACAATCTAAAACACCAAAATTTATAATTATTAAAACATTATATTTAAGTTAAGTCTTTTACCAATATAAAGACAGTTAAAAAATTACATACATCCAACGGCACTTGATAACACGCGACACCTCCGTGGCCAAAATGGTATAGGCTTCTAAGTAGATACAGATCGGGAAATGCAGGTTCAAGTGCTGTTGGATGTGTGTAATTTTTGAACTATCCATAAATTTGTATTTCTTATGCGTGTAAAACACTCAAAAATATCGAATAAATCTTATGTGTGTGTGTGTATATCTTTTATTTTCATAAATTCAATTCTTTATTTGTCTGTTTTTTAATAATAATAATTTTATTTTATTTTTTGTAATTCGAAAATACCAGAAGCTCTCTCGATATTAAACGGTTTTATTTAGCTTGACCTGTTTGTTTATTTGTTTGGTTGGGTCAAATTTAGTCATTGAAATTTTACCCTCTTGCAGGTGACGGATCGATCTGAAATTTGGTATACACCTTTAGTCCTGATGAAAATACAATTTAGTATATTCTATGTTATTGTAAATTCAAGATGGCCGCCGCCACAAAATGGCGGATTTCATATTCTAACACGACCCCCACAATATGGATATCAAATGAAAGGGTTTTTCTAGTAAAATACAGTAAATACATTAGGTACCTACATCATTATCTTTCTTTTCAATAAAACCGTTTAACTTAAAAAGTTTTTTTTAAGTAAGTACTTGTTTAACTTTCTATACAACTATAATTTAATTATATTTTCTTGTAATTCGATAATAAGTACTTACCAGAAGCTCTATCGATATTTTAGTCTACATTCAACTTGGTTAACATAAGTGCATCTACTGCGTCAAAATTACAAAACAATAATGGGGCATGTAAAGAAAAATAAAACATATTCTGATTCCAAAACCATTTCGAGATTATATTTTATGTCTCTAAACCATATTTACTTTGGGCTCTTAAAATGAAGATAATAATATGGTGCGTAATTTTACGGAAATATAAAAAATATTTACCCCAATCCCTCAAGTCGAAAGTTTACAACCAGTGTGTGTTACCAGTGATGACATACGGCACTGAAACGTGGTCCCTAACTATGGGCCTCATAAGGAAGCTCAAGGTCGCGCAACGAGCAATGGAGAGGGCTATGCTCGGAGTCTCTCTACGAGATCGAATCAGAAATGAAGAGATACGTAGACGTACAGGAGTCACCGATATAGCACAGCGGATTAGCAAGTTGAAGTGGCAGTGGGCAGGGCACATAGCACGCAGAACTGATGGCCGATGGGGCCGAAAGGTACTCGAGTGGAGACCACGTACCGGCAAGCGCAGCGTAGGAAGACCAGCCACGAGATGGACAGATGACCTCATACAAGTGGCGGGAAGACGCTGGATGCAAGCCGCTTCCAATCGGTCTTTTTGGAAATCCATGGGGGAGGCCTATGTCCAGCAGTGGACTTCTTATGGCTGAGATGATGATGATGATGAAAAAATATTTGACCTTTAGCCGACCTCTAAATGACGTCACAGAACGGCCTTTTTTATCTGTAGGTACAAAAATAATTTAAAAATAGTTACATTATACATGTGTACTTATTTCATATTTTCGCAGAGCAAAAAACAAAAAAAATCACTGTCAATGTTGATTAAGTTTTTTTTAGTAAGTAATAATGATATTATTATATTCAGATGGATTTGTGACGTCATTACGACTTTTTTTTATAAGACATCATCGCGACTTTTATTTTTTAAATATCAATAAATATCTACTGAACAGAATTCAAAAATATTGAAATTAGTTCTTTAAAATGACCCTATCTGCCAAATAAAAAAATAAAAAATACCGAAAAAAAAACTTTACATACCCCATTGTAAATATTCTGCAAATAGTGCATTTAAAAAGTATATCTAACAGACGTGTTAGTTTAAAACATCGATATACAATTCTAATAATTAATATAAATGAGTAAACTGTATAATAACAATGAGATAAGTTACACAAAAATTGAAAATCATTCCGAGTAGATTCGCGTTTAGAGGAAAAATGTTATACACGTAGAAAATCATCGGACGAGCTTCTACGTAACGAATAAACAAATTTATATCCTCAATTTTTTTGACATCTGAAAATAAAAGCAATATTTACATATGAAATCTTTCTTTGTCAAGCCCTCGTTTTTAAGTGACTATAAGAAGGAGGTTTATTTTTTCGAGTCTATGTATGTTTGTATGTACATAAGTATGTGGGTATTATATTATATGCATGTAGGTATGTTTCTTTATGATCGCCTACAGCCTTAACGGCCTGACCGATTGTGAAGATTCGTGAAGACGAATCTAACGACACCTTGTATAACAATATACAAGGTGTCGTTAGATTCGTCTTAACTCCCTTAGTATCATAAGCTATATTTTTTGTAATAGTAATAAATACAACTCTTGCAAAAATAAAAAAGCGTTTTTTCGTAATATTCCAATAAAGTATTATTATTCTAAGGAATGCGCGTTTATAATCTTTTACAGTGATTTTACGCATACTTTCTCACAAAAAACGTGCACGTTCAGGTCCCGTTTTACCCTTTGGGTACGGAACCCTAAAATGACCGGGCTTGGCGCATAACGTAATCCAGACATACCTTGATGTTCCGCCAACTTGTTATGCAGAGTTATCTTAATTTTTTCTGTGTATGTGGTTAGCATACTAGCAAACAACGCAGGGATTGTAATTTCAGCCAACAAAATAATTGCGCAGGTCGCAAATAGTACAGCATTAATCATGAGAAACTGAAAATGAAATGTACTATAGTAATGTGTATGTTACCGGATGTGTGTGAAATCTGTACAAATCCTAGGAACAAAGACTTACAAGACTCCTAATGCGATACAAAATATTGTTCCAAAAACTTAACACCAAAATCAGGTGTTTGCTAATGACAGGTCACAAACGTCATTTAATCTTAAACGTCATCTCATCGCAATCACTTCTCAATTCTTACGGTGCCAAGATGGTGAACAATCTAAACAATCTTGTAAAAATTACAAACTTCTTTAAAAAACTATGGAAAACATTATCACCTTCCATCTCTAAGTAGCAAAAATATATTTCTAACAGTATAAAAAGCGAAATGAAACAAATTTTTATGTATTTGTAGCGTATGTTCGTGTCTCACCTATGACCACGGATGCTCCAGTGTTTGAAAAATCGGGTCTTAAATTATGTGAAATATACGCGATGAAATTGTTGAAAATTATTTCATTTCAATAAATAACATTCACGAATATTAGTATAAAAAGCATATGTGCATTTCATTTCATAAATTGATTTTATTATTTATACAAATTACTGCAAAGAATTAGAGATGGGTCGATGTAATATAAGTTATCGATAACAATTATTATTTTTACGGACTTCAAAAGCGAGATTATCAGTTAGCTTATATTTTTCTTATGTGTTACCCGCATGATTTCGTCATTTAAATTGATTTAAAATTCCTTTCAAATCTCATAATCGGTCAGTAGTTTGGTTTTTAAAACAAAATTGCGTATTTTGAAGTCGGTTATTCTAGTTTTGTAAACTATAATAATTATGATATGTGAATCATCATCATCATCTCAGTCATAAGAAGTCCACCGCTGGACATAGGCCTCCCCCATGGATTTCTATAAAAGCCGATTAGAAGCGGCTTGCATCCAGCATCTTCCTGCCACTTGTATAAGTTCATCTGTCCATTTCGTGGCTGGTCTTCCTACGCTACGCTTGCCGGGGTGTGGTGTCCACTCGAGAACTTTTCAGCCCCATTGGCCATCAGTTCTACGTTAACTGCCACTTCAACTTGCTAATCAGCTGTGCTATGTCGGTGACCTTTGTACGTGAAACATGGTATTTGATTTTACGATAAATGTTTTTTTTTATTCTGAAACTAACACAGCACCATGCTAACTATTCTGTTTAGATTTTCTAGTTGATGCTGTACAAGCAGAACATTGGGCAGATATAGTAAAGCGAAGTCAAAATGATCCTTGGTGGAAAACGAATTCTCGCTTATCAATTTGTTCAGTGAATTTCCACAATAAATGTAAATACATAACAAAAAGGGCGCCAGCGTTTACAATATTGAGCAATACATTTAAAGGTTACTTTGAAATATAAAATCATGACATTAATAACATTTATCCAAATTTAAATTTATAGTCCCATAGAGAAGTTGGAATCACGGAATGTTCAAAATAATTTTCATTGAAAGTATTTAATATGGTCTACTATTTAGGTCTTAGTTGAGAAATGTAGGGGGGGACACAACTTTTTAACTTTAGCGAGCTATATCTCGCACATATCACATCTGAGACACGATAGGGTGGGGATTAAAAAAATTATCCAGTCTTTATTGTATATATGAAAAACCCAATCTCTATTTTTATTTTTTTTGAAAATTTTACTACGGCATTTTGTAGCGGCTCACAAAACACAATTATGTATAAAAAATTGTTTTTATAGGGTTAATAGTCTCCGAGTATAATGACTGTGACATACGGACAGACAGACAGACGGACATGACGGAATTATAAGGGTTCCCCGTAGTTACTACGGAACCCTAATAAAACGATGTTTCTTGAAATTACAAAAAAATCAAAAGAAAAAATTGGTACCTATAATTACTTATCGATATCGATACTTTAATACCTCTTGGTCTATCTCTGGCTTAATGTCATTAGGTTTTTTTTTATTTATTTCAGTATTGCCAGTATATGTTTTCTCAATTTCCCTGTATCATTTGTATTTACCTAAACTATATTGTTTGTAAATAGGTGTGAAAATTTATTTATTCAGTAGAATTTAATCAAATTAATTTGGTCCTTTACTGGTGCTACGAATTAACCATTGACATACTTATCTAAGTATTGTGATAAATCCATTAGATTTCGAGAGGCAGTAATGTGTTAATTGAATACGAAGGACAAAAAATAGTGCTACGTTAACCACAATGTAGGAACTCTGCTATAATAAAATAAACATTTGCTGTTTTATCCTATTTTGAAAAATGAATGTTCCGAATGAAATAGCTGGGCGTGGACCGTTGCACTCCAACAAAAAAAACGTAATATATGTTTACCTGACTGTCAACTGATGCGAAAGCAAAAAGAACCTTCGTGATCATAACCTACATTATGTACACATTTATCACGCACACACACACATACACGTATGTTTCACCGTAGCATAAAAATATAATCTTTCCAGTCACAATTACTTTGACTCTTATTCTTCTCAACAGATCGTGCAACTCAAAGTCCGTGTTAAGGCCGGCTTAAAGTTTACTAAAATAAAATATGACCTATCAGAGTCAAATTGAAATGAAATGAAGTTTATTGAAAAATATAACTGAGAATGACTTCTACTGAGCTACTGAGTTATTTTTTTATGAATGAGGTATTAGTCGATTCATTGCCGTTGTGACATCAGTTATATGACGTCACAATTTGTAAATTGCATGTATAAACTTATTTAGTAAATACTATCATCATGAACTGTATTTTTTATTTACAAAATAAAAATACGTTAGATTCTTTTATAAAGTGATGAAAGTGGCGCCGCTGCCTGTTTCGCTCGCACGCGGCACCCATAGATATAAAATTATTTACATTACTGATTTCATTTTTGATTTCAGATTTTCTTTCAGAGTCATAAGAACACTATTACAATGTATTAACAGTAGCTGTTATTTTATATGTGATATTTTGACCGTGATAAACGTGTAACCGACAAAATTTTCACGTTTATACCTAAATTTGGGTCAAAATAACAAATATAATAATTTTATAGTTTAAAAAACTGAAACAACAGACTTCAAAGTTACTATTATTTCAGTTATATGATTGTATGAATCTTCCATGGAGCATTCTGACTTTAATCATGACTACCCGATCAAATCGGGAGATATCCTTTTCAAAGGCAACTTTGTAGATAAATTTGGCAAATGGACGTGTATCTACAGTTAAAAATAAATTTATAAAAAAATGAAGTGTCAAATTGAAAAAATAAAATTGGCCCGAATTTAAAAGGCGGTTTGTATGGAGATTATCCTTCTGGGTCCTATGTAATAGGGCGAATTCTGTGCCTAGGAATTTCATACAATTTCGGTTAAATGTACCTATTTTTTTTTAGGGTTCCGTACTTCAAAAGGAAAAACGGAACCCTTATAGGATCACTTTGTTGTCCTTCTGTCGGTCTGTCAATCTGTCTGTAAGTAAGTAATATTTTGTGCAAATTTAATTTCAACTAAGTAACATAAGCTAACTAGTATACATATATCAGACCCTGTTTTAAGTTGACATAAATTATGATGTGCAACCACGGATTCCTACTTTTCACGTGACATGACACGCACTTGGCCATTTATACATCACTACGTAAGTCAAACCGCAGGGCATATTTAGTAGGCAGATAAAACTATAACGTCATAAAATAGCGGTCAAAAAATATATGGAAACTAGTACTTCTTTCCGAGGTGTGTCCGTGCCGAAAAATAAAAACCTTGAACTGCTGGGTGTAGGTAACTCTCACGCTAATCCATAACTTCGGCTCCTCAAAAGCTCAGCTGTCTAAGGTTCAGCTAGCTGCAAAAAGCTGGGCATCCTCTCGAAAGTGCGCCGGTACTTCACGCCGGAACAATTACTTACACTATTTCAAGGACAAGTTCGGTCGTGCAAGTTGCTTACACTATTTCAAGCACAAGTACGGTCGTTTCCATCTTTGGGATAGTTCAGCTAAGTACCAAATTGAGACGTTGGAATCAGTTGAGAAACGTGCTAGGAAACTCATAGGTAACGATTCTCTTGTTCGTGCAAAACTCCAAAGCTTGGAGCACCGCCGCAAAGTTGTTAGCTTATCGGTTTTCTATCGGATTCATTTCGGTGAGTGTGCATCTAGTCTGCATCATCTAATTCCCCCTGGCCCGTTTTACTATCGGACAGATAGATACACGAAAAAGCGTCACCGTTTCATGGTGCATATTCCAAAAACCCGAACGTAACGTTTTAATTCCACTTTCATTGTGCGGACTGCTAGATTGTGGAATATGCTTCCTGAGTGGGTATTTGCCGATAGATATCATCAGAGTGTCTTTTATTTAGTTTGTACGGAACCCTCGGTGGGCGAGTCTGACTCGCATTTGTCCGGTTTTTTCTAGGTAAGCGCGCTCTATCGTAGACCGCAAAGTTGCTTAACATCAGGCGAGTTGGCAGACAAGCACAAACCTATTTCTACAAAAATAAAATAGTTGAAAATGAACCGCAATATAATTCTTTGATGTGATGAAACAGCCTCATGTTATTCTAAACATACAGGTATTTATAAAAGCAATGCATATGCCTAATTTTTTTTCTAAATTAAGTTTGAATAAAATTACCAATTTAACATAGTAACTAACCTAGAATGTTATTTATAACTGGAAACTCTGATTTATAGCTACTGCTATGTTCTAAGTAACTTCGCCTAAACAATAGCTGCACACAACCGTCCTCAATCTTAAGTATAGAACGATTGTTGACGTAATTCGGAACACGATGTTTGATCTGAAACAAGGGCGTCGCCAAGGGAGAGCAGGGGGGGGCAGCTGCCTCCCCCCCTAGAGATTTAAAAAATGTAGCCAACTGCAAAGCAACCAAAGTCCTCAGGCCGTGCAATTGTTTTTGTACCTACAATTCATATTTTTCTCATCCTCCATAATATTACCTTGCCCTCGCTATTAATTTTACCATTATCCAAATCATTAAGCAAAATATATTTCAATTTTCTATTTAAAGGGAGGCAGTAAAATATTTTTTTTATATTATATTTAAGTACCTAAGAACATAAGCTTTTATATGAGTTTTGATCTCTCATTTAGCAGAATATACTTGAAGACGATTAAATAAGAACTTAGGAGAAAAAAAATACATTAAAATTATTTCTACTCACCGATGTTATTTCCAAACCCAAAATTTTCAGCACATAATATATATGAAACATGGTTTCCGGAATATTGAAAAATATTGTCATTAAAAACTGTAACAATACAAAATATTTGATTTTTTGTTCACTGAAATGCATACTAAAATTCTAAATACCCACTTCTAATACGTATCTATTCGTAAATTTAAAAGCAAATTCAACTAGCTTCCACTATATTACATTGTTAGGATCCTAATCGTAACTAACGACAAAAGATATATAAATATTTATAATTATTTATATAATTATAATATATAATTATGTTGTCTTTAGTTACATATATATATAAGTTTCTTTTGAGTTAACTCATTCGGGTTTCCAAATTGTGATTAGAAAATTTATATGTACTGAACGAGGTATCAGTTCAACTCAACCTCTAGCAGAACTTACCAATGGATCAAAAGAAGTTTTTATGGATTCTACTGCATCGACAATAGATTTGTAGACATAGTTGAATGATTTGTATCCTGCATTCGCTGGCTCCAGTTGCTTCGATAGGGATCTCAATCGGCGGTATATCAAAAAAAAAATATATGAATTTGTGGCAGATACAAAACCATGACACATCCACAAACGTGTATTTATAACTGTTACCCAGATAGGATCGACATTTACAGAGTAGTATTGCATATATAAGCGCCAAACAATTATCAAACAGGACTTACTCAAGGATATTATAACAGTTATCAATGCAAATATATATTCAGAATATGTATTGTATGTTTTGTTTAACTTTTTGTCAATATTTTTAATTGCATTTAAGTAGCTGAATACAGTTTTCTTAGTTCCAAAGAGAATAACGGCAAAGATGGCATGTTTCAACGAATAATAAATTGTAAACGAATTTATTCGTGTCGCAGTGAGCAAATATATACAGATATTGATGGCGAAACATTCAGTCACGTTGTAAAATAAGGTTATATACTTAGTAATTGTAGCACATGTTGTTTTGTTGTCGAATGATCCAAAATCTAGACCAAAAAACACATGGATGCATCTGTAAAATATTAATGTAAAAGATACCGTATTTGTTTCAAGAGGTGGCTTAAAATATGAATTAAATTTTGGTTTAACGAATAAAGATTTCATGGCTCTACAAACGTCACAAAATTTTAAAAGAGAGGCGACTTTTTTTAGATTGTTTCAAGGGTTAAAATAAGTCTATCAAGTCAAGCGACTGATTTTAATGATGGTAAGGACAGAAATGAAGTAATAACATTAATGGGAGTTCTATAACAAATTAATATCTAAGTAAAATAAACAAACAAACATCAACTAAATTAGTTATCATAAGTACTTTTATGGAGTTTCCGGCAGCCTAGTGGTGAGACCGTCCGACTTGCGATCCGCAGGTCCTGGGTTCGAATCCCACGGCACGCACCTCTATCTTTTCGAAGTTATGTGCGTATTGTAGATTGCCGCCAACTTCAAACGGTGAAGGAAAACATCGTGAGGAAACCTACATGTCTGAGAGTTCTCAATGATCTTGAAGATGTGTGAAGTCTGCTAACCCGCACTTGGCCAGCGTGGCAGACTATGGCCTAACCCTTCTCACAATGGGAAGATGGCCCGTTCCCAGCAGTGGGACAGTTTGTACAAACAGGGCTGATAAAAAAATTATAAAAAAAAGTACTTTTATAGACAATAAATTACATTATTTAAAAAAAACGACTGCATCACATTAATAGAAGGCAAATAAAAAAAACAAGCTTTTTAAACCATAAAATAGAAACTGAAAAAGCATATAAACATACATTTTTTTAAATATAGAGCCGATTGGAGCATTATTTATTTATTTAGACAATATTGTAAGTATGTAGTTTGACCCTTCCTGCCCTACATTTTCAAAAATGTATAAATAAATAAATATTGGAGGACATTTCACACAACGCCATCTAGCCCAAACTAAGCAAAGCTTGTACTATGGAAACTAGATGGTTGATAGAATACATATATACTTTTTTTCGTAAATACATACTTAAGATACATATAAACACCCAGACACAGAACAAACATCCATGCTCATCACACAAATGTTTGCCCTGGGCGGGGATCGAACCCACGACCTAAGCAGTCGTACTACCACTGAGCTATGAGGCCTGTATGCTTATGTGCTTTTTCAGTTTCTATTTTATAGTTTAAAAACCTTGTATTTCTGTTTACCTACGAGTACTAAAGGTGCGGGAGCCTATTTGTGAGGCTATGGTGTATGTCCTACACTTAAACGGCTGTATCTTTAGAACGATAATATATAATAATTATATTAAAAAATATTGTTAATATTTCTTCAAACGTATTTTTTATATATTTACTAAGGTCATAACTGTTCTTATTATTTTCAGAAATATAAAGTCACTCTTCAAACCTTATAAATAATCCAAAACCATAGAAATCGTCACTCTTCTACTTTTCAATTCTACAATAATGATAAAACTTACCTACTTATTTTCACGTCATGTCCTCGTGTCCATTAAAATGCTCAACTCTTAACGTAGGACGTTTCTTGGCTTCCGTTCCCGATGTTTCAGTGTTTTAAATTGAATAAGAAATAAATCTTGCCAGTTTTTAAGGGCATATTGACGACGTCTCAGATTCGCTCGTCAATATGATGGGCCCTCGGCTCGTCCTTTGTATTGCATTGGAAGGAAAAATATGCGCATAAGTTTGGAATTTTTACGTCGCACTCTTGATCAGAGGTTGATTTTTTTTACTGAATAACTGCATTTGTATAAGATTGTTGTCTATATGATTTTTAATAATGAAATATAAAAGTGTATTCTTTTCAGGGTTCCATAGTTATCAAGAAACCCTTATGGATTTCCTAAGTGATACTTCCAAAACTACACAAAAAATAAAACCACCAGAAGGAAATCACACTTATTATTATCATACAAGTTTCGTGGTTCCCTGTGGGACGCTACATACTTTTACATTATATAATTATATGCTATTCATACAATATTGTAACGATGGTGACCTACCTAGTCACTTACGTTCATTTGTCACTTTCAAAGAATTGGAACATTGCATAGAATAATTTCGACGTTCAACTTAAAACCCGAGTGGCTCAGTGGCGAGGACCCTTGCATTCTTAGAACCAGAGGAAGGCACCGGGGTTCGAATTCACGCTCGGGCGTCATCTATGATGTTTGGATTTTTGGCGGTAATTTCTAGTAAGAAATACTCCCCGACTATTTAAATAAATAATCACGTGAAAATTGTAGAAAGTTCGGAACAAAATTACAAAAATAAATAATTTAAAAACACGAACCAAAAGACTATCGAAATTGAAGCTTCTAGAAGGTCCTGCGGGGTATATAAGGAGTTTCAGAGGGCAGTTCAGTTTCAAGTGTTCTAAAGGAAAGAAGAACATAACTTTATTGTGCATCCTTACAGTCATAATTTTATTGTTTAAAAAACTGAAACAACCGACTTCGAAGTACGTTATTTCGTTTACTTGTAGGTAATATTAGTAAGGATAATAATTAAACAAGGCGCTCAAGCGTTGAAGTAACTCTATTTTCTCCTTATGCACATTAGATGAGGAGTAAAGGAGTAAATAGGTTTTATTTTTCAAGCTCAATAAATCCCTCGCGATTGTAAACTTTTCAAAGAGACCTCTCCTTTACCCGCTCGTTCGAAAAACCTCAACATTTGACACTTTTGTAAAGAAAAACGTGTCAGTGGAACTCTGCGATAATATAATCTGACGCACTCACTCAGGAATCCAATGAACATATTTTTGCTTTTAGAGATTATTCAAAAAGTAATAAAGCAATGTTTCTAATATAATTATGGGACCAACTTGGGAGCTTTCTCTATACGCCAATTCACGAAACACAAAAATTGGTTCAAGAATGAGCGAGAAAATCGTGTTCATATGAACACGATTTCGTTCGTATAAAAAAAAAATACGGTACGAATTGATAACTTCCTCCTTTTTCGAAGTCGGTTAAAAACTTAAAATAAACAATAAACCTAAACGACAGTACAAAGGCGGCTTTATCGAAGAAGAACACAAGTAAGAAGAAGAAGACAAGTATGTACATTAAAAGAAAAACAAACTATCCGACTGCAGAAAAGCAGTTTTTGCAGTCTAACTTACGATTTCATTGCGCTTGATACGCTGTTGAGTATGCGTTTTTTGTGAGAAAGTATGCCTAAAACCACTTGTTTATTACTAAATAGTTCGTTGGATGCTACAAAAAACGTTTTTTGCAAGAGATGTGTTATTATTATTATAAAAGTATAGCCTATAACACTCTCGAAGTGAAGACGAATCTAATGACACCTCGTACACCAAAATCTGTCAAGCCGTTTAGGCTGTAGGCTGTCATATAGAAACATACATACATACACTCGAAAAACATAACCCTCCTTCTTACGCAGTCGGGTGAAAAAGTTAAAAGTGAACAGCATGTTATAGTGTTGTAAAATGGCTGTACGGTAGTGTGGTGACGCGCTCGACACGTACCTACGCGGACTCTGTGACGAAAGCGCATCGAGACTTTCAGTATATACTCTAAAGAACTGTAGTGGACAGTACGTGTTAATAAATAACGTGCTTGCGTATATCGTTGTATCCTTCCAATCCCTTTACCCACTTCCCGTAATGATATTAATTCATATAATACTCTAATAATAATATACAAAAGCATCTAGCAATCCATCATTTGCTTCATGCTTTTATATTTATATCCGTGTTCAATAAACGTAACGATTACATCGATTGGACTCGGAAAACTAATAAAAGTTTACCAATAATTTCGTCTCCAAAGCCACTTTCGTTACAGGCGATAATGCGGCGATAGTACCGTCCATTGTGGCGGCTGTCAAAATTATCATGACTGATATATGCTGTCACGCGTATATCATTCGAGTGCAACTGGTCGCCGCGCCGCCCGATCACTTGGCGAGCACCTGAGTACCGACAGACAATTAAATACATGAATCAGTTTATTCATCATCATCGTGATGACGATGATGATGAATAAACTGATACCTACACTATATACCTATACTCAGCATTGGGTGAACAATGGTTGATGATGATCAACCATTGTTCACCCAATGCTGAGCATAGGTGTCCTCTTTAACGCGCCAAAGGGTAAAAACGGGACCCTATTACTGAGACTCCGCTGTCTGTCAGAGAGAGCTGCATAGAGAAGAATCAAACTTCTCAGTTTTCATAAAAAAAGTTACAGCCGAATAAGTCGAAAAAAACGCACATTTCGACACTCAGAAGGGAATCAGAACCTATGGGCTACTTCCCGTTGACGTAGAAATATGAAATTTGGCAAGGAGCATTGTGTTATAGTACACATATAGGAAGAAATCCGAAAACAGGTCATTTTTACTTTAATCACAAAATATAGGGTCTTTAAGCAAGGAAAGAGGGTCCAAATTTTAAAGTACTCTAACCGTATCATGTGTGGTATCATATGAAAGAGCTTAATTAGCACAAGCTAAAACTGGTTTATAAATATTTGTATGATGTATATTTTTCGATTTATGAAGGAAAATATATAATTTCCCCCTTTTATCTACTAGTTTGTACGGAACCCTCGGTGGGCGAGTCTGACTCGCCTTGTCCAGTTTTATATAGATAATGGTACGGAACGGAACCCTTCGTGCGCGAGTCTGACTCGCACTTGGCCGGTTTTATTATACAGGCTGACTGTTTGAACACTAGCAATATTTAAGGAAATGTTAATTGGTACTCTAATGAAACGTATACAGAAGTAAAATCGAAACAAATTAGGAAAAAAAACTAAGAAAACCTCGGTTAAAGTTTTTCTCAAGACTTCAGAATTTATGTACACCGCGCAGCCTCGCGCACCGAGCGAGCGCAAGTCACTAGAACTTGTGTTGTTCGATGACGTAGCGATTGCGCGACTCTCGACGCGCGTGGTTGAGTATCCGTAATTTTCGTGTTTGCTGAGGATAATTAGGTCAAATACTAACCACCTATTATGTTCGATTATTTGGTACAAGAATCAAGTACTGAACACCCTGTATCAATTTTGCTAATGTTCAACCAGTCACGCTGTATATTTAAATAATTATTCATAACTTGTTTTGGCCAGGTCAGGTTACAAAAACCAACTCAGGTTAAGTCAAACATTGATCGGCTGATTTTGATAATATTATGTAGCAGAAACATTTCGAATTTAAATTAATACAACTAAACAAGAATTCCTAATATGAGTGAAATCGATCAGGAGGCTTAAGACTAATTGTAATAAGTTAAAAAGGGAGGAGTTTGTTAAGAGGCCATTTTATAAATCGGTTTCAATAATATTTGGCAAAATATTCCATATTAAGCTAGAATTTCGCTCATAAGAGCAAAATCTGTCAAGTGCATTTCAAGATATTTTGTGCTGGAAAGGTCTACCGTTTGCAAAACAACTATAATAAAATCATTATATAACGCTGATTTGAGTGAACTGCGAGTATTACTAAGAAATAAATAAAAAATAGCGGAAAAATATTTTTAGTATTTTTTTCTTCCAACACTCCTCGCTGTCCCTCCAATCGGCTACCGGACAAAGTTAACGGATCACCCGCCATAACTCCGTTATCGTAACGAATGTAACGAACCGTGACGCTGCTATCTCCGCAATGAGGGGCTTATCGACTACTTGGTACCTTGGAAATAAGCTACCAAGGTTGCCCAAAAATATCTAATAAAATATCCTAACGTCTACCGTACGTTCAATTCAGTAACTTGTTTGCCCTTGTCACAGAAGACATTAATAGTATTACATATCCTTGTTTAATTTTCTTCAATTTCACAGCTGACCTTAATAGGTCAGCAGCTGTGAAATTACAGATTGATTGATTGAACATTGCATTAACAATGTTTTAATATTGATGTTTCAACTAAGTATATGTTCATATTAGATCAGCCAGTCAGAACTTGGAAATAGTTTAAATTTTAACTTAGTGACCTTTATGCAATTAACAATAAACTTTAAATAACTTTGAAAAGCCAAAGGTATTGAGATTTAATTGCAAGACGTTCTAAATTTGATATAAAATATTCAGTCGTGTTAGAATAATGTGCTAATGTGTATTTCAAAATGAGGAAATGAAAAACCCCCATTCACAATCATTATTTTTGAAAATGTGAGCTTTCCTGAACTCAAAGGTTCTGTCTTAGTAAAATAGAACTATTACAGCACGCAGAAAGAAACGAAGTCCAAATATAATGTAGCCGACACTAGTGGTGATTTATCTGGAGTGTTGCTAGTAGGTACAGGTATTATTTATGGCGACTGCGGTTGGCAATTACACCGGCTCTAATGTGGCAACACCGCGATATACGACAAGATAAAGATAAAGATAAAGATAATTTATTTGCATACAACACGAGAATTTTATACAACAAGTGCATAAAAGATGTTACACTAAATTTAGTCGCTTAAAATCATGTTGTGCCGATTAGGCGTACAAATGTCAGGTAGAAAGCATCATGCACATGCGAAAAATTATAAAATAATAATTATTATTATTTGTTATTATATTAATACACAAACCAAAAATATCTATAATATGCAAAGCAGAAGCAATAAAAGATACACATAATGTCAAATAAAATTAAAATTTGTCATTTAAAAAATCATTGATAGAATAATAACACTTCTGCAATAACAATGCCTTCAACTTTTTTCTAAATAAATTACTATTCTGGTCTCTTATTGACTTAGGAATCGTATTGTAGATTTTAGGACCCATACATACGATGCTATTTTGCATCAGTGCTGTCTTTCCTTCATGTACGCGCCGTTTGTCTTGGTCGCGCCTATTTCTTACAGTAGTATCAGATAGTGTGGGGAATCGCTCCCGGTTTGTTTTTACAAAAAGGGCCGTTTCTAAAATGTATAAACACGGAAGTGTAAGAATTTTATACTTTAAAAAATAGGGCTTACAACTATCTCTTTTTTTGAGTTTAAACATTGAACGAATACAGCGTTTCTGCCTTTTAAAAATAATAATTTTATTTGTTGAATTTCCCCAAAAAATAATCCCGTACCTCAAAATTGATTCAACTAACCCATAGTAGGCTTTAAGTAAAGATTCTATATTTAGAGTACGAGCTAGTTTGGCGATGGCATATGTTTGGCTACTTATTCTTTTCGAAAGGTGCTCTATTTGTGATTTCCAATTCAATTTTCGGTCAATATATAATCCAAGAAATTTTGAGCTTTCTACTTCATTTATAATGTTATTGTCATATGCTACATTAATATTACCTTTGTTTGTTTCTCTTTGTCTAAAATGCATTATATTTGTTTTATTTAGGTTAATTTTTAAGTTATTGTTGTCAAGCCAAGATATAACTGAGGTCAAAGATTTAACAATATCGTTTTCATAAGAGTCAAGTGTTTTACATGCTACGGTGATAGACAACTCGGGAAAAATTACACCAAATGGTAAATAAAATGCGGAAAAATTGTTTCTTGTATAAAATATTGTTTGTTGTTTGCTTTTACGGTATTGCCAAGAAAGAAATCGAAATTTTAGTAGATTATTCGATCAACTTTTATTACTATAATCATTAAACATGTATATAAAAGCCTACAAAATTAATAAGTCACTTCTGAGTGCAAACAGAAAACATTCAACGCAGACAGCAAAACCAGAATAAAACTGAAATAAAATTGAATTACGATGCGACCATTAAATCGAAAAAAAGTCGGACATAAAGCATGTTTTATTGAGGCAATCAATAATGGTTTATGGCAACATTCAATAACATGTAGGACGCGGTTGCTCACGCAAATAAAGTAATAATTACGGTACATAAATAAGATTTACGCCAAAACAGAGCCAAGTTCTCCCCCCACTATAAAATTTGCTCAAGCTTTCGATAAACAAAACCGTGAGGTCATAGTGTATATATGCAGAAAGACATGTAAAAATATTAGTTAATATTTTCGTATTTTGATCCTATGATAAAAACAAATGCTTACATATTTATTACCAATGTGTAATAAGATTAAATAGGAGTGGCATGGTCGATCATCGACAAAACTCCTACAAATAAATAAGATAAAAAAAATAATTATAATTATATATTACCAATGTTTTCTTAGCGTTATATCGTCTATAGTCGGATTTGGTGGAGAAAACAAAAACAACTTTCAACTACCCTGTTTGGTACAAGGAGGTCATTATCCTATGAATCAGTTATATTTTTACGGGAATTGTGAGTTGTGCGCATAGTAATAGTTAATATTATGATAAGTAGGTACCTACATATAATGATATATTTTCCGCTTAGTACAGGGGTAGGTACCACACTCTGTTGACTTATGTGCAGATACAATACATGCTCTGTGGCAGACTGTGTCAACTTGGCAATTGAACGAGCCTATTTTGATCCAGAAAAACTTTTATTATCATAGATTTATCAAGCAAATAAATGAAATTGAATATTTTATATTATTACTTTTAAGCAAATTTACATACACGATATAGTAGTCATAGCAGAGTCGATGGAAGACCTCAGTACGATGCTCGAAGACCTCAATAGAGTTTCCCAACGGGTGGGCCTCAAAATGAACATGGACAAAACGAAGGTTATGTCGAACGCCCATGTAGTGCCCACCCAAATATCTGTGGGGAACTCCACTCTTGAAGTTGTTGACGAATACGTCTACCTAGGACAAACGGTCCGATTAGGCAGGTCCAACTTTGCGAGGGAGGTCAATCGTCGTATCCAACTCGGCTGGGCAGCGTTCGGGAAACTTAAAAGCGTCTTCTCGTCCAATATACCCCAATCCCTCAAGTCGAAAGTTTACAACCAGTGTGTGTTACCAGTGATGACATACGGCACTGAAACGTGGTCCCTAACTATGGGCCTCATAAGGAAGCTCAAGGTCGCGCAACGAGCTATGGAGAGGGCTATGCTCGGAGTCTCTCTACGAGATCGAATCAGAAATGAAGAGATACGTAGACGTACAGCAGTCACCGATATAGCACAGCGGATTAGCAAGTTGAAGTGGCAGTGGGCAGGGCACATAGCACGCAGAACTGATGGCCGATGGGGCCGAAAGGTTCTTGAGTGGAGACCACGTACCGGCAAGCGCAGCGTAGGAAGACCAGCCACGAGATGGACAGATGACCTCATACAAGTGGCGGGAAGACGCTGGATGCAAGCCGCTTCCAATCGGTCTTTTTGGAAATCCATGGGGGAGGCCTATGTCCAGCAGTGGACTTCTTATGGCTGAGATGATGATGATGAAATTTACATCTAGGTTTTTACAATTATCTATTAATTAAGTAACAGACGTCCAATTAAAAATCTCCACTGATATAAAATATAGATGTCAATATCTCAATCGCTATCTTTAGTGGATTTATACCGGTCTGTTACTTTTAAATGGAGCATATGTATGGAGCAGATCACAGAATTTGCAACTGGGGGTATTCTTTGAAATTACGATAGGAAAATAACTAAAAATCATAGATCAACAATAATCCCCGATTTATAGACTAGCTGTGTTCCGCGGTTTCACTCGCGTAGTTATGAAAAACGGTGATGATTATGATGATGATAAGTAGCTTATGTCCGTCTCCAGGTCCAAAGCTATCTCTATACAAATTTTCATAAAGATCGGTTCAGCCGTTTGAGAGTGTAAAGGTAACAAAATTAGCTTTTATAATATCATTATGAAATTGTGTCAAATGTATTTCAAAACACCAGTAGGTACATTCATTTAAATAACAATATACTTAGTTGTCTTTTATGTTGTCACAAATCTTATTTTTACTAAAATGTAGCCCCGTATAATAATATTAGTTACTATGTAAAATTGCGTTCCCAACCAACCGCTTCTCCACTGCACCACGCGTCGGATAAATCCAAAAGCCCGCGTATATCTCGCCGGCAATAAAATAAATCCCACTTCCTTCCATAATAACATTCGGAGAGCTGAATTATTTTCTAATCCAACGTCGGGGAGCTAATAGTTCGCACGTGTCTGCGTTTACCGTGAGTTACGACCGAAAACAGCCCAAGAAAAACATGAATTTCCTCCGGATGGCTCCGTAATGCGCACTTAATGCGGACACCTTAATAATTGTCAAATAAATTCGGAGGTAAGGCCGGGAGGCTGCAACTCGCCGGGAAATGACGTCATAAAGTCGGCTGCTGGTTGATCCGGCGTTTCTAGGCTGGTTTTTCAGCTGATCTTTGGAGCAGATTTAGTATCTCTGCTGGGGAAACGCTTCTATCTTCTGTGTGGTTTTTTGTTAGATTAGGAAATATTATTTGATTAATATTAAGTATTAGAGACATCACGATTTGCTTCAGACTAAGTTATGCTAATTTTACCTATATTTGTTCAGAGGTTGTCTGGAAGAAAATGATTTAGCAAGCAACCTGTTTTAATTGCCCCAACCTGTGGTTTTTTTCATGTTTAGTATCTCTTCGTGGTTTCAATAAAATTTTTATATCTTGTGTTGCTGATTAATATTGCAGATCGACTGAGCAATGAAATTTAAAGTAAAAACATAATTAAATAATAATAAAAATAAATAATAATCGGATTCAGAAGGCAGTCGTCCTAGACATGGCACGAATTGTCAGGAGGTTTCTGAGTCTGTAGCCCCTATACTAGTTTTATGCTATTTAAAGTAAAAAGAAAACTTAAAAATTAAGAAATAAAATAAATATATAATAAAATAACCAATATGTCTTTAATGTAAATCGACAAACAATAATTAAATAACATAGACATAAATTTACTGTATAAAAAAATATACAACAGAGAATAAAAATCATACACACAAAATATATAAAAAATAATGTTTTGTCTCAAACACTACATTTTATCAGTTTTTTGTCATGTGCAAAAAAATCACGTTGTCGTAAGACATGAACGTGACGCTAGATGGCGGCACTCGTTCAACTTCGTCGATATAATATTTTTACTTACGCGCACTGGGCACACACGCTTTTATCAAAAAAAAAAAAAATTGATGTGCTTACCGTTTCAGAACTTTCAGAATATTTCTACTGTATAGAAAATATGCAAAATTACAAATATTCGTAGATTTATAACACATTAATTAATGTTTCCTGTTTTCTGTGTTCATCCATGGGTATTTTGTTTTTCTTTTAATATAAATAGTTGTTAAAATAGTTTATTTCAAACTTGCCATTCAAAACAAAACAGATCATCGTCTTTTCCCCCTTAATCAAATCATCCATCCATCCCCATCGCCATTTATTTGTCCCATGCCCATAAAAAGATCCATTGCCACACAGATTCATTGCCATAAAAAGATCCGGCGCACAAAACAAAAGCCCCGAAAGTTTCATCTCTGAACTGACACGGGACATAAATAACAAGTCATATTTTCACGCCATTTCAGCCCCGCTCCGCAAAGAATGCGCGTCTCTTTGGATTAATGTACCTTCATACATTTATACCCAGCTCTTGAGCTCAACAAGCTTTCCTCTTCTTTCTTCTCACCTTTGAAACATTCATTTTACAACTGAGTTTCTACCTAAAAAGCATAATACGTAAAGTATAGAACAAAGTAAAAATGAGAGGTGACATGGGATGTTTTGTCGCGGTTGAAGTGATGAATTTTCCACAAACTTCTTTCCGTGTCTATCCGAGCACTTTGTAAGATAATAAAAACTGGCCAAGAGTGAGTTCAAAAATTACACTAAAGGTACCATCATTTTTATCAGGTAATAGATGACCCGGTAGGTACTTCGCATCACCTATCAATGAGTGGACCCGATATTTTCTCAACGTTTAAATCTTCCCTGGACTACGACAAACATTTTAAAACCAAAATCAACTAAATCGGCCCAGCCGTTCTCGAGTTTTAGCGAGACAAACGAACAGCAATTAATTTTTATATATATAGAGATTTGGTGAGATATTAACTGACCGAGTGAGCCAAGCAATTCTAGGTCTCTCCTCGTACATTAGCAGGTATGCCTTCATCCATCCAGATGTTTATTTGTTTGATTGGGTGTTGGTAGTCACGTACATATGGTAAGTAATTTTCAACTGGTTTTAATTCACACGGGTAGATAAATTGTTATAATAGGTATTTGACTTAAATATTCGGTACTCAATTTTAAACGTTATTACTTCGAATTTTTAATTTAATTAAAAATATTGCAAGAGTCACGTTGTCACGGCACTAATTACAATATTTTATCAATGCATGAGCGTACCAAGTCCTAGATAGTTTTAGAAAAGGAAATATATTAAAATAAAAAATACATACCCGACTACGGCTATTAAAACTATAAAATTAATCAAATGACATCTTACACCTCGAAATCGGTGCAGTTGTTGAGCTTATAAGAACCCATGTACAAACAAAGCATAGATACACCCGAAAAACATTACCCTCCATCTGAGGCAGTAGGGTGCAAGAGTGATGAATAATTTCATTTAATACAAATAAACAATTACTAATACCTACTTCTCTTCCCACCTTCCCGGACATACTGTGATTGGCATTTATGTAGGCGATTGGCTGACCCCCTATCACTACAATACAATATTACCTCTAACCCTCTAATACCCTCTCCCTTCTATGTAACCCTCTAACCACGGCCAAATGTGGCGTTAAAGGGCCTCATGGTCTTTGACGCTCTGCCTACCCCACAAGGGAAAACAGGCGTGGTTGTATGTATGTTTGTAAATAATTAATTGAAATTTGTTTCAAGATTGAACTCTTAGAACGCGGAACCCTAACTGCAGCTGAAAGAGCATAGATCAAGTGTCTGCCGCAGCCGACAGCCGACAAAAAGTTGCCAGGGACGCGAAGACAGGTGCTATTTGGAATCACGTTTAGTTGAATTTATGGAGAAATACGATTTTTAAGATATGCCTCAAATCCTTACTCGGCGATATCTTGATGCGTACTACACAGGAATATAATTATTTGCCGCCATATGTTTCCTGAGAATAACAATCTTGGAATTTCAATAAAGGCTAGTGTGAATAGATATCTTCTAGACTACGTCCCATGGTACTAGTAGTCCACAACATGCTCGTCATTTTGATGAATTTGTGTAGAGTGACAGAAAGTGAGTTTGTGAAGTTTGCTTTTGTGTAAATTTTTAACGCAATTTGAGTTGATTTTTATTTTAGTTTCTTTTGGTTAGTGAGGGATTTCTGCAAGATATAACTCGACAAATGACGACGTTCGTCCATTAGAATTATCTATATTCATAGATAATACCAAAATAAAATATGTTCTGAATGAAGACAGTTCGTCAACGAACACTGAGAAGGTGATTTTCAAGACGACACTTTAGACACAGAGAAAAGGTTTGCGAAGAGAAAATGCTTTTTATTAATATGTATGTACCGATATACCTTTTAGATTCGCGAATAAAGAAATAATTAGCCGCGAATATAGGAATTGGGTCAAATTTTTTTTAATCCGCGAATAGTGAAAAGGCGAATGAAGAAAGCGCGAATAAGGACCTCTTACTCTAAATAATTTATGTCATTCTATTTACTAATATTTGTACTTTGCAAAAAAAACTTTTAGAATAGAATAGTAGAAACATAAAATAAACAATAAACAAACGACAGTACAAAGGTGGCTTTATCGCGTAGAGCGATTTCTTCCTGGCAACCTTAGGGTGGATGTACTTAGTATTTTATTTTTATTTTCAAGTTTATATGTCTTTTTGACCTTAGACATATATATACACATTATCACATACAGTACATTCATACAGGTCAAAAATACATTCATTTCTGTTTTCTTTTTATTGCCTTTAATTTATATGGCACATTTTATGATTATACAATAAATGAAATTAAAATATTATTGATAATTAATAAAATACTCCTTTAAAAATAATCGCCAAAAAGTCGAATGGTTAACTTACCATGGTGATTTCGTAACGTTAGCTATTTAGGGTTTACAGGCGAGTTGTTGGTCAATCGTAGACCTATCTTACATAAAAAAATAATGATAAAAATATTCTTTACCTATCTGTACAAAGGTTACTTTTAATCCTTAAATTATTATTTACAAAAAAAAAAAATGCGGTAACAAACATTGAAAAAAAAATACGCAATTAATAACCTCCTCCTTTTTTGAAGTCGGTTAAAAATACAACCGAATTCGGAGTCTCAGTAATAGGATCCCGTTTTACCCTTTGGTTACGGAACCCTAAAAAAGTGAATAGTGTAAAAGAAGGATTATCTATTTTACGTTTCGGGTTAAATCGCGAGTGAATAGGTTTCTTCTAGGCAAGCGCGCTCCATCGTAGACCTTAACTGTTGCTTGAGGTGAGTTGACGGTCAAGCACAAGCCTATTTTTGAATAAAAAAAGATTTGTTCGATTTTTCCTTTAAAACATACCTAGTGTATTTTTAAAATTATGTATAATCTAGAGTAACAGTAAATCTAGAAAAGATAGTGCTTCAATTAATATTTATTGCACGCGTACAAAATAGCAGCATTACGCTGCTACGCCACAGCATAATATTGTAAGTATCTCTACTTCGGTTTACAAGATTTTTATTCTATAAAGGAATCAATGCTTAAAAAATGTAGCAAGATAGCTTTAAGTTAACTATGAAAGCATATTTTTTATGTTTGATAGATCTACGATTGGCCACCAACTCGCCATACGAAAATATACCTATATAGAAAAAGTAGAAAATAAATCTATATTTATATATATATATATATATATATATGTTACTGTAAAAGCCCGAATATTGGTAAATCTTAGGTTTTACCAGTGACGGTTGGTAAATGTTAGTTTTGGAAATAAAACAATGCATATGTTACTGTATTCGGGTTTTACAGTAACATATATAATAACATTTGTTTGATTGAACGATGTAGCTTGGTGCAACGCAGTCTTAGGTATAAGCAATAATTTCTTCAGAGATTAGGTTATGTTTTTTTTTTAGTACAAAAAAAACCATAATCTAATCTCTGAAGAAAGTATTGCTTATACCTATACCAGGATCAACTAGTTTGGCCTAGCCTAAACTGGTCTATTATGCATTGTTTTATTTCCAAAACCAACATTTACCAACCGTCACTGGTAAAACCTAGCATGTACTAAATTCTAATGGTAAAAGCCCGATAAAATCGTTTCTTTTTTACATATTCTTACATTTACCGACTCGTGTTGGTAAACCCTAAGATTTACTGGTAAAACCTAAGATTTACCAATGTTCGGGCTTTTACAGTAACATATATATAATTATATAAATCAATTGCTGTTCGTTTGTTTCGCTAAAACTCGAAAACAGCTGGGCCGATTTAGCTGATTTTGGTTTTGAAATGTTTGTCGTTACCAGGGAAGGCTTAAACGTTGAGAAAATATCGGGTCCACCCATTGATAGGTGATATGAAGTACGCCGGGTCATCTAGCTAGTAATAATAATTACCCTGAATATTAACAAAGAAACGTTACCTAACTTTTACAGACTTCAAAAAGAAAGAGGTTAACAATTCAGCGGTTTTTTTTATTTTATGTTTATTACCGTATATCTCCGGTATTTATAAACCGGTTTCGAAAACTCATTATTTTGAAAATATCGTGCTATTATTTGAATTGTTTTCTTGTGCGTTCATAGTATGAAACAAGAAGGCCTGTTTACGTCCACATATTGAAAAGTGCAACTACGAAACCCTACGCATGATCTGACACGTTTTTTTTTTTTTTATCAGCCCTGTTTTTACAAACTGTCCCACTGCTGGGAACGGGCCATCTTCTCATTGTGAGAAGGGTTAGGCCATAGTCTGCCACGCTGGCCAAGTGCGGGTTGGCAGACTTGCGGGTTGGCAGACTATCACGAGATCTGACACGTACTTGGTCAATATTACTTTAATAGCATTGGTACCATACAATTTACGTAACTGAAAATTACACTTCACTGTGCCATTGCAACGTCTCAACAAAATAAGCGCTGCAAGCGATATGTTAGCCGATAAGAGCGCTAAGTGGTGTGCGGTGCAAATAATTCGCCTCGCGTCTTCGTAGCGTTAGTTAGCGCTTACTTACACCACGCTTACGTACGCTACTTCTAGGTGATGTATGACAGCGTAGTTCATGTTACGAACCTAAGCGGACCTTGATTATAGAAAATCTTATTTGAAATGGTCATATGTTATCAAATATTAGTGTACTTACGATATTAATAAGTATATTAATAAGATATTATTGTTACAAAATAAGTATGCCATTTTAAAACATCTCGTACTTAATTATTTTTTCTAGTTTTAAAATTGCATCATAAGTAACGTTTTGGCGGGAACGTCTTAGTAACACGTTGTTGCTTTGTTTTATTTTCCAAACTTGAGGTATTTTGAACATTAATGCTATAAAATGGTGGTGTTTTATTAATTAAGTGTTCGATCAAGTGCGTGAGTGTGGACAAGTGAAATAAAGCAGTGAAACGTGTGATTTTACGTTGTCGGCAAAACTCTCTAGAAGCTTCTAGTAAAGTCGCCATCAATTTACTGAGACAAGACTAAAATTAGAAAATCTCTGTTTACGTGACTTAGACTTCGACTAGAACACTATATAACTTGTATTATTTAAGAAACTTAAAAAATATTTCAATACGTGACACTAGCAAATCGCTAATCGTGGGGTCCAATACAAAAAAGAAAAAGAAGAAGAGCTAACAGCAATGTGTTTGATCTTTTTCAGTTGACAGTTTAATTTTATCGAATTGAATAGATTTTAAATTTTAGATAATTTTAGTAATCATCAGCTGAGATGAATGTGCGATTATCGTTGATTTCCAAAACTTTCTTTCATACAAACCTTGTTTTGACAATTACAAACAGGTAGTACAATAGGTCGAGACGTTCTTACGACTCGTACTATCCCGATGCAGGGCAAAAGCTTCTTTTCCTTCTTTCCATTTTTCTCGGTCAAGAGCTTCTTTAGTCCAGCCATACATTATTTTTTTATTATGACTTTGATTTAAATGACAGTAGCATGTCATAATCTAATGACATTATTATGCCACCGTCATCATTTAGATGGGCATCGCGCTTTAGAATTGCACCATCGACTTGAAGAGTCTTTACTGGTAACTACGTTGTCTCGAATTTACATTTAACGTCTGTTATTACGGTGTTAAAATCTAATTTAGTATTTAGTTAATTATTTAATACAGGTCATATTTAATGCGAAATTAAATATTAGGCGAGAATTGCATGATTTTTGATCTCTTTAAAATATATATAAACCTACATAGAACATCTAATTATGGCTAACTGAAACCAGTTAATAAACAAATATCTAATTTATATTTTAATACATAAGCAATTTTGATTTTGATGTGTATGTTCGTGCGAGAAACTATGAAGATTTATATTCAAATTATTTATTTACCTTATAACAATAAATTCGTTATACTAGATACAGATACGGTCACGTTTGTAAAGGTTCCTCGTAGTTACAACGGAACCCTTACAAATTCGCCATGTCTATATATCTGTCTGGCTGTCCGTATGTCTAAGACATAAAAAATCTATAAAATTAAAAAGGGATGGCACTCAAAAGAAGGGATTTTTGTTTTCAATCCATTTTTTCGTAGTCATTTATAGTTTCATAAAGGTATCGTTTTCTTATTAAATGTGAGTGATACCGAGGTATAAAAGAGGTGACAAAATTTGATCTCTTTCCTCTCATATGTATTTCTACTCTATTATAGGTTACATATTAGAATTATTAGATGATCGTATTGTAAATCTAATTTTACTGAAAATAAGGCCGGTTCACCTAATTTTAAAGTCACTAATGGTCATTTGATATAAAGGTTACCTTATTGCAAAGTGGTCTAAACAAACTATACTCGCCAAATAGTTTGCTTTTAGCTCACAGTATTAGCTACTGAACCCTACCATATGTGTGTGTCGGTCGACACGGTCTTGGCCACTTTTTATCTGTCACGCCAACATGCGCAGAGCTACTGCACAGTTTAATTGAGTACTTATCCCTTAGAAAAAATTTCATCATCATCATCAACCATTGATTGTGTCCACATACTCAGCAGTGTGTGGACACAATCTTCTCTTTAGCGCGTCATTCTTCAGAACAATTTTATTCTCGTAAATAACTTATACATTCAATTTAATTTTAAATTTGGCCTTAGTAAGTAAAAGTTGTGAAATATGTGCCTTTGACTGGCCTTGTGGCTCAGTCGGTAGTGTGTCTACGTCTACCTGCTGAACTGAAAGGTCGTGGGTTCGATCCCCACCCAGGGCAAACATTTGTGTGATGAGCATGGATGTTTGTTCTGTGTCTGGGTGTTTCTATGTATCATATGTATATATTTACAAAAAAAAAGTATATATGTATTCTATCAGCCATCTAGTTCCATAGTACAAGCTTTGCTTAGTTTGGGCTAGATGGTGTTGTGTGAAATGTCCACAATATTTTTTTTTTTATGACATCCTTTCCTCTTTTGTGTGATACAAGGTAGGTATCCTAATAGCCCAGTGCACTAGGTTGACAGCGAATTATAAGCTTTAACAAACTAGTTTTATAAGATTACATTCACTGAGATTGGAGTTGCCAAACTATCAGATAAAGAGCGTAGTATCCCTGGAAACTGCTCACCGTCAGGGTTGACAATTTACTAGCCAAACAAATAAATTTAAATTAAATAAAAACAGTCACATATACACGCACATATACATAATAAATAGGAATTAATTATTAAATTGGCGATGGTTACATATTTCTGCCTTTTGGTGTGGAAACTTTAGGTCCATGGGGTCCAAGTGCGTGGCAGCTTTATAATGAAATTGCTATGCGACTGATAGAGAGAACAAATGACCAAAGGGCTGGCGCTTACCTCGGTCAGCGGATTAGCATTGCTATCCAACGAGGCAATGTCGCCAGCCTTTTGGGAACGTTGCCTTGGGACTGTGACCTGAGTTCTGTTTTTTATCTGTAATATGTTTTTTATTTATAATAATATATTTATTTATTTAGGTCATTTATAGAAATAAATTATTAAAAAATAAATAAAATAAATATCTCTGAGTAACTTTTATTTATTATAGGCACGTCTTTCGAAATAATTCTGAAAATAAATCGAATTAAAAAAAAACTACTTCAAAACTGAAACGGAAGAAATAACAAAGACCTTAAAAATATAGTTTGAGTACGTACTTACCTACTTAGGTAGATGCCAAGTTTTGATTTAAATTATCGGTATTATGTATCAGTTGTTATTTCTGCCTTTTCAGTTTTAAAGTTGTTTTTTTTTTTTTTTTTTTTTTATTAACTAATATTAAATTTTAATGGTATTTATTCGTTTTGCTACTAAAAATTTGATTCATCAAACTTCACTTAAACGTAAGTTCGTTTAATTTTGAAACACACTTCACTACTATTGTAACATCTATTTTTTGGAATAAAAAGTATGTCAAATCCTTTTACATAGTATAAGTAATACCTACCAAATTTTGATCAAATCCGCCCTGTAGTTTGAATTGCGTCGACGAAACGTTTATATTTTAAAACTTAAAAAATACATATCTTGAAAAGTACTGAACCGATTGTGATAAATTTTGCACTGTTACTTAATCTGGCAATTACTATAATCAATAAAAATGCAATACAACTTCTGGTTTTTGCGTAACGCGTGGACAAACATATATACCTACATACACTTATGAAATTCGGCACACGTGCTTAGAAACCAACATAGACTAACATATGTGAAAATTGTGCAATTGTAAAAATATTAGTTATATACATATAAAATCCCCTTTTTTGAAGTCGGTTAAAAAGACGACACCTAAAGTACCTATGGTAATTCACCCATCATTTATCTATCATTGTCAATATGCTATTGGAACCGAAAAGTACCTTGTGACACAGCATAAGCCATCAATCAAAGTTGACACGTGAATTAATTTGTTGATTATATTTGTAGGTAGATGTAAAAGCTTTGTACGCCATCTAACGAACATAAATAGAAACGACAGTTGTAATTTACTATATTCCGAACCAGCAATGTTTGACATTTGTACTGGCTTCCCGTGATCGCAGCTGACCATATCCTGACGCAAAATATCTGGGATAAATTAAACATGTCTCGTTCTAGTTGATCATATTTAATCTCTAAAATCTCACATTATCGTCTACGCATAACTTTCCCTAAAACCGCAGACCTACAAACTTCACCCACCAATCATAATAACTGGTATATTACATTATAAGCAATAATTAAGTTCTAACTGCGACAACCCTAATCCAGTTAAAAGCGGTTAAAACCAGATACACGCTCGTTTTGAGCGGGAAAAGCGGATTAAGTGAACGCTCCAATAACATTAACATAGAAATGGTGGTTTATACAGAGACATTTTTAGTGACCCCGTTTGGAGTATATTTTTCATGGTTAAGCTTGTCGCAATTGTGTTGGTTTTATAAGTTTTATAATGTTGTTTTAATATAGTTTTGAAGAATAATTTTATGCAGTAAGTAATTAAATTGTTATTACATTTAATTTCAATTATCTTTAGATATAACAATAACAAGTGGGTAGTGCATGTTTAATCATACGATTTTCAAAAGGAAGCACTCAATTCGGTTGTATTATTTAAGACAGACAGACATATTAGTGTGGCATTTTTACTGTTTAAAAATATACATAAATTGTATCTCTTATTATTGATATTAATATTATATTGTGCTCATATTGACCCTAGAGATAATAATTCTGGACAATTTAATTAATCAAAATCAGAAAGGGTCATGCTCATTATGGTTTATGAATACAGACCAACAAATAATGAAAAAAAAAAATGCACGAAAGTTATTATAATACGTAGGTACAAATGGCTGAACAGTAAGTTTTGAGTAAGAGATCTGATTTTACCTAAGTACTTCTTACCTGACGAACAAAATATAATCGTTACGTAGCTCATCGTAAACTTAGTGCAACGTAACAGACACACAGCACGATAGCGACCAACTTAGGCAAACACTATTTTCTACACATTGAAACATCCCTAAATCCTTTAAGCTCCATACAGCTCCACACAACTCCATGCAGCTCCACAGCTCCACAGTCAGCGCATCAAATTTAGCGAGGACAATACTTTACCTTGTGAAAATTATAAGTGCTAGAAGCCACTACGTTGCAAAATAATCTTTGAATTAAGCGAAAATCTAAGTTACGTGAAGATGATCTGACAGATCAGATCTAAACTAAAATGTCGAAATATAGAAGAAATGGAAAGCTTATCAACCATGGCCATTTAACAATTAATCAAGTCTCTCTCTTTGACTATTCTAGTGTGGTTGTACCCTATGTCTCTTTAATAAAGTCGGTCACCCTTCTCTAATTTATACTATGCGTGCAGTAGTCGCTGACCGCAACTACCTACCTATATTGGCCGATATTAGAACTATAAATCTTTGGTTGGGATTAAATGACTAAATCGGGGATACGGCATACTTTACTTGATGTTTATTAAGTGCTTTAAAGAATAGGGACATTTATTGTTTAATATTATTAAAATATGTAATAATAATACTCTTAACTATTGTAATCTTTTCTAAGTAAGTGTCGTAAGTGTTTTCTATAAGTGTGAATTCAAGTCAAATATGAGAAAGTTTTTAACGTGATCGAATACAAAAAATAATACATTATTATACTATAATATACTATTAAATACTATTACTTTGAATAAAACTATTACTGCTTCTTACAGGCAGAAATAGTAAAATGATTGTGACATTTCGATAATTTTATTCATATTATTACATTGTCAAATTGTAACAAAATAACAACAGTAAATAAAAATACTAATACAGACAGGTAATTTCTATATATAGGTATAGAAATAGTATATAGTTCTACGAATTGCTTGAAAAATCTGATAAATTAAAATTTTGATACAACAATAAAGACATTTTCACATTTTTGAACAGCACATTTTCTTAGCTATGTTATTAATTTTATCTATTGTTGTTTGTATGTTACATTAATGTAAAATAATCTCTTTTATTAATGTATTTTACTGGTACTATAAAAATATAAATTTAATTAATTAGACTAAGAGGCTTTGGGAATATATTTTTTCAATAAAGACGAGGATGCCAGAAAAGTAATATTATTAAGCGTAAACGTAAACAAAAACGTAACATTATTGGAATTTGTAATTACAAACACTTACTGTATAATTAAATCTATGACACACTATCAATAATTAATCAAACAATATTGGTGGATTATTCACACAACACCATAATTCTATTCCAAACTATGAAAACAAAATCGATTTTCACTATCGAAACAAGATGGCTGATAGAATACATAAATATGTACCTATATACTTTTTTTTTGTAAATACATACTTAAGATATATAGAAACACCCAGACACAGTACAAACATCCAAGCTCATCACACAAATGTTTGCCCCTAGTGGGTATCCAACTCCCGACCTACAACTTAGCAGGCAGATATAGGTATATTTCATGGGTATCCTATCTTTCAATCGAAATACATTTGTTTGAATCTTACTTGCCCGAATCTGTTTTATATAACTATCTGATTCGAGCACTATTATTATTAACGGGATATTTACCATGGTTCGCGTTAATTTTGAGTTCCCGATATTTCGGCACAGTTACATGTACCATGTTCACGGGCGACTGAAGAATGTGGGTGGATGATACGGTTAACAGCAGACATATCTGGAGCTCAAAATTAACGGGAACCACGGTAAATATCCCGTTAATAATAATAGTGCTTTAATGAATGACCCTGAAATATTAAAAAAGTGTTTTATCTAATTTCAGATGTTCTAAATAACACAATTTTCTGATTTCATAAGGTTCCTACTAACCTAACAAATATTTAGGCAAATGAAACTTGTAGCGAGCAAGTTTTATTTGACCAATCTGTTTTTAGGTTATGTTTTTATTTATATGCAGAAACTTTCTTATTTGAAAAGGTTCGGGTATCACATGTCATTATGTATACAGGCATAGTAACAAAGTGGTGTTTCGGGACTTTGGGAGTGTGGCCGACTTAGAAGCTCGCCTTCCACAAAAATCCCAGAATCGGGCTGAAGTACATGTTTTTGAAGACAAAAACCTTAACTTGAATATTATCGTTTTTGAAAAAACAAAAAAAAAACCATTGAGATGTTTCATTTATGTCATTTGCCTAATAGTAATACACCATGTACACCATGTTGACCTCATACAAGTGGCAGGAAGACGCTGGATGCAAGCCGCTTCCAATCGGTCTTTTTGGAAATCCATGGGGGAGGCCTATGTCCAGCAGAGGACTTCTTATGGCTGAGATGATGATGATGAATGGTTATATTTTATGATTTTTAGTTTACTTACTAAAAAATAGCAACACGAAACTTGGACACCAGTTTATTACTATGGCTGTATACTTAAACTTTCTAACTACAAACATTCGGTTAACAGACGAATGAAATTCATGCACGCTAGAGATATTTGAATTCTAAGTATAATATAGCTGTATGCTCTAGGATTGACTATTTTATTGTTTTAGATGAGCGTAATCCGTTAAGAAATACCGTTTTTTTTTGCCTCGTTCAAAACGCGATTTCTTTTCAGTTATGGTCAGCTATACACTCGCTCAATACCTACGTATGTAGGTGTGCGTGTGTGAACACAGAATACAATATATACGGGTAAGCGAGCGAGAGGATGTGCGTCACAAGCTATATGATTGTCGTATATTTCTTCTCGTTTTTGCATATGGTACACTATATCTTCGTCTCTTTTCGTCCAGTTTTAACCTTTTTTCCGCAGAAATGATTAAATTATCAATCACTTCAAATCCAAATCAAACATAGTTTAAGCAAATAAAACAAAGATTTACTATACATTTAGTGGACCACTAGAACTGAAAGATGATAAATATTAAACATTTTAGATGTGCTAATAAGCCTTAATTTTCTGAGATAAGCAAATCTTGTATTTCATCATTGTACAGTTTTAGTGCCTTCTGTCCTTTACAAACTGGAGAAGCTACCACGAGCCTATTACTTAAATCATGTTATTTTATTTAATTACATGTAATTCTAGTTTTCTTTTCTTGCAAATTTAATTTTAATAGATATAGATGAAAGCCTGGAATTAACTTATTTTCATTTCAATATGTGACATTGAGGCAATTCTCAAGGTTTTCTCAAGGTTCTGAACTACTGGAAATTAAAAAAATCACCAAATTCAAAAATGAAACAAAAAAAAACGCATTTTGCATTAAGTTATTTTGTCAGTCAGTCTATTCAGTTAATCTGATTGGGTTCAGTGATATTTTCAGAATGAATAACAAAGTAGTGCTTATCCAGTAAAATTAAGATTTGTGACAACATAAAAGACAACTAAGAATATTGTCGCGCCGGTCCTATCAAATATTTTTCAACCGTTACAGTTAGGATTTGGCACGCGAGGTGGCTGTGAAGCAGCTGTCCATTCTGTGAGAACATTTTTGGACCAAAATTGTGGAGATCTACTGTTGAAGGTGGATGTAAAGAATGCTTTTAATTCATTAGATAGAGGAGCCTTATTGACACAAATCAAAGACAAAATCCCAAATTTATACAGTTTCTTTGGCAGTGTTATGCGTGTTCTTCTAAATTAACTTATCAAGGACATGAAATCATATCAAGTATGGGATGTCAGCAGGGAGATCCACTTGGTCCTGCCATTTTCAGCCTAGCCATTCATCCCATAATACAACGTTTAAAATCCAAACTTAATGTTTAGTACTTAGATGATGGTACGTTGGGTGGTGACGCAAATACTTTATATGATGATCTTGTCTTTTTAATGTCTGAATTTCGTAAAATTGGTCTAGAACTAAATTTCTCAAAATGCGAACTTTTTATTTCAAACTCTTACCCGGAAAAAGATTTGATTATACAAAAATTCAATGATTTGGCACCAAATATTAAAATAGTAAATAACAGGACACTATGTTTGTTAGGCTCCCCTATCATGGATGAATCTATCACTCCATTCATTGAGGAAAAAATTCAAAATTTTCTACAAGTTTCAGACCGCTTAAACAAAATAAACACCCACATGGCATTCACTATTATTCGGTTTTCTCTTTTCGTACCAAAATTTACGTATCTTGTCAGGTGTTGTCAGTTATGGAAACATGTAGATATTATTCAGAAACTAGACAATATCATTAAAAATACTTTGGCCTTAGTTTTGAACGTAAATTTGAGTGATAGAGAGTGGTTACAAGCTTCCCTGCCAGTACGTTTCGGTGGTCTAGGCATTCGATCCATTTCTGGAGTTGCTCTCCCTGCATTCTTGTCTTCGATTCATAGCAACCAAAATCTGATCACAAAAATTCTGTCTAATACTTCATTAGTTAATGACATTTCACAAATAAACGAAGCCAAGGATGCATGGATAAGAGCATGCCCAAATACCTATTTCCCAAAAACTAAATCATCGCAGCGGTTATGGGATGGACCGATGTGTGAGCAAGTGCGGAATAAACTAATAAATACGTGTCTTAGCTCTACAGATCGTGCCCGTCTGCTAGCTGTTGCGGAATGGGAATCGGGTTTGTGGCTACAGGTCTATCCATCGCCCAATACTGGAACCCTATTGGATTCGTCGACTTTTAGGGTTGCAACCTGCCTAAGATTGGGCGCACCGTGTTGTGCTTCACATCGTTGCCAGTGTGGAGTTGTGGTCAGTCAGCTCGGTCATCACGGTCTTTCCTGCAGTAGAAGCGCCGGTAGAATTCCGCGTCATGCCAGTCTTAATAACGTTATTCGCCGGGCTTTTACCAGCGCTAACTGCGCGGCCATTCTAGAACCAAGTGGTCTCGTACGTAGTGATGGTAAAAGACCGGATGGAATGACCTTGATTCCGTGGAAGATGGGGCGGCCCTTAGTATGGGACGCCACTTGCGTTGACACCTTTGCACCGTCACATCTTCCCAGAACCCAAAATAAGGCTGGTGCTGCGGCTGAATTTGCAGAAGACCTCAAAAGGCGCAAATATAGTTCGCTCGATAGTGGATATATATTTGAGCCTTTTGGGGTTGAAACTTTAGGACCGTGGGGACCAGCAGCAAAAAAAATATATAGAGAGCTCTCGTCTCGTCTGATCGACGCAACACGTGACCAGAATGCTGGCCTCTACTTTGCTCAAAGAGTAAGTATCGCTATACAACGAGGTAATGGGGCCAGCATCCTGGGAACGATTCCCGCTGCTAACGGTCTTTTAGAGTAGTTTTATTTTTATGTTTAGTTAGTTGAGTTTGTATATTGTTTTGTTGAAATGTAATTACCTATTTTGCTAGAATATTGTTATTTAAATGAATGTACTGATGTTTTGAAATACATCTGACTCGATTTCATAATGATATTATAAAATCGAAATTTGTTACCTGTACACGCTCAAACGGCAGAACCGATCTTTATGAAATTTAGTAAAGAGATAGCTGTGGACCTGGAGACGAGCATAAGCAATTTATCATTATCATAATCATCACCGTTTTTCAGAACTATGCGGATGAAACCGCGAAGCGCAACTAGTTTAGTTTATGTTTTTTAGGAATCTTCCTATTATAATTTCTAAGAATCTCTCAAAGTTCATTTAATGTGATCAGCACCATACAAACGGATTTATTTTGAAAAGACTATTATACTATATTGTTAAACTGTAAGAGTACCACAAGGTTCGATATAAATAATCCAATGCAGACAGGTAGCAGTGTCATGTCCAGCACGGAGCCGAATGCCCTCATCTGTATCGGATGTGTATTCACCAGGCGAATGAATTGTGTTATTGATTTGTATTGTGATTCATCTGGAATAAAAAAACTTAATTTAGATTTTTTACAACTTCAGCTCAAAGTCGCTTAACATCAGGCGAGTGATTGATCAATCGTAGAGCTACCATGCATAAAAAACTAATGTATTTGAAGGTTTAATATTGATACGGATAACATTTTAAATCATAATTTACCTACCTGTATTTTAACCTACCTGATAATTGTAGAGTTCCCGTCACGTAAAAAGAACGCTGGTTTGTTCGTGCTTACGAACAAATCAGCGTTCTTTTTACTTACGTGACGGGAACTATAGCTGTCACAATGATCTCAAAGTAAGTATACGTATACATAAATAGTAATTACCTACGCATAGCAAAGCTATGCGTAGCGCTAGCTCAAGGTCACCTAACGAGCTATGGAGAGGGCTATGCTCGGAGTCTCTCTACGAGATCGAATCGGAAATGAAGAGATACGTAGACGTACAAAAGTCACCACGTACCACGACCACGAGACCACGTACCGGCAAGCGCAGCGTAGGAAGACCAGCCACGAGATGGACAGATGACCTCATACAGGTGGCGGGAAGACGCTGGATGCAAGCAGCTTCCAATCGGTCTTTTTGGAAATCCATGGGGGAGGCCTATGTCCAGCAGTGGACTTCTTATGGCTGAGATGATGATGATGATGATGACCTACGTATAAGTCTTTAGGCATAAGAATTTTTCCCATAACTACAAGTTATCATTACAATAAACAAGAATTATTCTTTAGAATAATGTACTGAGAGTATTGAGTTGTTTGAGATAATAAATCACATTTTATTCAATACTATAAAAATGTTCTACATGCAATAACAATATAAAATAATAACGTAGTGTATATAAATAACATTTCTATATGCCATTATCTAAAAATGTTATTTCTTAGCTTATCCTTAAAACAAAATAGACAGTTCAAAAATTACAGACATCCGAAGGAACTTGAACCCGCATTATCCCGATCTGTATCTGGGAGCGTTTACTATTTGGCCACAGAGGTGTCACGTGGGATCGTCGAAACTTTAAAACAGTATTTTTGCTTAAACCGATCAAGCGTTGGTGGCGCCACCCGTAACACACGCTTCAAGCGGGTAATTACTCCGCTGGAGCCTTTACAAGTTCCATATACTGACGAGAGAAGTTGCAAGTCTGCAAATATTCGATATATTTGAGTGTTTTATGCACTGAACTATCAAAAAAATTATAGACAGTTCAAAAACTTACACACTTCCGACGGGATTCGAACCCGCATTATCCCGACCTGGGAGCCTTTAAAAATTTTGAATTTGGAAAATTTGTAGATACTTCAGTGTGTAAAACACTCAAAAATATCGAATATCCTTAAAACATTTAGTAAGAGTCGTTTAACGCACAATAATAGGCATATCAAAAAAGCTGATAAATAATAAATAATTGTGATGACCAATTTTTTATTATAATATTAATTCCGCTTTATAAATTAAATGTCTAAATTCCGCGCTGTAGTAATAAATACGTACTCGTAAAACATGATGAATGCACAAGCCATCTACTAAGAAGTTGTTTCAATCTATTTCCATTGTTGCGAACTTGCTGAGCAGCCTTACACACCATGCAGAAAGCTTGCAAAGACTCTAGTAGAATTATTTTGTATGTGAAATATGGTAATTTAAAAGGCATTTTCTGTAAAATAGACAATGTATACAGGTTTATTGTTGAAATTAAACAAATTTTAACGGATTTATCGGGACAACCTGTCATCTAGTCTCACCGGTGACCATGGACGCTGCACTGTTCGAAATGACAGGTCATAAAAAATTAAAATATACCCAATAAATCCGTTATATGTTGTTAATGAGTAAAAATTGCTAGACTCTTGTAAAACATTACGTTTATTATTTTCAATAACCTCTTGATTTAAATAAACATAACAATAGGTAGGTATAGAAAAATTAAAAAAACTGATTGTTTGGAGATTATTTAAAATATCCATAGGCAACAAAGATTATGGATATTTCAAACAATCTCCAGTTTCAGGCAGAGTGCCCAAAATGCTGGCGGCATTTCCTCTCTGGATGGCAATGCTTATTTTTTGTCCAAATTAAAGGCCAGCATTTTGGGCATGCAAATAATTTTTTAACCTCCCCGACAAATATAAAAAAAATCCATAGCACACGGCCCCCATGGTCCAAGAGTTTCTACCCCAAAAGGCACAAATATGTAACCTTTATCAAGGTTACTATATTTGCGCCGTTTGAGGCATTCTACTGAAACAATTGAAATTGTTTCAGCAGAAAAAAAAAACAAACAATCAATTCCTCTTGATTATGTATAGTAAGAGGAACAACTAGCTAGTAAGTTTAGACAACTTGAAACCCCCTGGCATAAAAACAGCTGTGCCAATTTTGATTAAAAACTCTTTCGAATAAAGAAAATCAAAAACGGTCCATCCGTTTGGGAGTTACGATATCATAGACACACATACTCGTACAACTTAATTCTATAACAATCCTCGACCCAAATACAGGAGTCTATTTGGGTCGCCGGTCGAGGGTTAAAACTCTTGGAAACAATATAATAAAGGTGGTACCTATGCCGCGCATGCGGAATTTTAAACTATACTTATATATTAGTATCAGGTATTTATTGTAATTGATCATTATGTTTGTGAAAGTAATAAGATTCTGTTTTTGTTTTTTAATAATTTTTATGGTTTGTAATATTTTATTGCGGCAAAAAACGCAATAAAAATGAACAGAAACTTAAATAGGTTTCATTACAATTACATCAATGTTTGATAGAAACTTAATGAAGTACTGAAGTCAGATTATTCTTTATATTAGAGGTACTACAGCGGTGTAGAGCTGTGTTTAGAATTTGTTTGTTTGTTTCTTAATAGGTGCTCGATCGAAAATTGCTTAAATAAAACTTTCGACCACGTCCACTTGCATTTTATAATGTCAAATATAATCATACACGGCCCTACGCAGTTCTCGAAGCGTAGACGACACTCAACAAGACTGGAGCGAAGTAGGAGTGGGGTGGGTGGAATAGAAGCAAGGTGTGGACAGTGTAAGTGTGGCAGTCGATTGAGAGTAGTAGGATCAGAGCGAAGCGGGAATGGGAGCGGAACGGAACTGGAGTGGGAGCGAGGTGAGAGCGAAACAAGAGTGCAACGAGAATACGGGACAGCCGCGAGGCAGAAGCGAGAGAGTGTAGGGCGAAAATGGAGTGAAACCGATGTGAGATCGGGACAAGAGCGGAACGGGAGCAGGACATATGCAGTGCTGGTGCGGGTCATTAGACGGGCGATGATGCAGCGGGTGTTTTTGGGAGCGTGATAAGAACGGTTTTCTTACGCGTACAAAGTAGCAGGTGTAATATATATACAGAAGAATAGCTCGTTTAAAGTATAGGATATATGCTTAGAAGTATTTGGGTTTACGATATATTATGTATACATACCGCAACTATTGATCTTATGTCCACATATGCGAGTAAAATATTGTATACGATTACGACAGTTATCATGATGGTTGTCTGTCGGAAAAGTTATATTAATTTGTAGATTATCAAATAATACAACATAATTAAAATAAGTAGAGTAATACATAATTAGTGAACTTTAAAAAAAACTGAAACAACCGACTTCAAAATATGTTTAATTTACTTGGATGACATATTTTTTCTTGTTATTTTGTGTTAAAAATAGGTAAATACCACTGAACTAATTTTGATGGAATTTCTTTGTGATTAATATGAAACTATACTTTTTCTAAATGTATAATTATATGCATATATTTTGTTTTTTTTTTGCCCTGTTTGTACAAACTGTCCCACTGCTGGGCGCGGGCCATCTTCTCATTGTGAGAAGGGTTAGGTCATAGTCTGCCGCGCTGGCCAAGTGCGGGTTGGCAGACTTCACACATCTTCAAGATCATTGAGAACTCCCAGACATGTAGGTTGCCTCACGATGTTTTCCTTCACCGTTTGAAGTTGGCGGCAATCAACAATACGCACATAACTTCGAAAAGACAGAGGTGCGTGCCGTGGGATTCGAACCCAGGACCTGCGGATCGCAAGTCAGACGGTCTCCCGACTAGGCTGCCGGAAACTTATGCATGTTAACTTATGCTATGCAGGGACCTGCGCGGGGGGCCGTTGACCAGTTAGCCTGAAATGCTAAATTTTGTTTTTGTGACGTGCCATAGTTTTTAAGTTGTCCTGTAATAGTGTGTTTGGAATAGGCTTTTAATTTGTTTGTACAGCTAATATGCATGTTTAATTAGGAGTAATAGAATAAAGGATTTTTGAATTTTGAATTTGAATTTTGAATACTTTTTCTAAATAAAATAATATAAGGATTTTTCAAATCAGTGTAATACTAACGGAGTTATGGGGCAACTTACAAAAAGTACAACCTAATTGAGAATGTTTTGAAGTCAGTTGAAAAGCGAGTCATAATAAATGTTGAAAAAGTCGAAAACGTACCTGCACGCAAAATATTTTATTACACATATTTGCAGCTTTTTCTATTACTTCATACATCGTAGACAATTCATCTATATCTATAACATTTACGTTCAAAGCAATAGCGTTGTTCTGCATTGTTAAGCGTTGAGTTTTGTTACCAACGGTTTCCATGTTTATTATACGTAAAATACAGTCTAATTGATCTGCTATTGTAATGTAAACGCTCCATACTACTACAAACTCAAACAAAAATCTAAAATCACTCAAGTTATAAAATATTTCGAAATAAACCAAAATTAAACTTGATCCGTCCATTATTCTCTCATACCATGTAAATTTGAGAAAAAAGTAAATATTTCCAACTATATTCCCCGCGACGTAAAATATTATATAAGAAAATAAGACAATAAAACGGATTTTATAGTTTATCACGTGTACCTTATCCGAAAAATGTTCATTGCTTATTTTTAAAAACATTATCATCTTGTTGAATTCTCTTGAGTAGTATAATGCTAATACTTTCACAAAAATAGAGTAAACCTGACATGATATATAATGAATAGAACTTGCACGGTTAGTTACTATGTGCAAAACAATATTGCTTATTAATGTGATGATTTCAATAAATGTCCCAATAGAGACAAATACTTTCATTATTCTGTTTAAAACTTGATAATTTCGGCAAACAAACACAATATTTTCTACAGTAAAAATAATCTTCAGTAACATCACCATGATTAATGATTGTATTATTAATCTTATTACGAGTATCTTAAGTACGTTCTGTTTCAAAGTCTGTCGATAAACTGAGGTACTCGTATTTACGTCGAGTCCGACAAGTTAACACTAAATTAATAATACTTAACTTGACGACGTTATAAATATTTAATAACTATGTAGTACGTAATTTGATTATTATCTATACTAATAATAATGAGAGATATTCGTGAAGGCTGAGAAGGACAAGCTCAGCAAGTACCTTGACTTGGCTCACGAGATAACCGCCATGTGGGATGTTGACTCGACGATCATTGTCCCGATAGTCGTTTCGGTGAACGGTGTCATAGCAAAGAGCCTCGACCAACATCTCAAGAGACTCTCGCTCGATGGTTGGGTCAAGGGTCAGATACAGAAGGCAGTCATCCTGGACACGGCACGTATTGTCAGGAGGTTTCTCCCTCTGTAGCCCCTACCACCGGCAGCTTGAGCCCCGCCCCGCTGCCGGCAGCGGCACCCTAGTTTTATACAATATTTATGTTTATTTTTTATAAGTTTATATATGCGTTGTAAAAAAATTAGAATTAAGATTGTATATAAATAAATGAGAGCTATAAAATAATATTAAATTGTAAGGTTTTGATGTTTTGGTAAGTATGTCTAATTCTTAGATTTGATATCTCTGGGTCTACTCAATTTTCTTAATACAAATTTACTATCAATAAACGCGCGAAACTGGTTTTTAGGGTTCCGCACCTCAAAAGGAAAAAACGGAACCCTTATAGGATCACTTTGTTGTCCGTCTGTCTGTCTGTCTGTCCGTCTGTCCGGGTGTCAAGACCTTTATCTCGGGAACGCGTGAAGGTATCGAGTTGAAATTAAAACCATGTACGCAGATCTATAGTATCTTGCTGCAGAAAGAAAAATAAAATTTCTCAGTTTTCTTTAAAAAAAGTTACAGCCGAATATGTCGTAAAAAACGAACATTTTGACACTCACAAGGGAATCAAAACCTATGGGGTACTTCCCGTTGACCTAGAATTATGAAATTTGGCAAGGAGCATTGTGTTAGAGTACACATATAGGAAAAAATCTGAAAACTGTACATTTTTAATTAAATCACATAAAATAGTGTCTTTAGAGAGACAAAAAAGAGCTTCATTAGCATAAGCTAAAACAGGGTTTGTTTTTTTTTTGCGGGTTGGCAGACTTCACACATCTACAAGATCATTGAGAACTCTCAGACATGTAGTTTTCCTCACGATGTTTTCCTTCACCGTTTGAAGTTGGCGGCAATCAACCATACGCACATAGCTTCGAAAAGAGGTGCGTGCCGCGAACCCAGGACCTGCGGATCGCAAGCCAGACGGTGTCCCGACTAGGCTGCCGGAAACTTATGTATATATTTTTCAAATCTAACTATATAAAAAATAAATCTAAGTATATAAAAAGTGGCCAAGACCAAGACACGTGTATAGTAGGGTTCCGTACCTAATGCTGTAATTTAATAAATGAGACCTATATAATACTACCAAGTTATATACTACATATGTGTAAGCTAGTTCACACAGCATAAGTAGAAACAAACCTGAATGTTGTTATATATTTAAATCACCAAAAAAAAAACATATAATTTTTCTATTAAAAAACCGACTTCAAACGTAACTTACTATATAAACTTTTTAAAGTGACCTCTTTTCACTCGCTCTTTTTTTCTTTTGTCAAGAATGCGATTTGTTATTAAATGTCAAATGCTCGTCTTCGAAGATTAGAAAATGTGCAGATGTTTATACGATAATCCTAAATATTTGACACTCTTGCAAAGAAAAACGTTTATGTGGATTTCTGCGATTCTATAATCTGACGCACCCACTCAGGAATACAATAAAAATATTTTCATTTTTAGAGATTATTCAAAGAGTAATAAAGCGATGCTTATAAAATAATTATGGGACCAACTTGGGAGCTTTCTCTATACACAAATTCAATTCATATCGAAAAAATACTTTAATTTCCCTAATTTCACTGTTCTTTTGTACAATGAGGCTCTAAAGTTAAAACTGCGCCCACTTGACCCGAATGACTCTAATGATTTAAGTATTTTATATATTTATCGCTATATCTCGAAAACTTGTAATCCCAGAGTGTTCAAAACAATTTTCATTCAGTCTACAATTACAGTTAATCATGGATTTTTAGGTCTAGTAGCTTAGAAATGCAAGGAGGAAGGGACACAATTTTGTCACCTTTGGCGGGCTATATCTCGCACACATCACATCTGAGAAAAAAATATATGTAGAGTCTTAGTTTTATTTTAAAATGCCTATTCAAACAATATCCTACACGATGGGGTGGGGTTGAAAAAAATGCATCTCTTTATATGTATGCCACCCCTATTTTTTTTAATCTTACTACGGCACTTTGTAGCGGGTCACATAACACATCTGCATTAATATTTCGCAAACAAATCCCTAAATTCCCTAAATTAAAAATTGTTTTGGCATACCCTCAAAACATTTTTGATTAAGTACCTATTTAACTTCTGCCACATCTTAGGCTAGAGCATCATCATTCATCCGGCGAGTTTCAGCCACAAGAACCACGTTAACCTACATTAAACCTTTAAATAAAACATGATCTATTCGAACTCTTTGATGGAAACAAATCGCAATACATAGCTTAACAAATAAACAATAGGTACCCATAGTTCACAATTAACATCCAGTCCACCGACCAACAACAAGCAAAACAAATTAACACTAAACAACGAGACAAGCGTCGCCCGCAATTAACCTACCCTCAATTTAATTCAATTTGCATCTACTTCTCTCTTTCTCGCTTTGGCAGTATAGAGTTGTCTCACTCTAGCTGTAATCTGGGCCCGTCTTGCGGTGTCCCGAGGTAGTTAACACGGTCGCCATTGTTTTGGGATTCCCGCTGCCCGCAGGATAAACTTGTCAAGTTACTATGTTAAGTTGATCGTGTGGTCCCTATATGCTAGAGAAACTAAGTATGAGATTAGTAAATGTTATAGGTCGGTTCACACAGATCGATGAAGTCACAGTTCCGGCACAGCACGGCCTGTTCTTGCGCGAAAAGTCAAGAAGTCCTAAAGATGCCTCGTGAAAAGGTAAAACACCGAGGTAAAACACGTGTCGACAAGAGTACCAGCTTGAAGATACCGTAGCTGAAGGGTACAAGCTTGAAGATTTCGAAATAGGCAGGAGTACCAGCTTGAAGACCTCGAAGCGAAAACACACTAGATATATAAGTTAGATTTAAGTTCTTGGACACAAAAATGTCACATCTGTTAAAGTTAATGCAGCCTCAGCTTATGTCTCGTAAAATTAAATGAATATCGATCGAGTCGTTTCCTCATTCGTTATACTTGCCCTTGCGACTCACCACCATATTTTATAACCATAGCGTCACCCCCACGTACCCTCGCCTCGCCGTATGAATTAATCACCCTGCTGTCAACAAAGTGAAGTGTCATCGAGCAAACCGGCTGTGGTTCAGACTTGGGTAACTTTGTCGGTCTTAAATTTATTTCTTTTCAATTTTAAAGAAATTAAGGGAAACGTTGTCGCGTAACATACAAAAATAAACGGCCAAGTGTGTGTCATGGCACGCGCAAAGTAGGGTTCCGTAGTTGCACATCATAATTCATGTGCACTTATAGTTAAAATTAAATTTGCATAAAAAATGTATTTTACTTCGCTAAGTGAATTTTTATAGTTTATTTATTTTATTCAATTAGCACCGCTGATACGAATTACACTAATGATAAATACGTCAAAAACCTACTTGATTACAATGAATTCAAAATTATTTAAAATAGAAATGTCAATAAAGTAAAATTAATATTAAAATAGGCACAAAAGATATCAAATATCAAAGAAAATATATAATTCTATACAATAAATCTAGTCATGGTCAAAAACCAAATGTAAATTTACAAATTAAATAATTATAAAAATATTAAGTAATAATTAATGTTAATTGAGAATAATAGTTGGATAGAGTTGATCGACTATAATATTACTCGGTAACTTATAAATCCTACTTAGTCCTTATAGTTTTCCTTTTAAAATCATCATAATATATGCTACTAGATTCATTTTATTCATATCTCCAAAGTTAACCGTTAAACAGGTATTATAACTTCAAAGCTTAATATTTCACAAACGGATCCCTAAATTAAAAATGGTTTTCGCACACCCCCGATGATTTTTGAATACCTATCCAACGATACCCCACACGATGGGTGAGATGAAAAAATTTAAGCTTTCTAGTACTAATAGTCTGAGCAAACCCACAGATAGACAGATAGATAGACGGACATGGTGAAACTATAGATATTCCTTCTTTACTACGGATCCCTAAAAAGGAGAAAACTGTTTTCTACCTCTAAGTGATAACTAAACAACAAGCTTTGATGACGCAACGACCCAAAATGTGTGTAGCGGCCATCGATACTAAAAGATTCCACTATGCTCAGTATGGACGTTTATTATTAAGTTTTTCTATTCTATTCTTCTCTTCTTTTTCTAAATATTGCCTTATTTCGCTTTTTCTTTTAACTGTAACTGGAATCATAAATGGCTGTGTCTACTGTTCGCTTTTTAAAATTTCGTTATACATCCGAATTTATTTATTTTTAGGGTTCCGTACCTCAAAAGGAAAAAACGAAACCCTTATAGGATAATTTTGTTGTCCGTCTGTCCGTCCGGGTGTCAAGACCTATATCTCGGGAACGCCTGAAGGTATCTGTCATGTATTACTTAACAGTATCGTGACATGACAGTACCATGTTGAAATTAAAAAAAGATAAAACAAATTTCTTAGATTTCGTAAAAAAAAGTTATAGCCGAATATGTCGTAAAAAACGCACATTTCGACACTCAGAAGGGAATCAAAACCTATGGGGTACTTTCCGTTGACCTAGAACTATGAAATTTGTCAAGAAGCATTGTGTTATAGTACACATAATATGGGAACAAATCCGAAACTAGACATTTTTAATTTAATCACAAAAAATAGGGTCTATAAGCCAGAAAGGAGGGTCCAAATTTTAAAGTGCTTCATTCAGTGCATCATGTGGGGTATTATATGAAAGAACTTCATTAGCACAAGCTAAACCGGTTTTTACATATTTTTACTATGCATGTTTTTCGATTTATGACGGAAAATATAAAAAAAAATATAATATACCCCTATTATCTACTAGTTTTTACGGAATCCTCGGTGGGCGAGTCTGACTCGCTCTTGTTCGGTTTATTAAAACATCAAACCGTGGGTAGAGGCATAATCACTAATGGTTTCAACCATTCAACCACACGAAAAAGGGATTACCAAAATTAGAATATTCAAGGTTTGAAAACAGTTCTCTCATGTTATATGAAAATACGCATAAAGTACTGACAAAATTCTCTGTGACAATAATACTCTTAATAAATTAATGGCCCTTTGTGCCATTGTTTTATAAGTGTTTTCTTTTTTGTTATTTGTATTCTTTTTGTGGTGTCAATAAAGTGTTATTGATTGATTGATAACCAGAAATCTTGTATTCATTATTTTTTGGTAGTTTTTAATTACTACTAAGTACTTAGCCATCATACACAAGGTTAAATATTATTTTGTACGAATCCGATTATTTTACAAACAATTTTGGGTTCATCTGGGAATGGTAAAAAAATCTGTTACTTATCAAAAAAATCTTTATTTTTCTATACCCCAGTCCGAACACTACCCAAGAAGGGAGCCGGGGTGGGTAATTACCCCGGCGTCATACATAATGTATGCGATGACTACAATTTTGAGCTAATAAATAACTGGGAGTTACTTTTGAAATTATTACTAAAAAGAGCTGTAAGTTTTTATGAAGTGATTAGACGTAAATGGAGATACTTTTTACCCAATTCGACGGGCATGGCTCAGTGGTAGTACGTCTGCCTCTGAGCTGTTTTTAGACTGAAATAACCGACAAAACAGTACAATACTGAACAATAGCCTGTTTGGAAAGATCATTGCAAGAAAGCTGCATCTATGGTGTGTTTTCTCGCCAGCAAAACGTCGAAAGCACTCATTCACTAGTAAGCCACTGAGTGAGGTGCGGCGCTCTCGCCGCAGTGAATGTAACAAAGTAGCTATGAGTGGTGTCTGTTCTCGTACGTAAGTACATACAGCTCAATGGTGGTAATCTGATTGTTTTTCGTTGTGTACGTACTTAGACATTTTTGTAGTATGTGCCTATGAAAATACTGCTGTAGTAAATAAATTCACTTGTCCATAAAAAATAATCGGCCAAGTGCGAGTCAGACTCGCGCACGAAGGGTTCCGTACTATCATCAATAATAATACAAAGTTTAGTTCTGTTTATAAAATAACGAGAAATCAACGAAATTCCAAGTAGTAAATTGCAAACTTATAGGTAGGTTTTCGATACACATCCGGGCAGCATGACGACGCTCGCGCGAATACGCGCGGTTATGGCTCGCTCCGTGATGTTACCTCCCCCGCGCGGCCGTTGCTTAGCAACCGCCTCGCGCTCGCGCCACCACCATACCGCGGCGCGGCGCTCGCACCGCGTTTAGATGCACAGATTATTTTCATTTTGTGAGTTTTTATGTATTAGATTAGGTATTTATTTTTATAGTTAATATATTTCTAAATATTTACTTACAAATATTCAAGTTTCTACCTGTTAATTAAGATCGAGTAAAAATTACGTTTGTTGTATGGGAGCCCCCCTTTAATATTTACTTTATTGTTATTTAATTATTTATTTTGAAAGGTAATATAGAAGTAAATATTCTGTGAAAATTTGAAGCGTCTACCTGTTACCGTTTTTAATATTGAGCAAAAAAATACGAAAAAAACACGTTTATTGTATGGGGACCCCACTTAATATTTTTTTTTTTAATTTTTAGTATTTGTTGTTATAGCGGCAACGGAAATACATCATTTGTGAAAATTTCAGCTTTCTAGCTATCACGGTTTATGAGATACAGCCTGGAGACAGACAGACAGACAGACAGACAGACAGACAGACAGACAGACAGACAGACAGACAGACAGACAGACGGACAGACAGACAGACAGACAGCGAAGTCTTAGTAATAGGGTCCCGTTTTTACCCTTTGGGTACGGAACCCTAAAAAACTACCAACTTCTGGTATACCCAAAAATACCACCCTACTGTTTGTGTGATAAAGAAATTAATGGATTCATTCTACATTTATTTACATCTCTAATAAGATCTTGACGTCAGTAAATTAGCTTGTCAGTTATAATAATGTCACCCTCTGCGATGACACCTCAGCCATGTGTAAGAAAGAGACAGCACGAAAAACAAGTTTCATCTCCAGTTGACATGATCCAATTTGAATTTTCGCCTTTCAGATTTTGTTATGTCAAGCTCTCGTTAGAAGTTAGCTTGCTGTAGTGTACGTAAGAAAGAAGGGTCTTTTCACCCGACTGTGCAAGAAGAAAAGCAATCTTTTCGGGTGATTGAAGAGTGGACTACCTGGTGAAAATAAAATCTCTTCGAATGCAGCGACAATTACGCTCGTACAATTACGGTCAAACTACACTACAGGTGAGTTTGTTTAACCTTCAATCTCATATAGCCCCAACGGCTTGATCAATTTTGGTTGCGATTATATTCTTCTTGGGTGTCAAAGAATAAGTACATTTATAATAAAAGAGAAATTGTTTTTTTCGCAGTTTTCTCTTCTGACAAATGATTGATTTTATATTATACAAAATGCTCGTTTAAATAAATTATATACCTAGCACTCAAAATTACATCAAGCGTGACACACTTCAGCCGGATAATTTGTTTTTAAATTACATAAAACAAGCACATATTAAATAGGTAGGTACTTGTTTACCCAATTCTTTAAGAAGCACAGTAATGTTACTCGTATGTGATTAATCACACCTCGAAATTAAGCCCAATACACACCAAAGCCACCGACCCGCCGACATATGTCGGCAACTTTTTGTCGGCGGGCTAGTTGGCGACTTCGCTCATTGCAAGTCGGAAAACTTTGTCGGCGGCAGTTAGTGATTGCCGCGTGTCAAAAGACGTTGTGTCACCGGGCAACTGAGTGCTCGCGTATGCAAGCCGCCGACATGCCGCCAACATGTCGGCGGGGAACACGCGCGGGCGCATGTTGCCGACATGATTATTTTCATATAGGCCGCCGGGTTGTGTCGGCGGGCTGTGTCGGCGGGTCGGCGGCTTTGGTGTGTATTGCGCTTTAGAGTTACATTTACCACGTATAATGAATTTGGTCTTCAATCAGGCATCACAATAAATATGTCAATCAACGCATTTAGCAAAATTTTATTTTATTGATTAATATTAGGCAGTTTCTGTCTACGACTGGGGAAATGCATGAATAAATAATTTGAAATTGACTTGAAATTGAAAGAACTTTCAATGATTTTTTCATGTGTATTTCAGATAAATTCGAAAAAAAAAATCCTTTAAAACAACAACAGTTGTTTCATTTCAATAGTAATAATAGCGAAAGCAGTAATTTGCAAGAAGAGAGAAAGAGAAAGATGTATGCTACTAATGCTATAATGTAAAAGAAAGTAATACATATTTAAAATATAAATAAATTTACATTATCTAATGAAGAATAATATTAAAATAAAATCTTTAACATAAAATATATCATTAGCACAAAAAATAAATTGAACATAATACCTAATTATAGTTTAAAAACTGAAAAAAGCGACTTAAAAATACGCAATTCATTTACTTCGATGACATATTCTTCTAATTATTGTGTTATAAAATACAAATTACTAAACCGATTTTTGAAATACGAGTAAACTAAATAGAACCATCTCTGAACTATGGAACTACCAAACAAAAAATAATTAGGTATTAATATCAATTCATAATTGTCGAAGTAATAGCTGAACAATAATACAAAAAAATGACCCTCCTCCTTTTCGGAAGTCGGTAAAAAAACAATTTCATTATGCGATTTAAGTCACATAGCGCTTCAGCCTATAAATTAGGTATGAATCTCCAATTGCTTACCCCAATGGTACGGTAGGTAGAAAGTGCGGTGGCGCGAAAAAATATGAGGTCGTTATAAAAAGCCGTTTGTCATCTGCAAGCAGTTTTATGACCTCCGTGGTCATCCAACCGCCATTTCGACCAAGCCAAGAGCTGAGTATGCAAATATCCCGTTCAAAATGTCGGTGCATTTGGATGGTGTCATGTGCATGCATAAACTAGCAGTGGCTCTATTTTCCAAACGTTTTTCGCTAGAGTATAATACCAAAAATATATACCTATCCGCATGCGCATGTCTTGAATATCCAGAATGTTCGTTTAAAGATTCTTGACAATTTACTCGCCATACAAATTCGGAATAGTCAAATCTGAAGCCCTTGTTAATTAAAAAATATTGGTTGTCTGTAAAGTCGGTTTACGGACGATAGTTTAACGTGACAACGTCATAACAAAACATTGATGAAATGATGCTGATGATGATGTAACGAGACAATGAGCGTAACGTAACGGGACAATGACTCATACTTTTTCGTGCGTGCAGCCGGCGTTCATTGATTTATTAGTTTCTTTTTTATTATTAGATTTACGTTGTCACGTCAAAAAATGTATTGCACCATTTTGTACAAGATTACGATTACATTGAATAGAAATCACAACTAGGTACTTACTGCCGTGTATACATCGTACCCCTCTGGACCGATTAAGATAACTAGTAAACTAGCTTGCACGTCCGGCGCGGCGGCTCCTTGAATACGCCGGACGCCTTCAGGAATACACAAAACTGCTTGAACCATTTCCGCATTATCACACACGACAAAACACTTTATAGTAATGCTAATTACGACGAGTAATGTGACTATTCCGCAATAATGCTGTATAATTAATATAAATAACTAGCACCGCTCTTACCATGCAGCAAATCAAACTCAGGTTCGACCAAGACTGAAAGTTTATTATTTACCCACATACAGAAATAAACTAAGCCCAACCAACACATATTATGTGTTAAATTGATATCCTTATGATAAATTGTTTAGGTAATTATTAAATTCGTTATTTTTTTTATACATTCGATATAGATTGACCACCAACTCGCCTGATGTTAAGCGACGATGTGGCCGAGGATGTATATATAATTTCATGTATAAATTTGAATACATTAGACGAGTAGAATCAAATCTAGGCTATTAGGTAATAATTAGACGTTAACCCACATAAACAATAAAAAAAAACAACATAAAATATTTAAAAGAAATGAAATATATAAATAAAAAATTAGAATCATAGATTTGTATGTAGGTAATCAATGTAATCATTGTTGTTAGTATAGATTAGCTTTGGTTAGAAATCAGAAGTAAACTAATGACGACTAATGAAGACTAGGTATTTAAAATTAGAAGCAAAATTCAAGTTAGGTATTACAAGAAAATCTAGATTTATATTAAAAACAAAATCTGGGTTTGAAATTAAAAGCATAGCCATGTTTACAATTAGAAGTTTTTTTTTACAATTAGATAGGTACAAAAGATTCGTAGTTAGAAGCAAACATAAATTAACAACCGAGGAAAGGAGGGTTTCCGAAGAAAAATATCAATTTTGACTCAGTGTTGTTTAGTTGTTTGTATAAACATCGTTCAATGTCAGTCAGTGGCAATAATTTTTCATTAACCACGCTTCATTAACATAAAGGGACGGACGATTATGTCTGCGTCATCAATCCCGCCATTCACACCACCCTATCTTTTGATGTTTTGTAATTGCGCGATAAGTGTTGAGAAGACCGTTGAAAAATTAAATAATTATTATTCGTAAAATAAACTGCTCATTTCTATGCAGCTGTTTTTTTCTGTAAATTTTAATAAATAATTTAACCTGATAAATTAAATAGAATATTAGCATTAGATGTGAGATTAGGTATATCAAATATAAATTACAAATACTGATCTAACTAACCTACTACACAAAAAGCAAGAATATACTATTACTTTCAATATTAGTAAAGAAAATCAAGAACAATTGATATAGGGTAAATGTAAATAGAAAATGTAAATATCATAATTTAGTCAAAATCTGCTTGAATTGTTAACACCTACAGTGATGCTGATTTTAACTTAGGTGGTCCGATTGGCTTCCGTTCTGACGTGCATGGATTCGTACTGATGGATGATGATGATGGATTCACACTGGAACCAGTTCCATTTTCAAATAAAACGAGTGCTGACCATCTTGATCCACTACGTTTCTATAATTTTGTGATATCGATAATTGAAAATATTTTTCTTTCACGGACGTAAGCTACTTTATCATTTTAGTTCTAACTCAAAAAAATGGGGGTAGAAAGCAATAAAAAAGAACAAATAAATAAAAGAAAAAACGCGTTACGGGGCATTACATGCGAATTGAGAGAGTGGGTACATTAGTTATTATAACACGACAAAATATGTGTAATAAAACGTAATTTATCGCACAAATAAAATATAACAGCGGTTAGGGGAGGCAGATGGGCCGAGAGAAGTGGTGCGTGGTTTTACAAAGAGCGATTTATACATACATAATACACGTAATACTCATTATCATTATAAGATGTTATACAAAATAAATACTTTAATATTAAATAAAATACGTGAAAATTTTCACATAGAGCCATCTAGCCCCGAACTGAGTAAATATTTTTACTATAGGATTCAGATAATTGACAGAACACTTATGTAATACTTACCTACTTATTATTTTTTACTCGACTGCGTAAGGAGGATTTTTCGAGTGTAGGTATGTATGTATGTATGTATGTATGTATGTATGTATGTACGTACGTATGTATGTATGTATGTTTCTATATGGTCGCCTACAGCCTAAACAGCTTGATCGAGTATGATGTGCGTAATGTCGTTAGATTCGTTTCACTTCCAGAGTGTCTTAAGCTATATATTTTTTAATAATAATAATACATATATAAAGGGACATCATCATCATCATCATCTCAGCCATAAGAAGTCCACTGCTGGACATAGGCCTCCTCCATGGATTTCCAAAAAGACCGATTGGAAGCGGTTTGCATCCAGCGTCTTCCCGCCACTTGTATGAGATCATCTGTCCATCTCGTGGCTGGTCTTCCTACGCTGCGCTTGCCGGTACGTGGTCTCCACTCGAGAACCTTTCGGCTCCATCGGCCATCAGTTCTACGTGCTATGTGTCCTGCCCACTGCCACTTCAACTTGCTAAGACCTTGCTAAGACCTTGAGTTTCCTTATAAGGCCCATAGTTAGGGACCACGTTTCAGTGCCGTATGTCATCACTGGTAACACACACTGGTTGTAAACTTTCGACTTGAGGGACTGGGGAATATTGGACGAGAAGACGCTTTTAAGTTTCCCGAACGCTGCCCAGCCGAGTTGGATACGACGATTGACCTCCCTCGTAAAGTTGGACCTGCCTAATCGGACCGTTTGTCCTAGGTAGACGTATTCGTCAACAACTTCAAGAGTGAAGTTCCCCACAGATATTGGGGTGGGCACTACATGGGCGTTCGACATAACCTTCGTTTTGTCCATGTTCATTTTGAGGCCCACCCGTTGGGAAACTCTATTGAGGTCTTCGAGCATCGTACTGAGCTCTTCCATCGACTTTGCCATGACTACTATATCGTCGGCAAACCGAAGGTGAGTGATGTACTCGCCGTTAATATTGATGCCGAGCCCTTTCCATTCCAGAAGCTTATAGGCATCTTCCAAACCAGCGGTAAACAGTTTCGGAGAGACAACGTCTCCCTGCCTCACGCCTCTCTTCAATGGAATTGCCTCTGAGTTCTGGTCTTGTACTCGGACTGACATGGTGGCGTTGTTGTACAAACACTTAAGCAAAGGGACATACATACATACAACATACAAACACTCGAAAAACAACCCTCCTTCTTACGCTGTGTAATGTAGTCTCATCATTCACGTCTGCTAGTTCGCTCCCGCTCGCACTATGACCGCACACAACACGGATATATTGACAGAGTCCTCCGTTACGGCTCCCGGAGAGAAATGGTGGTCATTTGTTGGTGTCACCATTTTGTTATGTTGCTTCGAGAGGCGAGATAATAGCTGATTTATGGGAGCGATTACATCGAATGTAACCCGCCTTATGTCCGCCGCTGACGAGCGGCATCTAGCTTTGTGGGACGAATACATTTTTGCATTTTACAACAAATAAGTGTAACAACTAAGTTTTGTTTAACTAATGAAATATCAGAAGCTCAAAATAATATGAAACCACGGTAAACAAACATACTGTAATATGAATATGTAGATCAACAGTAATATGAATATGTAGATTAAATAGTACTTACCTATTGTTTGTTCGAATAAAACAAATAAAATAATGTATTTACATATTTTTTTTGTATAGTTGTAAACAAATAATTATTGTTAAATAAAAAAAATTGATACGAGATCGAATCAGAAATGAAGAGATACGTAGGCGTACAAAAGTCACCGATATACCACAGCGGATTAGCAAGTTGAAGTGGCAGTGGGCAGGGCACATAGCACGTAAAACTGATGTTCGATGGGGCTGAAAGGTTCTCGAGTGGAGACCACGTACCGGCAAGCGCAGCGTAGGAAGACCAGCCACGAGATGGACAGATGACCTCATACAAGTGGCGGGAAGACGCTGGATGCAAGCCGCTTCCAATCGGTCTTTTTGGAAATCCATGGGGGAAGGCCTGTTTTTTTTTTTTTTTTATAAAATAGGTGAAGCAAAAAGGCAGACGGCTCGCCTGATGGTAAGCTGCCGTCGCCTATGGACAACTGCAACATCACTGACATTACTGTTGCTTTGCAACCCGGAAAGGTACTTGTAGATACCCTTTTTAAATGTCTTTTTAAATGTCCAGCAGTGGACTTCTTATGGCTGAGATGATGATGATGATGATGACATCATTATTGATATAAGCCAGTCCATTTCATGGTTTACGTGCGTTATTCCGATTATCTTTATCTGTTTCCTCGCATATATCAGCCGGTTAGAGAGATCAAAGTGCAGGAAGTGCGTTCCGGCCGTCGGCGTCGACCACCGCTCAACTGCAGTGAACTCGAGTGGAGCGGAATGGCAAATCTCCTATCGAGTGCTCGCTTTGACTACGTTTTACAGTCCTTATGAATAGTGAAATATCTGTGAATATTTGTTTAGGTAAATAACTAGTTTGGTACCTACGAGAAATGTCTTCTATATCATTGATAAAAACAAACACACTTTTTGTCAAAACCTTTTTTAATACATAATCATTTTTTTAAAGTGAAACAACCCACTACATAGCACATAATTTAGTTTTGAAAATCAAAATACTGAACCGATTTTAATGAAATTTCTATGGGTCCAATCTGAAAGTGTATCCTATTAAATTATCCAACTGCATTTTATTGATAGAAAGTAGATACGAGATTTACAAGAAGATTATAGAAGACTTACTTCTACAAGAAGATAGGAGATTTTAACATGCGTTTATATTTTATAAGTAAGACGAAATGTGTGTTTCCGCTTCGAAGTCTTCAAGCTGGTAGGTACTCTTACATAAATCGAAATCTTCAAGCTGGTACTCGTCTGCTTAGGTGTCTTTTTTTGGACTTTGAGAATAATATCATCATAATTATTTAGGTTACTAAACAAGTGCCTATAAAATGTATGTTTCCACATCTTCAGATGCTTCTTAATTTAATAATAAAATGAAGTGAACAACAGGAAATATAGCTCAGCATACTTATTTGTGTTTGTGCTACTGAACTTGTAAAGTTTCCTCATTTTGTAAGTTAGCGTATAAAAAAGCGAAACACTACGTTCATTGTGTAAAAATGATTAATTTGTTTATTGGAAACCTATTATTATTTCCATTGCACAGCTCTCAATTTTGTTAACAGAGTTTTTATTGCTCATTTACCTACCAATTATTTTTTTCCAATTTATTGTCATTCATTTGGAAGAACACATGAGACGTTATTGGTGCTTCCATACAGAGTTAAAACATGTTAGTAAGCATTTGTTAATGAACATTTTATCTAAAAACAAAACATTTTGTAACAAAAGTTATTATATATTGTCTTTTAATGAAATGTTTTCTAACATTTGCTAACGAAACAAATTGTAGTATAATGTACAATTTGTATTTTTTTTTTAAATAAATATGTTTGTAGAATATAGCAGACGAGGATAATGGTCCAAAGTAGTGATTATTATAAAATGTTACAACATATTTTAGAAGTGTGGAAACTTTAAAAACATCTTATAAAATAGTTAACATGTTACTGGATGATAAAAAATCATGTTAAAGTTGCTAGGTAATGTTTACTAAAAAACAACTCCTATGTGGAATTACCATGTTTACTAACAATTTTCAACTTCTATGTGGAAGCACCTTAATCGTAGCTACCAATCTCACCTTAATTCTTTATAGGATGCATCATCCTAACCTTGTTATTATGTTCAAGTTTGCTCAACCAACCAAGTTAGGAGTCACGTTTTTTGTCCAATTCATACGTCATTACGATTATGATTGCAATCTTGATTCATACATTATTAAGCCTGATTGTGATCTCAACTGCGCAGATGATTGATGGGTCTCGCCCATATAAAAATTATACGTAATTTTGGGCTCAATTTATGGCTTGGTAATTGCCGTTGAGTTTTTTAACCCTCTTCTTTAGTGTTTATCATTTTTATGAGTTTACCTATCGATAATCCGAATTGTGAAATACCGAATATCATTTCCCCGAATGAATTTTTATTTTTTTTAATACACACTTTATCAAACTCCCCAAAGGTCATTTGACAACTCGTCTAATAACCGAATCTTGCCAACTAGAAATTTTATGTGTATAATACCCGAAAGAAACGCTTTAATTCCACTTTCATCGTGCAGACTACTAGATTGTAGAATAGCTTTCTGAGTGGATATTTATATATAGGTATCTGATAGTTATAATCTGGGTGTCTTTAAATCGCGAATGAATTGGTTTCTTCTAAGTAAACGCACTCCATCGTAGACCGCAATGTCACCTAGTATCAGACAAGTTGGCGGTCAAGTGCAAACCTATTACTACAAAAATAAAAAGAAATCACCTAACATAATAATCACACATACATGGAGGAAAAAAATATTTTTTCCTCCAAGCACATATAGTTTTAATTAAAAAAATATTACATATATATGCTACATAATAATAATATTTAAAAACTTAATCTAAGAGACCGCTACCAGTTGGCAACGTACCCAAAATGCTGCAGCATTGCCACGTTGAATGGCAATGCTTAACCTAATAATGTTAATTAAACCACTATTTACTTACATAATAATTGATATATCTGTTAACCGAACCTTTGTAAATAAGAAGGTTTTTGTTATAATAAAACAGTAACCTAACGAATTTAATCTAATAACTGTTCGAGCAAATGAAACAGATGTCAAATAAAACATCTGGAATCAGGCAGTTCTATGAACCGGATTCGGGCAAGTAAGATTCAAACAAATGTTTTTCAAATTAATAAACAGTTAATTTTTATGATAATGGTAGGTACGTAATTCTTAACCGACATTGGGGTAATCTTGAATAATATGAAATATGTACTTCAAAAGGACGTAATTTATATGTTTTACAGGAAGGTAACTAAATTTATTTGGATTTATATCTCCATTTTCTCAAAACATGAAGTACCTACTTAAATAATTAAAATAGTAATTATGGAGGAGGTACCTTTTTGGTAGTAATAGTTAATATTGAGTTGATTAATATACCAAAATTTTCTATAAATAGGTGCACATATTTACAGAAACTTTTGAAAAAATCTTACAATCTATTATATATAGATATATTCTGTAGTTAAATAACAAAAATACAAAGTATCAATAATTGAATATAGCAACGATTACTCAACTGAGCGGTAATAGACAAGCATTCCTGAGTTAGGGGTAAATAATAGGTAAATATTTCAGTTCAGTTTCCGGCAGGCTAGTCGGGAGATCGTCTGACTTGCGATCCGCAGGTCCTGGGTTCAAATCCCACGGCACGCACCTCTGTCTTTTCGAAGTTATGTGCGTATGTTGATTGCCGCCAACTTCAAACGGTGAAGGAAAACATCGCGAGGAAACCTACATGTCTGAGAGTTCTCAATGATCTTGAAGATGTGTGAAGTCTGCCAACCCGCACTTGGCCAGCGTGGCAGACTATGGCCTAACCCTTCTCACAATGAGAAGATGGCCCGCGCCCAGCAGTGGGACAGTTTGTACAAACAGGGCAGATAAAAAAAATCAGGAAAATGAGATTTAACATCAGACTTCTTTTGAGAGTGACAAGTGCAGTGCGTTGCCTCATGAAGTTTGGAACTGTTCAAAGTTTTGGCTAACATTGGTTGGTTTGGTTATTAGCTGGTGGTCTTATCACTAACTTTCTTAAAACACCGGAAAACTATGTCTACTATTTAATTCTTTTTTTTATAAAGAAAATAATCTTACACGAAACTGATGGTATGGCAAAGATAAATAATAAAGATAAATTGAATTCATCCTAGCTCTTAAAAAATGATAATTTGACAACACGGTTGAAAACTGTCAAACACTCGAGATGTGTTTACACTGCCGGCGAGCACTTGAGCGAGTGACTCGACTACCACGGTAGCCGGCGGAGTGTTTTGTTTGTGCCGCTGAACAAATATAATACGAGAGCAACTGAAAAATAAAATTGTGAGGTATTGTTTGGATAGAGTCAAATGGAATAGATGTCGGAAAGTAGACACAGGCAATAACTTTAAAAAAGTAAATCTTTGATTCTGTTCATATCTATAGGTAAATTATTTGTAAAGAACAAGAAAAATACAAAAAACATACATAGTCATATAATCTAAGCTTCCGTAAAAAATAAAATGATCTGTATCGGGAATATGTAGAAAAAGAGTAAAACCAGGAAAAACGAATTTAAACATTTTGTTAAACTATGACGATTATTTTTATATGTAATAATTATCATTATTAACGGGCTAAAACAGAAAATTATACCAAATGTAAATTATGATAAATATCCCGTTAATACTGGTTCTAATAAATTACTTGAAATAAGATTTATCTACAATTTTATTTTTTAATTACAATATTAAAAGAAAAAAAATACCCGACTACTACTCGCTACGCTTGATACGCTGTTGTGTGTAGATTTTTTGTCAGAAAGTATGCGTAAAATTACCGTAGAAGATTATAAATACGCATTTGTTAGAATAATTCCTGTAAAATCACTTGTTCATTACGAAAAAGTTCGTTTGAAGTTACGAAAAAGCGCATTTCTTATTTTGCGAGATTGTAATTATTCAAAAAAAAAAAGCCTATAAATATTAATAAATAATATAACTCAGGAAGTAAAGGCGAATCTAACGACACCTCGCACATCAAAATCGATCAAGCCGTTATGCTTTAGGCGATTATATAGAAACATACATACCCACATACATGCATTCATACATGTTTATATACATACACTCGAAAAACATAACCCTTCTTCTTACGCAGTCGGGTAAATATTAAAATCGATACATCAGATAACTAACAAGTATAAAATATAAGTTAAGAAGTACTCGCACAATTATTTTCAATTTTATCGAGACATCATCCCATCACTAACCATTAACTAAGTCAAACACTCGATATCCCGAGTCTTGGATGATCGATGATCGCAGCACGCCTTGTGTCTTGTTAATCGTGTTGACTCAGTTAACACTCGATGTCGACGTTTTAAAATCGGTAGGTGGTCAGCTGACGAGCTACTGTTTGCTTTTTACCTACGACTCGACAGCTCACTGGAACGTTTAAATATAGATTTTAAGGCGAATATCCTTAAGGCTGAGTTTAGGATAAAAAAATAGAATAGGATTCCGTGAAAACCATGAAAAACGTAACTCTGTCTATATACGTTACGATAATGAAAGGAACTTAATTTTTAAGATTCAATGTATTTAGATAAATGCTGCTAGATAATCTCATAATCATACTTATTGCCTGAGAAATTATAAAATTAAAGTATATTAAAATATAAATATAAAATTATATAATGTAGAGCATCTAACATTGCTTCAATAAGAATTATTTAATATCCGAGGAAATTTGTAATTGGCCATCTTTTGTTAATTGGTAACAAAAATTTAAAACTTAGCTGTAAATTTCCCCAAAAATAATAAAATAAAATAGTAAATTTCAACATCATTTATACCAAATACTACTGTACTGTGAATAAAACATATACTAATTCAAGTAATTTATACTTTTTTTTCGTTATATCTAATCAATATACTTGCACAAGAAACAACTTTGGTTTTGCGACTTTTTACTCGCAATTCCTGTTGCGTACTGCACAAAAATGGAATTCTTTGCCGCCATCTCTGTTTCCTGAGACCTACAATCTTGGAATTTTAAAGGCTAGAGTGAATAGATATCTTCTAGATCGACGAGCTCCATCCTCGGCCACACCGTCGCTTAACATCAGGCGAGTCGGTGGTCAATCGTAGATATATAATGTATAAAAAGAAAACAATTGAAATGATAAAATCCATGTTCTAAATAAAAAATAATTGACTTGCGATAACTCGCAGAAACAGCTGGTGATCTTTCAGTGAATTTATAAGAGCTTCCTTTCCCAAAATTAAAAATACCTAGGTCATACCGTAAAAAGTTACTCAAATTTGAGCAATGTTCAACATATTTTGTCATCTTTTTGTTGACACGTAATGATACGTGCAGAAAGAAGACAGAGATTTTAAAGCTGTCTATGTTTATCGTAAAATTAAAACCAACACTTTAAAGTACGGATCCCTTATTTAAACTGCTTACCTCGCACTTGACATTTTTTTTTGTACAATAATAAAAATGTACGCCAGGATGTGTGGGCCATTATTTGAGGAAACAATACCCAAAGTAAATATAAAGAAATAACATCGTGTGTGAGCGTGTACTTTTGTAATGACTAAGCATAATTAAGAGACCGCAAAAAGCTTTCGAGCGTGAGCGCAAACAAGTGTACTTAAGCTGTAAAACCACTTTGAAAAGCGATGCTGCGGCAAAGATAGATTTTATACTTATAACCTGTTGCTCTACCACTGCCTTATTACTACTTTTTTTTAAGACCTACGATGAACCATAACTCACGGACTCACCTGATGTTACGCGAAATGGTGTGGCCGCTATTGGATCTAATCGATTAAGGAAATTTTTCACTTCCGCCTTGAAAATACCCTCTTATTAGAAAGATCGTTTGCCAGTGAGAGTATTTGTGCAAGGAATAAATGAATTATGAATTATTATGAATTATTTTTCCAAATAAAAGGAGAAAACTGTTTAAATAATTAGTACCCGAAATACTTATCTGGGTTTCGGCTTATCAATTTGTTTTTTAACTTCACTTATAAAATTTAATGTGGATTATTGCGCGGTAAATAATTCTCTTGGGGCTTTTAGAATTTTATTGTGCAAGAGTAAAGTTTTCAATTACAAGCAGGTAAAGAGAGAGAGAGAGAGAGAAGGAAAAGAGAAGGTATTTGCTAATTTTGTCTTGTAAATAAAAAAAACCTTTAACTTATATGTAGGTATATTATCTAGTGTGTTTCCGCTTCGAGGGCGCGAACACACTCGTAGCAGAAACGATAGATATTTAAGTTACATTAAAATTTTTGAATATTAAGTAATTTCTGCAAAGTAACGCCACGCCTGATTCCATAAATTTTCTTGTAAATAATTTAAAGACATTGTTTAAATGCTATTTTGACAACTGTATTCTGTTCTTTTTTTAACATAACATACAATTATCGTATCGCAAACGGCAGTTAGCGAACCTTTTAATTTGTTAGGTACTTTTTTCAAGCAGATCATAAATAAAAGTAATTTATGTTGTTTTTTTTTAACAGTTGACTTAATTAGGTACCAACTGAGTGAAAACCCCGAAAACATCCGTTGCGCATATAATGTTAACATTACTTTACTTTGGGGTAGATATAATTCGAAAATCGTTATATTAGAGGTAGTGAAAGTATTTTTCCAAACAAAGGGAGAAAACTGTTTTCCGACAAAATATACATTATTTCAATGTTTTTTTTTATTATTTCATAAGTGAATACATCCAATAGCCGCGTACTGACTGAGCGAGCAGCCTCGCGAGGGAGTCGCGCGAGGCAAATCCTCGGTCGGTCAGGACGTACCTCGCCCGAGGCAAATTACATTAGGCTATTATTATTTATTTTTATTATTATTATTATTTATGGTTTGTATGCTCTAATCTCTTTGCTTCTATGATAACATACATATTAATTATCAGCTGCATCTCTCGATTTCACTTGCGATCGAGGAATGTGAATATCTCTACTTCACAAGGTATGCATTTAGAATTAATTAAGTTATACATTCTGTCCGTCAATTAATCACTCAGCACAGAGCTTTTTCAACCGACTTCCAAAAAGGAGGAGGTCATTAATTCGGTTGATTTAAAAAAATAAGTTTGTTACCTCATAATTCTGTCATTTCATTTACCTATTAATTAATTTGGCAAACTATTATTTTTTACTTGAAAGGATAAGTACTTACACTTTTAGAATGGTCTCATAGAAGTTTCATCAAAATCGGCTCATATACTTTTGTTTTTAAAATTTAAATAACTGTAAAAATATGACATTAAGGAAAACAAACTTCGTAATTTGAAGGTTATAGGTATAGGTACCATCAAAATCATTTTTCAATTTTAGATAAAATCAGAGTCACTTTCCCTGTTATTATTACTTAGGATCATAATTTTATTGGTTTTTCATCACTATCTAACATATTAAAGTGTCACCCTACATCTTAAGTAACCATGTGTTATTTCAACAATCAGTTAAACTTTTATTTTCCGAGATAACAATTATGGGAGCCCTCTTAAAGATTAACTTGCTTATTAAAAACCTGTGGTACCGCTTCACTATCTTATCTCGTTTTTCGTCAATAATTTAAAATTTTATCGACACCACAACACTGCAGCCGCCGCCGCCCCGGCGGCACTTTAGCGCTAAATTATCGACTATGTCGATAAAAAATTACGTTTCTGGTCTCAAGAGTCTACAAAAATCAACCCAATTATCGAAGCTGTTTTTTCTTATTAAAATTTCGGTAAAATTAATACTTATATTTACTGCAGAAATTGAAAAAAAATAAAAAAATGCGTTATAATTTCAAATTATTATATGAGGAGTTTTTAATGCCAAAAACTGTTTATTTAAAATTGTAGATATACTTTACAATGCCAAGCCTGAATAAGTAACTTTTGAGTCTACGTGCTTTATCTTATTTAGAGCGGATTACAAAAAGACCGGCCTTTGAGGTCTTCCGTGCACCTTGTCGCTGGTCTTCCTGTCTTCGCTGCGCTTGCGCGTACATTATCTCCACCCGGGAATGTTTTCGCCCCCATCGACCATCATTTTTGCGTCATATGTGCCTATAACAACATATTATGTTACACACATGTACAAATACAACTTATTTGTATTTGTATATGTGTGATTTGAATTTATATACCACATAACATTAATACATTTTAACTGTGGTCAAATGACAAAACATGCAACGCAACTTAAAAGATCGACAATGACTTTAAATCATAAAATACTCAAGTTTGTAATGAGTATTGTATTGATTAAATGATTGAGTATTGAGTAAGATCCTCAAAAATCGCTGATCCAAAGCCACTATCGTTTTCATTACAGTGAAATCCCATTATAGGTCAACGTACAATAACCACACGCTTACAATCCGCACCCGGCTTTACCCGCCGTCGTCCATCATCGTCACGTATGATTGATACCACTTTTTCAGTCGCCACCGTGCTGTCGCGCCGACATGTGGATTGAGCACTTCGCCTTAACAAACTTACCGATACCCATTTCATATCCAACCTTACTACATAGGCGACAAAGTTTAAAATAGCCCTTGACTTCTAAAAATTTCAATTCATCATTCTTAAAACTCATTCAATACAATTTCACTTTTATTTCCATCAAGTTTGCGTTGAATTTTCGTTGACAGATACGCACCAGTCTATTCCAATACGTGTTTATGTGATATCAACTTTGTGTATGAAGAAATTCGGTTGGTATTTGATTGCAAGTGAGTTTTAAGGGGTCGTTTGCCGTTCACTTTGCACACAATGAGACGTCAGGAGTTGTCGTTTTTGTGGCTCGTTTGATGGATATCGGTGCGGTGTTAATGCCATATTGATGACTCCGTATCTGAGATCTACGAGGATGATTGTAATTGGAAGGATGTACTAAAGTGCTTCGTTATTTTTGCTTGAATTTTAAGTACCTATCTTAAGAGCTATGAAAGTTATGATATAGAGTTTTATAATATTGTTGCTTTAAAATATTGCTTGGCTGTCTACGGTAGCCTGTACTGGAGAAGACTGGCTCCTGAATACAGAAAATTATAATTATATATATATATATATATATTTTTTATTCACTTTCCTAAATTTTATCTGCTAAATGTAATCAAATTCGGATATATTTTACGTTTTGATGTCTTCAAGCTGGTACCCTTGTTCATTTCAAGGTCTTTAAGTTGGTACCCATGTCTGATTCAGTATTTTCAAAATGGTACACGTGTCCACTTCGATGTTTTCAAGTTTAGAACCGTGTCTATTTTGAGGTTTTTAAGTTGTTGAATTTTTTTTTTCTCATCTACACCATTGTACCCTGTACATACATCGTTGGATAGGTAATCTACCGGATAAATGGTTGACTTTAAGGATATAAAAAAAAAACATGCTAGTAACATAGGTAAAGTAAAGTATTTATTTCGACAAAAGTAACATAGTGATGAAATTAAAAAGAAAACTATGACGGCTAAGTAGGATTTACAAGTTAACGAGTAATAAGTCAGTTAACATAAATAAAAATAATTTAAAAAAATTAAACCGACTTCAAACTGAAAAGAAAGAAATAACTCGAAGAAAATCTAAACTAGGCGTCTACCTAAGTAGGTAAGTACACCAACAATTTTTTTTGAGGTCGGTGTCAGTCCCTAAGCTATCATCAACTAAGTCCTAAACAGACACCGACCTCAAAAAAATAGTTGGTGTACGTACCTAGCTACTTAGGTAGACGCCCAGTTTTGATTTTCTTCGAGTTATTTCTTTCTTTTCAGTTTGAAGTCGGTTTAATTTTTTTAAATTACTTTTATTTATTCATTTTTAATTTTTTAATAGTATTTATTATTTTGAAGTCAGTTAAAAACGGTCGCCTAAGCTCATCATTGCTCATGTCACTATCTATCAAACAATTGAAATATAAGGTGTAGACACTGCTCTGCAGTTGCGATGAACGAAGTGAGTGTTCAAAAGCCCATATCTTGAAAATAACTGAACCGATTTTGATAATACTTACTCCTAAGTTGAAAGATACTAGGGTAGACCGAGGCGAATAGGATCACTTCAAGTTTGGGTTTGGGAAAAAAAATACTTCTGAATAAGGCACAGCAGTTTTATTTATTGAATCATAATCAGTATTTATCATAGTTTGTAACCACTTTCTAAAATTTTAAACAAAACTAAAACTTTCTTCTTAATTAACAAAAACTTGAAAATCGGGAAAAATCCGATTCACCCCCGATTTGGGGGCGAATTGGATCAAACAAATAAACTTCTTTTGAACAAACAAATATTATAAAAAACTTAAAATGTTTATAAAAACGCTTATATACCTAAACCTAAATTATGAGATCAGTTACTTATCTGTACATAATTCACAAGTGTATAAAGCCTTCAGCACCGACTCTGTCAGCGCATTTCTCCACCAGTTCATTAGTTGAACTTGGCTCTGATTCTGAGAATTCATTAGGTTGTAGGTCCTTACTTGGGCTTGGTTTTGTTTCTGGATTTGTACTGCATAGTTCCGAACCATCTAAAACAACATATAAATAAATATTGGTTATTTATATGCATTAAGCGTTATGATCCAATTCGATCCCCAAAATCAATGATCCGAATAGTCCCACACCCAAATTTTCAAAAAAAATATCTTTTGAAAAAATATCCATCACTATAGCGTAAAAAACTAGCATTATATTCATATTTCATTTCAAATAGCATATGGTAAAATAACAATTAAAACAACAAAGCTAATTAAAGATACCAGAAAATGCAAAACCAAAATCATTTACCTTATACATATTTGGCGCAAAACGCGACCGCACCCTACATCCGTGTCACTTGCGATTTTCGCTGGAACTGAGGTGGGGGCGAGAGAGTTCTACCATAAAATCAAAATAGCGTGGCGTGAACCAGGGAAAGTTTTGACGTTTGCAGTTACTTTTCATGACGCGCAGATTTTTTAATACTTATTTGAGATTTTCTTATTTCGAACCGATTCGCCTCGTGATCCGTTTCGCCTCGGTCTACCCTATATAAAAAGAGTTTTTGAAATACGACTTCTAGTTTCTGCGTAATGCGTGGACAAACATACAAACATACAAATCTACAAACATGACAACAACACTTATGAAATTTGGCACACATGTTTAAAAGCTGGTATAGACTTACATATACAAAAATTTTGTAATTCTGACAATATTACAAACATACAGGTCGAATTGATAACCTCCTTTTTTTGGAAGTTGGTTAAAAATGTATTACTTAGAGAAGATTCATTTAAACTAACATAAGGTAGCTTGTATGTTCTATCACATAGAAAATCCTGTTTTACATTCTCATAAATTATGATGTGGAAAGGAACCTTACTTTTCACGTGGTGCGACACGCACTTGGCCTCTTAGGCACATAGTTTTTAGGGTTCCGTACCCAAAGGGTAAAAACGGGACCCTATTACTAAGACTTCGCTGTCTGTCTGTCTGTCTGTCTGTCTGTCTGTCTGTCTGTCTCCAGGCTGTATCTCATAAACCGTGATAGCTAGAAAGCTGAAATTTTCACAAATGATGTATTTCCGTTGCCGCTATAACAACAAATACTAAAAATTAGAAAAAAAAATATATTAAGGAGGGTCCCCATACAATAAACGTGCTTTTTTCGTATTTTTTTGCTCAATATTAAAAACGGTAACAGGTAGACGCTTCAAATTTTTACAGAATATTTACTTGTATACTACCTTTCAAAATAAATAATTTAATAACAATAAAGTAAATATTAAAGGGGGGCTCCCATACAACAAACGTAATTTTTAAGCAATTTTTACTCGATTTTAATTAACAGGTAGAAACTTGAATATATGTAAGTAAATATTTAGAAACATATTAACAATAAAAATAAATACCTAATCTAATACATAAAAACTCACAAAATGAAAATATTCCGTGCATCTAAACGCGGTGCGAGCGCCGCACCGCGGTGTGGTGGTGGCGCGAGCGCGATGCGGTTGATAAGCAACGGCCGCGCGGGTAGCGGGGGAGGTAACATCACGGAGCGAGCCATAACCGCGCGTATTCGCGCGAGCGTCGTCATGCTGCCCGGATGTGTATCGAAAACCTACCTATAAGTTTGCAATTTACTACTTGGAATTTCGTTGATTTCTCGTTATTTTATAAACAGAACTAAACTTTGTAGTATTATAGATGATAGTACGGAACCCTTCGTGCGCGAGTACGACTCGCACTTGGCCGATTATTCATAGTTAATTAGCGATGTTTACTTATTTTACAGGTTTTTAAAAAGATCTGCATTAAAACCTACCCACAATGCAAACAATAGATAATATGTATTTCTTGGATACCCAAAGTTTAAAGTTCCCGGCAGCCTAGTGGTGAGACCGTCTGACTTGCGATCCGCAGTTCCTGGGTTCAAATCCCACGGCACGCACCTCTGTCTTTTCGAAGTTATGTGCGTATTGTTGATTGCCGCCAACTTCAAACGGTGAAGGAAAACATCGTGAGGAAACCTACATGTCTGAGAGTTCTCAATGATCTTGAAGATGTGTGAAGTCTGCCAACCCGCACTTGGCCAGCGTGGCAGACTATGGCCTAACCCTTCTCACAAAGAGAAGATGGCCCGTTCCCAGCAGTGGGACAGTTTGTACAAACAGGGCTGATAAAAAAAAAAAAAAAAAATCTTGGATCACAAACAATGCAAATTCGATTATTGTACGAGATCCTCTCAGTGAGAGGTCTGCTAATTGCGATTGTGATACGACTGAGGCCGACAGTGAGACGGGACGGAATACGAAAGCAAATGGCATACATAGGTATCATGACTTGCATCAAAGGCTTATGGCAGACATCAAGAGAATAATAAAGTAATTAATAGCTGTTTATTTTTGGTTACATTTACATGACGAAAGAAAAAAAAACAATGCCCTTCAAATGATATTAATTATCTCATTGAAAATTTATTCGACGAGGCTGTATGGTCAAATGACCTTTGCCTGCCAGTACAAAACGTACGGCGAAGAAAAAAAAAAAAAAAATACCTTTGTAAAATACCAATATTTTTTTGTAATAATGTTTATATTTAAATTTTTATAAAAATAAATCATTTATTTTTACCTTTGTAAACCTTCATGAATGAACGGTTGGACGGATTATCATGAAATTTTGTGCAAAGAAGAAGCTATGTACCAAAAAAAGATAATAAGACTACAGCTATTATCATTGTCATTGACATCTAAGAGTTGTAACTATGTGACGTAGACAATATGTTAACAATTCAAAATAATAACTCAAGTTAACCCAACAAAACAAATGGCATTCAATCCAGCAACATAAATCTCAGTTTCGCGACATCTCATGATTAAGACTGACAAAAGAAACCGTTTCTGACCGACATTCCAAAATAACCTATTCTATGCAGGGATTCTCGAGATCGGCATTGGGAAATTTGGCATCAAGCGGAGCCGACGGAATGGATAATGCTGCAAAACACGTCCAAGATATGTGTGGAACTCGAAGACAAGCGCACCGCCACTTTTAAGAATTTCAAGCTTGACTCTCACTCCTCACGGGTGGGACTCACAAAAAATGGAATTTTAACGTGAAAAGACCCAACGTAAGACAATTTAGACAAAGGTCCAACTTTAGACAATTTGGACTTGAGTACCGCCACGAATATACCAACTTTAATCGAATATTTAGATGGATTAATAAGATTTGTGTTTTCAGGTTAATTATCAATAAAATTTATATGAAGAGCTTGAAGAAGTCTATTCATTTGTTCATTCTAGAAATAAAATGAAATAAATGTCCTTCCAAAAAGAGTCATTTTTAAACGCTATATAAAAATGACTCATTCCTTATTTCCTTATTTTATTAAATCTTGTTATTGGAAAAGGTAGGCAAATTGTCGTGAAAACTCGATCGTGACCCACAGAAAGCTTATATGAAGGTTTTTTTTTTGGGTATTTCCCTATAAGGTAATGTATGCTGTAGCAAACAATACAAACTAATACATGTATACAGTATATATACTTTATTATCATCATCGTCATCTCAGCCACAAGAAGTCCGCTGCTGGATAAAGGCCTCCTTCAATGTACCTATTTCCAAAATAACGGTTGGAACCGGCGGGCAAACTGAGTCGTCTTATCACCTCTATGAATTCGTGATTCAAAAATATAATAAAAATATATAGCAAATAAATGTTCTAATTAAAATAAAATCATTACACAACAATTGTTTTAAAAGGATCCACTAACTCAAAACTCACACTTTTGAATTGCCAAAAAAATATCCTAAAACCACAAATCGTACAAAAAGGTTGCTCTAAATAAAAAATAACAAAACATCGATTCATAAGAACCACCCAGGATGTTGTTAAATTGCCATTATTTACGCACAAAAGGTTTTAAAACATAATTACAGTAATAGATCTGGCAAACGTTTGTTGGCGCCAGGCGGTAAATTCAAAGATGTTTTTTTTTTGCATTTAGGGGTACAAAACTTACAACGAAAACACCGTAATCTGCCATAAATTAAATGATACTTTCTCTTTGATCTAGTTGCAGACTGTATAAAATTGTCTCTGATCGTCTCTAGGTTTACATATACGTACTATAGGTAAGAATTAAAACCTTGAGAGGCCAACCAACAGCCGCGAGTAGTGGTTTGCTCCAAGAGAAAACTAATTGTCTATTTATATTTCTCTAGTAAGTAGTTCTCTGTGAGCGTAGACATATGCTTGGAAAACAGCGTGGTGGAAGTATTTCGAGATAGTGAGTGGTCCCAAAAAAATGAAGCCCGGTGTTCCCACCTGTTCCACCAGTGTTATAGTGCTCGTAAGATTTTGATGCTTTCGGTGTGTCTATCTTCAAGCTAGGTGCTTGATGCAGGGGTGACCCTGAATTTTATATTTATTTTGGTTGAAAAACAGCTCTTATTCTGCCCAGATAACAATGTATGCTCTCTTGTGTAGGTATTTAAATCCACGACGACGAGTTCTACCCTCGGCCATATCACGGTATAGCGCTTATCTTCACATATCAGCTGGCCACGTGAATGACACAACTATTCAGAACTTAAGTACTTAGTTGCATATCATTTCAAGTTCAAGGCTTATAAATTTTGGTTATTGTTGTATATTTTTTTTTATGGAAGTAAATGCTGATGAGCGAGCGATGATTATACTAGTATAATCATCCTTGCCCGTAACAAATCAATGCTATAAAGAACTTTAAGCTTGTTTAAAACGCTTTCAGCCTGACGCAGACTTAGCAACGTCTGTTAGCGCTATGAAATACAAAGAAAAGTAGGATCCAGGGCGAGTGCTAAGGGGCTCAGTATCATATAGTTATGTGTGCATTGTGCTTTAGTCTAAGTAATTTGATTTTAAATCTCTCCATTTACGAATCAGCATCATCATTTCAGCTATAATGGTGGACATAGGACATAGTGATGAAAACGGTTTGCATCCAGTATCTTCTTACCACTAGTATGAGGCCATCTATCCACTTTGTATTTTTTTTGAAGTAAGTTAAAAAATATATAATAAATCAGAACTCAATAATGTACTTACCTGTCTTATATGTTCTGAGTATTTTCTGAGGGTAGCTGTCCTATCCAGCAAGCGAAGCGTAGGACAATCAGCCAGAAGTGAATAAACAATTACATAAAAGTAGCAGAAAGACGCAGAATGCAAGCCATTTCCAACCGGTCTTTTTGAAAATCCATGGAGTGGTCTATGCCCAACAATTCTTATGGCTGAAACAATGAAATATTCTATATTCAAACATCTACATAATATATTAGTTCACTCTCACCACAGATAAAAACAAGACATATGTAGCAAATGTGGATGGCTGTGGATTGTCTCTATCGAATCAAAGCGCCATATATTTCCGCAAATAAAAACAGACAGGTACAACTTTTATTTCAGCGAGATTGGTGGGTAATCTGTAATTTTGTCGGTTAGTGTAGGCTTTTGTAATGGCCGACGTAGATTTTGATTAGTGGGATATAGTTTGAGAGTTACAGTTTTTTTATTTACATCTGAGTAAAATATTATAAATATAGTGTCACAAATCACAAAATAGTATGTCTCCTGAAATATTTATAAAATCAATATTACTAATAAATAGATAGCAAATTGTAAACTGCGGCATTTTTTATTTAAACATTATTATCCAAACCGTGGGGTACCGGCTTAGAATAGTACCTCCCCCTCTCTTCCCGTGGGTGCCGTAAGAACCGGCTAAGGGAAATATTACCAGAAGTGGGCAGCAGCACATTCTGAGTAAAACGCCAACTACTGCGCTCGCCAACCCGCCTGCCAAGCGTGGCGAGTACTGGCAAAAACCCCCTATGACAGACGACAAAAATACCAGGCCCCCAGTCCCCGGCAGCTCCGCTATTCCGGGCTATGGTAGCGGTCCCGGTCACGGCGGAGCAAGGGGTGCTAAGAATCTCCGGAAGAGATCCGGCTACCACCCCCTGCATAAACGACGACTGGCCCTGGTAACACACAACATTCGTACGATGAGGACAGACGAGAAGCTAGCTGAGCTGGAAGAAGAAATGGGTAGGTTACATTGGGATATCCTGGGGTTATCAGAAGTCCGACGAGAGGGGGAGGACACGATAACCCTGAAATCTGGCAACCTACTCTACTACCGGGAGGGCGACCAACAATCCCAAGGTGGTGTCGGGTTTCTCGTCCACAAGTCCCTTGTTAACAACATTCTTGCCATCGACAGTGTATCGAGCAGGGTTGCGTACCTGATACTCAGAGTATCCAAGAGGTATTCGCTGAAGGTCATCCAGGTATACGCACCGACCTCGGCACACTCCGATGATGAGGTAGAGGTGATGTATGAGGACATTAGTAGGGCCATACACACTTCTTAGACCTATTTTAATGTTGTTATGGGGGACTTCAATGCGAAGCTGGGCAGGAAATGCGAAAATGAGCTGAAAGTGGGGCAATTTGGACATGGACAACGGAACCCCAGGGGACAGAGGTTGGCCGACTTCCTGGAGAAAGAGGGACTCTTCATGATGAACTCTTTCTTCCAGAAGCCACCTCATAGGAAATGGACCTGGTTGAGTCCCGATGGTTCTACGAGAAATGAGATAGACTTCGTCCTGACCACCAAGAAACAAATATTCAATGATGTCTCTGTGATCAACATGGTTAAAACCGGAAGTGATCACCGAATGGTACGAGGCACTTTGAATATTAATGTTAAACTTGAGAGGTCCCGTATGATGAAGTCTACACTCCGACCTACTCGCGCTCATATCCAAGACCCCGAGAGCTTTCAGCTCGAACTATCAAATCGCTTCGAGTGCCTGGAGAGCTGCGCATCAGTGGATGAGATCAATAACAGGTTTGTGGAAACTGTCCGTACGGTGGGCGCGAAGTTTTATAAGCCCCACCGTACAAATAGACCGCAAAAGCTCTCGAGCCATACCCTCGACCTCATGGCTGAACGACGCTCATTGAAACTGCAGTCTTCTGGTGACGCCGAATCATATAGGCGGCTCAATAGACTCATATCAAAGTCTATGCGACACGACATCCGTACCTTTAATACTAATCGTATTAAAGAGACGATAGAGCAGAATAAAGGCTCCAAAGTGTTCGCAAAAGACATGTCTATTGGGCAGAGCCAGTTGACGAAGCTGAAGATGGAAGATGGCAGTCTAGCGTCGACCAAAGCAGAAGTCTTGAGGGAGATCGAGAGGTTTTATGGACAGTTATACACATCGGTCGCAAAACCTGTTAGCAGTTTGGGCAAAGATCCAAGAGCCAAGCTGACTCGTCATTATACCGAAGATATCCCGGACATCAGCCTGTACGAGATTAGGATGGCCTTGAAACAGCTAAAGAACAACAAGGCACCGGGAGATGACGGAATTACATCAGAGCTACTGAAAGCGGGTGGAACACCGGTACTGAAAGTCCTTCAGAGGCTCTTCAATTCCGTCGTGCTTGAAGGTACAACGCCAGAAGCATGGAACAGAAGCGTGGTGGCGCTGTTCTTCAAAAAAGGAGACAACACTTTGCTGAAGAACTACAGACCCATCTCGATTCTGAGCCATGTCTATAAGCTGTTTTCAAGGGTCATCACGAATCGTCTTGAACGCAGGTTCGATGACTTCCAGCCTCCCGAACAAGCCGGTTTCCGAAAAGGCTATAGTACCATAGACCACGTCCACACGCTGCGGCAAGTGATACAGAAGACCGAAGAGTATAACTTGCCCCTTTGCTTAGCGTTTGTGGACTATGAGAAAGCCTTTGATTCGATTGAGACCTGGGCGGTGCTTGAGGCTCTCCAACGATGCCGTATTGACTATCGGTATGTCGAAGTGCTGAAGTGTTTGTAAAACAACGCCACCATGTCAGTCCGAGTACAAGACCAGAACTCAGAGGCAATTTCATTGAAAAGAGGCGTGAGGCAGGGAGACGTTGTCTCTCCGAAACTGTTTACCGCTGGTTTGGAAGATGCCTATAAGCTTCTGGAATGGGAAGGCAATTCAATATTAACGGCGAGTACATCACTCACCTTCGGTTTGCCGATGATATAGTAGTCATGGCAGAGTCGATGGAAGACCTCAGTACGATGCTCGAAGACCTCAATAGAGTTTCCCAACGGGTGGGCCTCAAAATGAACATGGACAAAACGAAGGTTATGTCGAACGCCCATGTAGTGCCCACCCAAATATCTGTGGGGAACTCCACTCTTGAAGTTGTTGACGAATACGTCTACCTAGGACAAACGGTCCGATTAGGCAGGTCCAACTTTGCGAGGGAGGTCAATCGTCGTATCCAACTCGGCTGGGCAGCGTTCGGGAAACTTAAAAGCGTCTTCTCGTCCAATATACCCCAATCCCTCAAGTCGAAAGTTTACAACCAGTGTGTGTTACCAGTGATGACATACGGCACTGAAACGTGGTCCCTAACTATGGGCCTCATAAGGAAGCTCAAGGTCGCGCAACGAGCTATGGAGAGGGCTATGCTCGGAGTCTCTCTACGAGATCGAATTAGAAATGAAGAGATACGTAGACGTACAGGAGTCACCGATATAGCACAGCGGATTAGCAAGTTGAAGTGGCAGTGGGCAGGGCACATAGCACGCAGAACTGATGGCCGATGGGGCCGAAAGGTTCTCGAGTGGAGACCACGTACCGGCAAGCGCAGCGTAGGAAGACCAGCCACGAGATGGACAGATGACCTCATACAAGTGGCGGGAAGACGCTGGATGCAAGCCGCTTCCAATCGGTCTTTTTGGAAATCCATGGGGGAGGCCTATGTCCAGCAGTGGACTTCTTATGGCTGAGATGATGATGATGATGATGATGATTATCCAAACAAACTCATAGGCACTTATTTATTTATAAGTACCTACTTATTTCCGAACAAGTATAAGTTTGGAAAACTTAAAAAACCCCGACAAAAAAAGCGGCTGAACCGATTTTGGTGACACATAGTTAAGAACACTTCTGAACCTACTCTAATTCACCTTTCAAACAAAAAAAAAACATAATTAAAATCGGTTCATCCGTTCGGGAGCTACGATGCCACAGACAGACACGTCAAACTTATAACATCCCTTTGTTTTTGCGTCGGTGGTTAAGAAAAGACATGTATTTTCAGTTAACTCTTTGCATTACATTCAATGTATAATAATCACCAAATTACGATATACTATAAGTATTTTTGAACCAAAGAATCATGAATCATGAAGGGATGAATTTTTCATAATATGCGTTTGGGCGAAAAAAATATTATCTTATATCTCTTTGTTTTATGTTTTAGTCATGCTTCTGTACGATATCTTTTTGACAAAGAAAACGATTATTGTACTTTCGTGTTCCTTATTGTCTCACACAATTACTTCATTTGATTCGTTACAAAAGCTAGCGTCATCTCCCTAACTACCCATTGGCGCGAAGACGGATGTAAGCCATGCGCCGATCGTCTGGTCCGGCCAAATGACGTGTAATTTGGACAGAGCCGAAAGTCGAATTTGGCGCCTTGTTGCGACTCTATCATTACGTTATTGACGGGTATCTTTTTTAGTGGTGAGTCAATAACAGGGGCGAATCTAGGTACCTACAAGATTATTTTGTTTTTGTAGGATGTATATAATGTGAAGAATATTTTGTTACTTTTGATTTGATAGTTAGAGAAGCAGCGTGGCCTTCATAGAACAGAAAGTTTTTTTTCTGTTCTGTGGTGGGCTTAGTAATAAACTCCCGGTCTACTTTAGGTACGGACGCCTAAAAAGGCAGACGAAGTACACTTAAATCGAAATTAACCTAACTTTCGTAAAGAAATACGAATTACTCAAAATTATGTTTAACTAAATGTCCATTTTTTATTAAATAAAGCATTGTTAGATATAAAATAGTTTAATAGGTGACGTACTCGTCTTAAACAGTATTCTGTAAACTATGTAGTTTGAATATAAAAATACATTAACACAATACTTCACAAAATTTTTTCGCTATTTTAAATTTTCTATTTTTTTATTTAAAAAAATCGGACAAGTGCGCGTCAGACGGGCGAGTCTGGGTTCCGTACAAACTAGTAGATAAAAGGGGGAAATTATATATTTTCCTTTATAAACCGAAAACTATACATCGTAAAAACATTTAAAAACCTGTTTTAGCTAGTAATAATGAAGCTCTTTCATATGATAGCCCAAATGATACGGTTAAAGCACTTTAAAATTTGGACCCTTCTTCCTTGCCTAAAGACCCTATTTTTTGTGATTAAATCAAAAATTTACAGTTTTCGGATTTTTTCCTTTATGAGTACTATATGTTAATGCTTCTTGCCAAATTTCACAGTTATAGATCAACGAGAAGTACCCGGTGATAGGTTTTGATTCCCTTGCGAGTGTCGAATATGTATACGCTTTTTGCGACATATTCGGCTGTAACTTTTTTTATGAAAACTGAGCAGTTTGATTGTTATCTCTGCAGCAAAGGACTATGGATCTGCGTATATGTTTTTTTAATTTCAACTCGATATCTTCACGCGTTCCCGAGATACAGGTCTTGACTAACGGACAGACCGGTAACAAATTAATTCTATAAGGGTTCCGCTTTTTCCTTTTGTGGTACGGAACCGTAAAAAATAACCAGCCCGTAATAAACAACAATATTAGTTTTTAAATGTTTATCTCCCACACTTCTCAATATCATTAGATAACCCACAAACGGGAGTTAACACGTTAATAGCCTTAATCTATTCCGACAATCACCTAACATAAATATTTTGAATGCTAATGAGTCGTTCTCTATCTGGATATAATAAATTAACGCGTAACTTACGTTTATTAATTTATTAGTTATTTGCATAAGTTAAGTAATTTACGTCTGCGATAAATTACGTAATGGTTGCGGAAACTGACATTTAATTTATTACCTATTTTATTCGACTGTTCTCGTAGCTCAGTTGATAATATGTCTGCTTTCTAAACTGTAGGCAGTGGGTTCGATCGCCACCCAGTACACACATTTATGTGATGAGCGTGATTGTTTGTTCTGTATAAGGGTGTTTCTAATGTATTCTAAGTACATATTTATTTACAAAAAAAAATGGTTGTCTGTAAAGTCGGTTTACGGACGATAATTTTACGTGATAACGATGCGTCACAAGCCGAACGTTTAGGCCGATCGTGCCTCTCTATCGCTTGTTCCGCGATCTCGCTTGCACGTTTGGCTCAGGCGAAACGTGACAATGAGTCATACTTTTTCGTGCGTGCAGCCGGCGTAGCGTTAATCGATTTATAAGATTTTATCACTTCAAAAATTATGTATTCTATCAGCTATATACTTACGTGAATTATGAGGCAGTTTCATTAAAAAGTGTCCATATTTCAAGATAAACAAAATACCCGATGGTAAAATGCTTTCTGAAACGCTGCAGCTTTGTACGTTTACTTAAAGGTGCTCGTCTGGTGAATTATCGAAACTGACTGAAGCTACATATTTTTTATCTTATCTAACATTCTCACCCTTGATCCGTGCCTGTATTCAATCGAAATCTGTAATAATGACTAGAATTACGTTATTAGATGCCGACGTAGTGTTTTTACTTAAGACCTCAGATTGTCGTAATGAGCGTTACTTACCAACAAAATTGGTTTTAAGTATAGCTTGAGCTTACTTAACTATAGCTTAGCCTCACTTAAGTATAACTTGGACGGGCTTAAGTGGGCTTGCCATCAGTTCGTCTGTTACTTAAATTGGTGCACGATTTGTGTTGGTTGTAAGTTGTAATAAGTATAAGTTAAAGTAATTTTGAGTTGAGGAGATATTTGATGAGGTCAAGTCACCATAGCAGAATACTAAACCTACCTACCTGTACCTACTGCACTTATAATATTATTACACAACCTACTTGTATAAATATACCTGAGTAGCGAGGTGCTTAGAGTCGATCATCATTATGATTCATCTTCATCATTCATCATCATTATTCGTCATTTGACTGGCCTCGCAGCTCAGTTGGTACGTATCTCTAAATCGTAAGTAACGCCGCGGGGCGCAGCTAGTAAATAATAAATATTGGTGGACATTTCACACACCATCATTCAGCCTAAACTATGCAAAGATGGAAACTAGATAGCTTGATAGAATACATACCTATAATTTTTTATGTAAATACACACTCATGATATATAGAAACACCCAGACACAGAACAAACATCCATACTCATCACACAAATGTTTGCCCTGCGCGGGGATCGAACCCATGACCTACAGCTCAGGAGGCAGTTGTACTACCGAGCCATGAGGCCTGTCAATTTACAGCACTCACCAAAAAGAGCCAAACCTAAACTTGAAGAAGTTTTCATTGACGAAAACAACAATTTAAAAAAGTAAGTAGGTACCTACATTCTTCAAGATTATTTGTTTTTGACGTGACAACGTCCAATAAATCGATAAACGCCGGCTGCACGCATGAAAAAGTATGACTCATTGTCCCGTTACATCATCATCATTTCATCAATGTTTTGTTATGACGTTGTCACGTTAAACTATCGTCCGTACCTAAACCGACTTTAAAGACGAACAACTTTTTTCTAAGAGTTCCGTAGTCAACAAGGAACCCTTATATATTATGTCGACTGGACTTGTGGCTCAGTTGGTAGTGTGTTTACGTCTACCTGCTGAACTGAAAGGTCGTGGGTTCAATCCCCACCCAGGGCAAACATTTGTGTGATGAGCATGGATGTTTGTTCTGTGTCTGGGTGTTTCTATGTATCATATGTATATATTTACAAAAAAAAAAAAGTATATATGTATTCTATCAGCCATCTAGTTCCATAGTACAAGCTTTGCTTAGTTTGGGCTAGATGGTGTTGTGTGAAATGTCCACAATTTTTTTTTTTTTTTTTTTTTTTTTTTTTTATGTAGTTTTATTATGTCTGTCTGTCTGTCTCTCTGTACCATTACTATTACTAAAACTTTTAGAAACCTGTAACTTGGTATTGGTACCACCAAGTAATCATTAATACTTAGTATTTATCACGTCGACAAAGTGGTAAAACAAAATATTGAAACAATTTGGTAGGTAGGTATACCTACTTATCTCCCCTACACGTAGGTACTTATAGTGGGGATGTTATTTTTTTTCTGTAGGTATAGTGGGGATGATTTTTTTTCTTCCCACTACTACTTACGTCTTTCTAGTCATCATTGTGTCGTTGAATATAGGTAATTAAAAAATATTGGGGGTATGCAAAAATTATTTTTCAATTTAGGGATCCATTTGCGAAATAGTAGGTACTAAGCTAAGTGATATTTTTAGATTAAAGTGTTCCCACGTCCTGGTGGGTGATGCAACATAATTCATGGCTGTAGCATAATTTATGACGAAATTAATGCGAAAACTATTACAGCTAAGTAGTCTTTACAAGTTAACGAATAACAGTTACATTTAAAAAATGTACTTACATAGAGAAGTAAAATGAAAATTTCGGGCAAATTTAATAAACCCTTAACTTGTATGTTTATAGGATAAAATAAGAAGTCCTGCATTAAGTTCACATTTTGTAATGTAAATACGAAATCATACACTGCATGCCCAACACGCATTTACCTCGCGCCATCTATCGAGCAAGCAATGCAATTGGATGGTAATAAATTTAATGAAAAATTAAAAAGATTATTTAATTTTGATGATGTGTGAAACTTAGACTTTACCAATCCACACTGCCTTGCAAGGACATGAACCGTTACCTAAAACTTTCACTTCTCGGTTTCGAAGACACTTGCTCACTTAGCTTATTCAACCTAAGTAAGTAGTACCTATACTTATTTTGTACTTATCAATAAGTAGATGAAAAATGTACCTACGCATGTAGGTACTACTAACATAATTATAAATGAAAAATAATGTTAAATAAATAAATAAAATGTTGTTAAATGTTGTAAATAAATTTTATTTATTTTTTCATTAAAAAAATATTACTTTAATTTAGACATCTTAATTTTTTTCTACGGTGTCGCAGAAATTCATATCCTAGTACATTCCGTACTACAACTCGCAGAAAGTTTAAGTTAAGCTACTGCATTTCAGCTGCAATTTCCGTCCATTCACTGTCAAGCTCAAGGACACAGTGTAAACAAACCGAAGTGCAACTGCAGCGGCGGCCATGTTGTGCTATGACGTCAAAAGGCGGGGCCAAGCAAGACACGCCCCTTCAACCGCCCAGCGACAAGCTTTGTGCAGCTTTGGATTGCGTTTGGGTTTGTTTGGCTTTGAATTGTGTTTGGGTTTGTTTGGTTTTGATTTGATTTTCTGAGGTTTTAGCCATTGTTTTGTTATTCTGTCCTCTAAGAAAATTAAACTTATTCCTTTTAGTAAATTTATTGTAACTTCAGTGAAGTTGAATTACTTGATTATAATACGTCGAAGCTTAAGAAATCGTGCTTAATTTACGTATGTAGTAAAAACAGGAATAACAAACAACAATTGTAATTGGAACAATTGTTTGACTAATAACGTTGTTTCATCTTAAAAATACTTATTTAAGATTTATAATTTTTAAAGTTACTTACCTATCTAAAAAAGATATTTTTAAATCCGGTGACGGGATTTATTGCCATTCTCTTGATATTTATACATTTATTTTTGTTTTAAGTACTTTTTCATCACCCCGCAAAGTATTGACATCACAATGCACTTCAAAGTGAGAGACAGCCTAATACCTACTAGTTTTATTATTTATTCTGTGCGCCAGGACTGCCAGCCAGCCAGGTGATTGAAATTCACCGTAACGCGCGGTCTCGCGTCGGCAGTCTCGTCTCGTCACTGTCAGGAGCAATAAGTCAACATTGACACAGTGTTAGTATCAAACAGTAGGTCTTCTTTTTACTTAAGGTCAATTCGGGGAAGACCGGCACACTTTATTTAAAAAATTACAAATTGACGTATTTTGGCTATTCTATAGCCTTAAAATTATTCTTTGTCAAACTAGATAATAATACGTTTGGTTGATTTTTAAATAAATATGCTAAAATTGAATAGACACCATCGGTACATGGTATAAATACCATTATTTTAAACACAGTGTAAATAGACGGATTTGGCTCTTATGTCGGATAAAACCGTCTGATGGCAATTTTATCTAGTTAACAGTAGTTTGTGTAGTTATAGATTATGTGTGCGAGTGCCTGTTGCTGTAACAACTTAATTTGTGTACTCTGACTCAAAGGAATAAGGTTTTAAGTAGCTAATTTCGCGAGATACAGCATTTGGCGGGTAAGACTTCGCACTTTCAGGGGTGCAAAACATATCACTTTGAATAATAAACTAAAGTTATTTTTATAGTAAAATTTTATTACAAATCTTATAATCATAAATAATAAATAATAGTTTGAAATCAATTATTTAATGGCTAACTGACAATAACTTAAAAATAAACTTAGATAAAACTAATATAATGCACTTCCGTCAACGAGCAGTTCAAGATAAAATTACGGTTCAGTATAATGGTACCATGATAAAAGAAGTAGAATCGACTAATTTCCTCGGTTTAACAATAGATAATAAACTGAACTGGAAAGCTCACATAGATCTACTGAGTAAAAGAATTAGTTCTTCGGCATACACGCTGTCTAAACTATCTTTTGTTATTATTTTTAAATTAAAAAACTTGAAAACTACTGAACCAATTTTGATAAAACTTAAGGTGACTCCTAAGTTGAAAGATATTGCAATACGACTTCTAGTTTCTGCGTAATACGTGGACAAAGCTACAAACATACAAATATATAAACATACATACACTTATTAAAGGCACACATCCTTAGAAGCTGATATAGACCAACATATAGGTACAAAAACTGTGCAATTCTGACAATATTACAAACAAGTCGGTTAAAAATCGATCATGTGACCAAAGGTTTTTTACTTCTGAAAGTGGAAAAGATCGGCATATGACGGTGATTACCCTCCAGTACCTAGACGAACTTCACCACTACATATTTTGAGGTTAATTTTTATTATCATCAAGAAAAAGTGAATAATAAACGTGTATAGTACCAATGTTATGTAGTAATCCAATAAATATATTACCTAATACAGAATGAACTTACTTGCATAGATCTGAATTATAACTGAGATTTAAACACTTTTAACTTTTTTTTTCAACACGTGGTCCACTCCCGATGCAAGTTGCTCGCCGAACTAAATTAAAATACTGCATTTTTTTCGTTTGCATAATACGTACCGCCATCTATATTAATTTGTAAGAACTAGAACGGTTTTGTTATCCCATAGATTTTATTGCCATCTATGTAAATCTGCTGAATTCGTCGTAATTCTTATTGCACGATCTTACCCGCCAGACGGTCTTCGCCGAGTTGACCTTATATGAGTAAATCGCTAACATAAATCACACAAAAAATCCTAAGATGTTGCCGAAAAATATGTTTCTGTTCAAATTTGACAATATGTAGATACCTAATACCTACAGTCACTTCCACAAGCAAAAAAAAGATGTGTTATATTATGTTCTAAATAAGGGTTCACGTTATTCCTACTGCGTTCGACACTTTGACATAATTTAAACATTAAATATTATTCTATAATCCGAAACATGATGACGAGGAATGATTATTTTTATTTCTCGTCGGTTGAATATTAAAGAGTGCCTACTCACTAGAAACTATTTATATATATAAATCGTTTTTTTACAGTTTCCAAAACTTCCTTTAACAATCCGCATATGTATTTTTTTTTTGTAGAAACTGAGAAAATTGCGGCATAAAGTATAAATGAAAGCAAACAATATAATTCTTGTTAATCCTCATTTCAACTGTGACCCGGCGTGTGGGTCATAACTCAACGTAGCGGCAAAAAGCGTGCGCGGCGAGATCAAAGCGGGCGGCGCAATCAGACGCCGCTGAAATGACTTGTTTCTCAGTTAGCTTAGTGTAAACATGGCGGAACTTCAAACGAGCCGCCTGCAGCCTCTCTGCGGCACACGGTGGCGGACAGCGGCAGCTTCGACGCGCACGACACGGCTAATTATTACGGTTAATAATAATTAATTAAGACAATATTAGTAGTCGTTTGCAAACTGAAATCCAGATATAAATATGGGATTATTTGTATTTTTAAGATTTTTTATTATTTAATTAGGTTAATTTTCGATGTGATTTTTTTACTATAAGATTTCAAAAGCACTACTTACATCATATAAATATAAAATTACCTTGCACAAGAAGACTGGAGAGGGAGAGAGAGAGAAAAGTCGGGGCACCCGTCTCGGACGGCATTTTCAGGGGGCGCGAAAATCATAATAATATGATTAAAAATAAAAAACGTACTCCATAAAGCGCCTGGCATAGGTACGGAAATCTGGTTGACTCACCATCAACTTGAAAGAAAAAGGCGCCACGCAGATATATTTGTTAGTTTTTTTAAGTAACTTATGTCAAACGCTGGAGAGAGGAGCGCCACTATCAAGTTTCCGCCCCAGTTCGAAAAAGCGTAGATCCGGGGCTGAAGAGAGTAACCAATAATTTCATTGAAATTTTATATGTTACAATTTCCGTAATAAAACACATGGAGAATTTAAAAGCTCGGATGTTCTATATTCCTTCTATATTTGGACAACACTATTTCATGTCTAGATAGATATTTATGGGCCCTTCCTAATTCCACCTGTAATGTGAATGAATGAATCGACCAAGCTACTTTTTGAATAGACCGATTCGACATGATGATGTCATTAATTCCCGTAATGTCATATATGTGCATATTTCCACGGATTTTCAGATAGTAGTCAATACAGGCGACGACACGTCGTGAATATTTTTTTTATTAGGAGTTTCATTCTATTAATTAAAAAACTTAAAAGATACGAAATAATAAGACGTCCGATATTAGACAATTTAGTTCCAAACTGATCACAATTCGCATTTAGAAACAAACCTTGTATTTAGCAATCAAGTTTACAACCCAAAATTACTTTAGCAATTACCGTCTGCAAAATCAAAAACATCAATCTTCAAAAGCGACCGTGTTATTAACAATCAACTAAGAAAAAAAACTACAGAGAATCACGCATCAATCCATCATCAAAACCGATCATTTTTCGCTACAAATCATCGGAAAAAATAGCCGGAAATGATGACTAAGAGCCATGAAATTGCTTAAAATTAGACTAGATTTAATGCGTTTGAAACTATGTAATCATGCCCACTCTAAAAGTTGGGTTAGTAGTTATAGTTTGAGATGCGTGTGTTTACGTGTAGAGCATCCATCATCACATTAGAGGTTCCTTTTAAGGCGCCGAGGTGAGGCGCCACTTAATTGATATCTGGCCGCTCATTAAACCGAACACAGGCGGCGCCGAGGATAAATATTATATTTCTGACAAATTAACGGAAGACGACGATGAAAAAACTGGAGCCGAGAGTTCGGAGATGAAAATAGAATGGGCGGGCGGCTAATGAATGATTTGGCGGTTTTTGATGGTTTTAGTTTTATAAGACTAGTTGTCGCGACAGCTTTCGCCAGTAAATTGCGCGTTTTATATACAACAGTCCAAAATATTTTTCTACCACAAAATATTATCCGATTTTGTTTCCTTTTCGCCGCACTGACGTTTGTCGCATTTATTAATCATAAAAAGTCACAAAGAAATGTTTACCACACAATATATGTACAAATATGCTTAAACGTAATAATTATAAACCCAAAAATCAATGTCAGCAGTCAAAATATGTCAATCGCAAATAAAATGTATTTTCAACAAACTTGTTCATAGAGTGGCTCTAATTTCACCGCAATTAGGTAGGCACATAATGAGAAACTGTGACTTTTTCATTGCTATTATTCACATTGAGAATTTAACACAAGAATTTTTTTTTATTTTATTGGTTGAGTTGCTTTGTTCTTAAAAAAGTTTCGATACAAAAAAGATCGTGTTCAATAATACAAATAAATTAATGTACCTATTGCTTGCTCATTTCATGCAACTTCGTATTTCAACTTGTAGGTACCTACGTGTTTAATATATAAATTTTCTCTCAAATATAATTTTTGTTTTTTTTTTGTAATAAAGAAAACTTGAAATTCCCCATTTTTTACGTGGCTAAAACGCTATCCGCGAAAAGCCAAAAAAAAGGAAACTTTATTCTTTTAGTCTATGGCCGATCGCCATTCTAAGATGCGCGCGCATAGGAAAACTGATAAGCTTTTTAAATAAAATGATTTTTTAGTATTATTTTCTTCACAAGTGTGTTGAAAAACGTCGTATGATACACACGTGTATCATACGACATTTTTCATATGTTTACCGTCCTCGGCTCTCTTAAGACCCTCACCTAACGGCTCGGGTCTCAATGGCGCCTCAGCGGTAGTCACCAACATGTATGTTTGTATGTAAACATTATATAATGTTTCATAAAAATTGGTGCAACCGTTTTTTTATGACAAGAGTTTATATGTTTCCTAAACTTACTTAAATGACAAAAATGTCATTTCACCTTTTAAGTAGGGACATTGGAATCCGAGCCTATCGAATAAGTCTTTATCAACTTTATCAACTATTATCTACCCACTGCTGCGTATAGATCCCCTCGTTAGCAAGCCTCCCTTTCCGGTCTCATCCACTGTCTCATATAAATCACTTATATATGTACAACCATCCTATAACTCGGCATTACCGGCAATAAATCAATCGTCCCATAACCAGTGCATCATCGCGTGCCGGCCTCCAATAAAGCAGCGTGCGTGTCGCGTCCGCCGTCCTCGGTATATGATTCAGAGAACAGCAACAGATGGAATGATGAAGCAGGTATTGCGGTAATTACTGTGGGGACGGAATCCGGACTCCTGGCTAGAGATATTATGATTCATCAGGCGACATCCAATCCAGTGTCAAAATATGTTTTGTAGGAGCAGTGGAATTGCAAAAATCACCAGAATGGAGGACCAGCAAATAGTAGCAGGTGTCCAGTAAAAATATTTGTTATGTGATCCTGTGTCTTTCAATATACTGAAATAATTCTTAATACGGAGAATAATATTTTGAAGTGGGCTTGCTTATTTACTGCTAAGTATAGGACTGTCCCAAGGACTTCCAAAGAGAACAGATAGAAACGGCCTGCAAACGTCAACTTAATGATTTGTACTTATATATGGTCTTTACTGGGGAAGTTGCCGGACTTATTGACCATCAGTTCTACCGTGCTGTGTGTTACGCCTACTAGGTATAAGTAATTCAACTTGCTAATCTAGTGGGCTATGTCGGTGAGTTATATTAGTCTACGGATCATCTTACTTCTGGATTCCATTTCGTAGAGAAATTTAGTGTTGAATAGCATTCACCGTGCTACAAGTCCCGTCATCAATAAAAGAGCAGTCCTTGAATGCACAGAAGTGATTTTTTAACCTTTAGTAGCAGAAGACTGATTGAGATGTAGCACACATATATAGCAGTCCGGTCGGCAAGAAACACCGAACTAGGTACTTACTACTTTTTTACAAATAATAAATAAACTAACCAACTTTGCTTTACTTTGAGTGTATTGGGCAGGGGAAATAACGCGCTAAGTTGTTTATTAAAATCAGTTAGGGCAACTCACCCCACTTCCCAAAATATATCCTTACTATTCTCAGGGCAAACATTTGTGTGATTGAGCATGGATGTTTGCTGTGTCTGGGTGTTTATATGTATCATATGTATATATTTACAAAAAAAGTATATAATTATGTATTCTATCAGCCGTCTAGTTCCATAATACAAGCTTAGGGTAGGCAAAGCATCATAGAACATGAGGTCGTTTGATGCCGCATTTGACTGTGAATAGAGGGTTCGTTGAAATGGAGAGGATAGTAGAGGGTTAGAAGGGTGATATGTAATATAACAAGCTATTTAACAGTTTTTATTTAGGAAGATTTTTCATGATTGTAATCGGATGCATAATTGGATCATATTTGAATTTTATCTTCTTCACAGTCGTCTCCCTTCCCACCTCAGACGCCTGTGTCGTAACACATCATCCATGACAGCACCATTACCGTTCCATCGCATAATAAAAACAATCCTAAAATACGGCGATGAGATCAAAGCGGGCAATTAGGTCGGTGATACGAGATACTACTTCAAACGTCGCCGCTGCGCTGCGCCACTCGTATGGGATCTGTAATCTGGTGTGGCGTGCCGTGGCATATACTTTTTCGCATAAAATAAATATAAATACCTGAAACCCGTCACTCATTTAGAGTGATATGCTGGTGGCATGTTGTGTGCCATTGCAATTTTTCAACAGTTTAATATGTTTTCTAATTTTCGTTTAACATTTTTCGTCACTCAAAGCTTCCAATTAGATTTCCATGTATATGTACAAGCTTCAAGTTTGTATGTGCTTCATCTGTATCAAGCACAAGGGTCGATCGTGTATGGAGTACTACTGCCACCTTTTTGATGGATCAGTCAAGTATCAGCTGGAAGCTTTGGAATCAGTGGACCGGCGAGCTGTGAGGTTAATCGGTGACGATAAACTAGCTGCCAAGAAGCTACTTAGTCTCGAGCACTGCCGTAAAGTAGCTTGTCTGTCTATTTTCTAGAGGATTCATTTCGGGGAATGTGCGCAAGAGCTTCACGACCTAATTCCACCCTCCCCATTTCACTACAGGACTAGCAGAAAGTCGGTGAATTACCACCCATTTCTCGTTGAAATGCCAAAAATCCGTACTCAGCGATATCGATCCACATTCCTCTTGCGTACTGCACAAGAATGGAATTCGTTGCCGCCATCTCTGTTTCCTGAGAACTACAATCTTGGAATTTTCAAGGCTAGAGTGAATAGATATCTTCTAGATCGACGAGCTCCATCCTCGGCCCCACCGTCGCTTAACATCAGGCAAGTTGGTGGTCAATCGTAGATCTATCTTCTACAAAAAAAAAAAAAAAAATTGTACGTGCAGGTTCAAGTCCCGTCGGATATGTGTAATTTTTGAACTGTCTATAAATTTGCTAAGTGAACCTATGTTTGTGTGTTATGACTATTGTAAGTATACATGTACTGTTAAATTATTTATGATCAGTTCGCGTTTGTAATAAAAACGTTAAAGGAGGCATAAAATTTAATGTGTCCTCTAAATAGAAAACAGAAACTCATAAAATTATATTGTAAAACATTTCAACGACAACTGTCGATAACTTTTACATTACAAGGTCTCCATTTGTGGTCGTTAATAAATTGAAATGCTAAATTGTTGAAACTATTGTTTATTCTGTGACAAATGTAAAACTACTAAAGATGGACAACGGCATACGATAAAAATTTGGAGTATTTTTTTTATTCAGCTAAAATAGCAGTTGTTTAATATACATATTATCACGTAAAATAAACTATTTTTAACCGACGTAAAAAAACATCCCCCGAAGTTCCCGGCAGCTTAGTGGTGAGACCGTCTGACTTGCGATCCGCAGGTCCTGAGTTCGAATCCCACGGCACGCACCTCTGTCTTTTCGAAGTTATGTGCGTATTGTTGATTGCCGCCAACTTCAAACGGTGAAGGAAAACATCGTGAGGAAACCTACATGTCTGAGAGTTCTCAATGATCTTGAAGATGTGTGAAGTCTGCCAACCCGCACTTCGCCAGCGTGGCAGACTATGGCCTAACCCTTCTCACAATGAGAAGATGGCCCGTTCCCAGCAGTGGGACAGTTTGTACAAACAGGGCTGATAAAAAAAAAAAAAAAAAAAAACATTATATTTTTTATGTTACCGCTTATCTCCGTCATTTATAAATCGATTTGAAAAATTGTTTTTTAAAGGATATAATATACTTTCAGTTTGGTGCCATATAAATTACATCAAAACAGGTCAGTACGCTAGATTTTAACACAAAATGCGTTTTTTGAAATCAGTTGTTTCAGTTTTTTTAATCATATAATAATTATTTGCCATTGAGCGATACTGGTGTTGAATTTTCACGTAGCAAAATCTCTAAGAACCCAGCACTAAACTAGATTGCGTTCTAATTGCGATTCTATTTGTAGAACTTAATATTTAAAGTTACAGTATATCACTTCTCATTTTTAAATAAAAACTACGGGTCACTCACGTCTGTTTTGAGCCGAAATATCCGACTATAGTTACAACCGCATTCGGCGCTCTTTTTCAAAGGAGCAGCACACACGTCACTCTTATTGTACGGTCAATCCATTTTCGATTAGCTTGTTCATCAATGTTAAATATTCACAAAAGGTCATTCAAATAAAAACAGATGAATTATTTAACAGATTCATAAACTTGTGTAAAATTAATACGTCAACGTCGAGCAGGTGTTATTATCGCAGATTAAAAAGACACAGAAGCAAAGTGAGAATACGCCGGTTGCATGTTATTTATTTTATGCCCACGGGTTTGCTTCTACTACACTTAGAGGATGTGTCTCTCTCTACTTACGGTAAACAACTTTTTTTTTTATAAGTGGACATATTAAATAATAATATAGTTCCACGTAATTCTATTAAAACACTCAAGTTACATAAGTCACATATATCATTATCCCTTCTTACTCGACTACGGCGATGCAAAAGGGAGGGTTATATTTTTGACCGGTATGTGGGCATGTATGTTTTCTCATATCTTCTAAACTGCTTATCATATTCTGACAAATGAGGTGTCGTTGGAAACATCTTGTTTGTTGTTTGGCTGTATGACATCACATTAAATTGAATATTAAATTTTTCGCCCCACCCCAGCATATGTGGTATCATTGAACAGGAATTTTAAAATGTGGGTAGGGTTTGATACATCATATTTTTGCCAAGCGTACCGTTTCCAACATATATCGCGTCAAAGTCATGAAAACATTTTTTTACCCGACTATGACGTCGTAAAGAAGCAGAATGGAGGATTATGTTTGTTGATCTGTGTATGTAATTATGTATACATGTATGCATTTATGTTCATTAGTCAGAAGCCCCAAAATACTTTAAATAAAAAATAAGTTTAGTAGTCGGGTTTTAGATTCTTAACTTTTTAGGGTTCCGTACCTCAAAAGGAAAAAAACGAAACCCTTATAGGATCACTTTGTTGTCCGTCTGTCCGTCTGTCTGTCCGTCCGTCCGGGTGTCAAGATCTTTATCTCGGGAACGCGTGAAGGAATCGAGTTGAAATTTAAACCATATACGCAGATCCATAGTATCTTGCTGCTTAAAGAAAAATAAAGTTTTTGTAAAAAAAAACAGCCGACTAAATCGTAAAAAACGCATATTTCGACACTCACAAAGGAATCAAAAACTATGGGGTACTTCCCGTTGACCTAGAACAATGAAATTCGGCAAGAAGCATTGTGTTATAGTACAAATTAATATAGGAATAAATCCGAATCCATTTTTAATTAAATCACATAAAAATAGTGTCTTTATGCAAGGAATGAAGGTCCAAATTTAAAAGTGAATTAACCGTATCATGTTGGGTATCATATGAAAGAGCTTTATTAGTATAAGCTAAAACAGGTTTTTAAATATTTTTGCGATGTATATTTTTCGGTTTATGAAGGAAAATTAAAAAAATATATGATTTCCTCCTTGTACGTAAACCTTCTAGTTTGTACGGAGCCCTCGGTGGGCGAGTCTCGCACTTGTCCGGTTTTTTTTAAAGTTAAGAGAGTATCAAGAAAACATTCTGTAACTAGTATCTTTGCGAGCAGTAAGCCTTGTGGGCTGCTATATATTTATATATATTATTATTATTGGTAACAACCGGCATACAATTTGTAGGTACAAATAGATCCTCTCTAGATGGAGCACGACTCCTATCGACTTATTTCATTGTTACATAGGTATATGAATAGCAAATAAAGCGCAAACACAAGCGAAGTAAATGTGTTAATCACGGTAGAGGTTAAATGTTTGGTGTCGAAACTTTGGGTCCGTGGAGACCGGGAGCTCAATTCCATCTCCTTTTTAGGGTTCCGTACCCAAAGGGTAAAAACGGGACCCTATTACTAAGACTTCGCTGTCTGTCTGTCTGTCTGTCTGTCTCCAGGCTGTATCTCATAAACCGTGATAGCTAGAAAGCTGAAATTTTCACAAATGATGTATTTCCGTTGCCGCTATAACAACAAATACTAAAAATAAAAAAAATAAAAAAATTAAGGGGGTCCCCATACAATAAACGTGTTATTTTCGTATTTTTTTGCTCAATATTAAAAACGGTAACAGGTAGACGCTTCAAATTTTCACAGAATATTTACTTGTATATTACCTTTCAAAATAAATAATTAAATAACAATAAAGTAAATATTAAAGGGGGGCTCCCATACAACAAACGTAATTTTTACTCGACTTAATTAACAGTTAGAAACTTGAATATTTGTAAGTAAATATTTAGAAGTATATTAACTATAAAAATAAATACCTAATCTAATACATAAAAACTCACAAAATGAAAATAATCCGTACATCTAAACGCGGTGCGAGCGCCGCGCCGCGGTGTGGTGATGGCGCGAGCGCGAGGCGGTTGCTAAGCAACGGCCGCGCGGGTAGCGGGGGAGGTAACATCACGGAGCGAGCCATAACCGCGCGTATTCACGCGAGCGTCGTTATGCTGCCCGGATGTGTATCGAAAACCTACCTATAAATTTGAAATTTACTACTTGGAATTTCGTTGATTTCTCGTTATTTTATACGATTTTCTATTATAGATGATAGTACGGAACCCTTCGTGCGCGAGTCCGACTCGCACTTGGCCGATTTTTTAATAATTTATTTTATAAGAATTTATTTTTTATTGATTCGACGCTTGACCGAAATGCTGGTGCGTATTTGACCCAACGTAAACCCAACCATAAGCATTGCCATTCAACGTGGCAATGCGGGTAGCATGCTGGGTACACTGCCAACTGGTAGTGGGTTTGAGCATTTGGATTGTCTTTAGACTTTTATCGGTCTGGGGTAATCGATTTGCTTTTATGTAGTAGTTTAGATTGTTGGGTATATGTAATTTGTATATTGTTTTGTTGTAGTTAATAAAGACATTTTCCCAGGTATGAATAGCAAATTCCCTGATTTCAGTTTATTAACGGTTTCATACTACAACCACCATTAACAAATTTCCGAAGATCTCTATCTGTCGTTCCCTAATCTACGAAAATTAACATCGTCATAAGGCGAATGCAAAAAGTTTATGTAAACTCAATTGAATGAAATACTTTTTCATACGAAGGTTACGAACGGATAATAGATTGAATTGTTATATTATACCATTTACAACATACAATTGACCATTACCATTTACAATTGACTGCAATATATTGTACATTGCAGCCAATTGTAAATTAATAATCGTTTAATGTCATGTGTCAGCTAACATTTTTATTACCTACTTATAATTAGATGTGGTTATAATTGTAGTCTGTAAGGACAAGCTTTTTGCACATAAAACCATTATGCTTGGTATATTCTTACTTATTCTATGACTTACCAGATATTCTTGAAAAAAGTCTTTTCCATTACTCGATCTCGACTCTGTTAAAATTGCCTCTCATCAATTACATTTATTTTCTCTATGAATAGAGCGAAATTTCGGGTCAGAATACGTGGGTTACTCAAAATGTGCGATGCCACTACATCCACTTATGCTTGTGTAAGGCCTCATTTAGATCAACGCTGCAACAAAACGGTGGCAAGCCCCCGGCAATTACTGTATAGCATATCAATTGTTATAAAATATTAATGATAAGTCCTTAATACCAATGAACACAATTTTTTTATCAACTTACGACAGTTGGCTAATTAATCTAGATCAACATTTGCGGTATTGCATCATAGACATTCTTAAAGTTTTTGTGTAGCACGTCTACCATTATGGTATGTTCAAAGAACTAATTCTCTCAATTTGTTCATCACTATGCAGTTTACCATAGGAGTACTAGAGAGGCAATTAAAATTAGATTTTATGGTCAGACAAGGTGTGTTTTACACTGGACTGTCTTTCTATGGCTTAATTCAATGGATAATGAGACGTGTTCACACAGGGTGCTAGCATTATATTTTAGTGAATGTAAATTAGCACCGATGATCCCTTGCCATCATTACATTCATTGATATATACTATAAAATTACAATTCTAAGCAAAAGTCTGGACATTTTTGTGACAAATGCAAATGACAAATGAGTTTCCGGCAGCCTAGTGATGAGACCGTCTGACTTACGATCCGCAAATCCTGGGTTCGAATCCCACGGCACGCACCTCTGTCTTTTCGAAGTTATGTGCGTATTGTTGATTGCCGCCAACTTCAAACGGTGAAGGAAAACATCGTGAGGAAACCTACATGTCTGAGAGTTTCCAATGATCTTTAAGATGTGTGAAATCTGCCAACCCGCACTTCGCCAGCGTGGCAGACTATGGCCTAACCCTTCTCACAATGAGAAAATGGTCCGTTCCCTGCAGTGGGACAGTTTGTACAAACAGGGCTGATAAAAAAAAAGCAAATGTGGTATAATTATTAATTATCTTGCGTTTTGTGAAATCTTCTTAACCTGTCTTCTGCGTCCTCGTTTTTTTATTCATTAGTCTTTTAGTCTATAGTTTTATTTTGTTACTTGCAGTATAAATGACAGAGATATTACGGATGACAGAGATGAATGGAGAAAAGTTTTCTCCATTCATCTCTGTCATACTGTATCGACCCCACATAAGTGGGAACAGGGTAAGAAGAAGAAGAAGAAGACTTGCAGTATAAACAGTTTGCATTGAAATTATTTAAGTGAAATAACATCTTCTTTCAAAGGTCATTTTTTATTTGAAAATCTGCAATCTACAAATTGCGATCTACGATGGAGCGCGCTTACTTGGAAGGAACCCTTTTTTATATTGGCTTTGAACCCGCTTATAGCATTTGCCAGTGTCAAGTATTAAGATTTCTCCAAGTTTCTTGAATAAAACAAGTTATAAATGTTCTAGTCTCCATAAAATTATGGGGGATTATCTATGGGCTCTATGGGGTCTAATTAAACCCCCTACACGATCAAAACAATTTATATTTTCAAAATAATTCGAAGGGCAAAATAGACGTCTAGGGTCCCTGAGGACTTTAGACGATAGATTTAGGTTTAGGTTTAGATTGATCTAAATCAGGCTTTAGCGCGAGTCTTCATATCAAAATCTTTCAGTTCGTCATTGTTGCTATATGAGTATCGGTCAACCTAGGATACTATATTCCTGAATTTTGTTTTAGACTTTACGTCTACGTGATGGAAAGTCATTAGTTATAAAGTATAAATTTAATCAAATTAAATATTATACGAGGTTCCAATGCTGGAACCTTGCAGCTGTTACAGCCGGTGATAATTTATTGCTATGTACACGCGAAGTTATAGCTGTTTTCACAACGAATTACAAAGTAAATGTTATGCCTTCCGTCACTCATAAATCTAGGAGTTCTCGCTGTAAATCCGCCTTGATTGCGCAAAAACGCACAGCGTCTCTTACCTGCTGACATAGTGCTGAAGAATTGATCCAGTAAATTGTTATTACCATTAAAAAAAATATCCAGTAAGTTGCTTTTACTAGCTTTTATTTAGTCTCAACTGTCCCAGTGTCTGTAATCAAATCTAGAAAGTAAATTTTGACTCACTTCACTTCCCGGTTTTGGACTGAGCTTAAATTTTGTAAGTACATAATATTACATATATTAAAAGCGGATGACAATACAATATTATAACAAGGAGCTGGTCTGACAATGAAACCAGGATGTAAGGACTAGAATTTCCTAAGATAAGATAATTGAGTTAGGGCTAAAGCTTTTGTCTTGGGCACCTTCCGTTACTTATGATAAAGATGACCGGTTAATTGCCACCAACGAAACGAAATGGCAACGAAACTTTCTGACGAAAAGTGCTAGGACAGTCGAAATTGTTCTCATTGTTTCAATCCCCGTAAGCACTTTTCAAGTACCTAAAAGTTTTTTAAAACTTGTTTTATAGCTTTTTATAACACATTATTTCTACGAAATGAAATTTTAAGGGATTAATCGAGTATATTTTACATAATTTTATGACCTGACGTTTCGAACACTGCAGCGTTCATGGTCACAGGTGAAACTAGACGACAATTGTATTTTTTGTTATAAAAATATTAATTACTACCGCCTGCAATCGGGAAAACCTTAGAAAACATTAGTATTATTACGATTTTTTTTCTTTTTACCCGACTGCGTAAGAAGGAGGGTTATATTTTTCGAGTGTATATATGTATGTATGTATATTTCTTTGACACGCCCTAGAGCCTAAACGGCTTTACCGATTTTGATGTGAGTGGTGTCAATAGATTCGTCTTAGTTGTGAGAGTGACACTGGGTACATCAAAATTAAAAAAAATCATAAGTTAGGCTGCTAAAACCTCTTTTCTGCAGTCGGGTATTTTGTTTTTCTTTTAACATCGATACTTGTTTAATGGTTGCATGGTGAGCGCAACGGTAGTCTCAAAATCGTACAGCCAGAACGACTGGTTTTAAAATAGGTACTTGCTATTAAATGCTGTACTTTCGGACGAGGGAAGGGCGATAACGGGCAACCAATGATTTCAACCTGTCAAACAAAATGTTATGTGTGTGTGTGTGTATTAACAAATAGGCTTGACAAACACCAAGTCTGTGTATCCCGGTCGCAAAAGGAAAAACTCGGACTCGGCCTCGCGCAGGCATTCAATCTGTCGATTTATTGCGATTCTCGATAAAATTATAATCGTTATTTATCGCTGGCGGTTGGAGCGTGTGCTTGCATTATTCATTCGATCGCTGGTTGCGATGCTCGACGATTTACTATGCATTGTTGGTTGTACCGACATACATCACATGCATTTTCGCACGACGTTTTGTGATGCAACGCGCTCGCTGATTCTCGGTACAGTGTGTCAGATACTGTGATGATACGTTTGTTGGAAATGTTATGTGTTAGTGTATGTTTGAGTGATGTGGTAATTACGGTGAAGCAGTAGTTAGTATTTATGGTAATTTAGTTGGTGTAATTATCACACTAATATTAAAAAGCGAAAGTTCAGAAGTATGTTTGTATGTTTGTTACTTCTTCACATTCAAACATCTAACCAGTTTTTTCCATTTGATCGTTCTTAAAATATGTAACATGCTGATGCGTATCTGGCCCAACGTATATCTAAGCATTGCCATACAACGTAGCAATGCGGCTAGCATGTTAGGTACGCTGCCAACTGGTAGTAGGTTTGATCATTTGGGTTGTCTTTATACCTTTATCGGTCTGGGGTAATCGATTTGATTTTTGTGTTGGAAGTAGTTTATTTAGTTAAGTATGAGTAATTAGTATAAATACCTATACATTACACAGATACAAAGGTACACATGTGAATATTATAAAACCCCTATTTTTGGGTCTGAGGTTAAAAATATACGAATTTTCTCAAAATGCTCTTTACCAAAATATAAAACAGCAAACGGAGAAATTCCGTATTTTGTTACACATGCAATAAAAAATATATAGCTCATAAAAATGTAGGTAATATTAACAAAAAACTTGCTTTTACAGTTACATTGCACTTCAAAGATTTTAATATCCACCATTTAAAAAATTATCTCAACACCGACGCCGACGTGTAATAACCGCAATTAATGAAAGTGTCCGCAAAACCGATTAATCACAATTACTTACAATTACTTTAATCACCACACCTTTAAAGTAAAAGAAATAAACTCTCCAAATTGACCGATAAAGAAATGGCAACACACAAGAACGGCGAGATGTCCATTAAAGAATTGGTAACGTGTTTGTTAATAAAATGACAATATGCAGCAGACATATTGATTTATTTTTTATTTACCTTCGCACACTTGCAACACTGTAAGGAATAATAATAAATAATACTAAAATAAAAATATATTTTAAAATATGACGTGTACCTATTTCTGAAAGACTATCGGCCTTACCGAAAAACGTTAAGTATTTAACTTTAACCATCGTCTTAAAATCTTCTTTCCGCAAGTGTCATTAAGTCTCAGCGAGAAGTTGACAAAATATGTATATGAATTGCTTAAAGTTAAGTAACGTTTTTCGGTAAGACCGTAAATGTGGAGTTCTCAAATCGACTATAACCTTTGGTGGGCTTAGATACGAGTAGTTCTTGTTTCTACCTACCCCACTGCTGGGTGTGAGCCTCTTCCCAAATCTCTTTAATGGTTCTATAAAAAATTTGTAACTTTTGTTCAGTTGTGTTTTAAGTAGGTAGGTATATAATAATGTTCATGTTTATTTAAAGTTTTTTGGCTTTATTTATATATAAACATAAATGTTTTATGCAACTTTATGCTTTTGGGTTTAAAATTGGTTTTTGAGTTTTTAAACTACTTAAAGGTGAAGTGAATAGAAATATCAACTTGTTAATGAAAAAAAAAACATAAGAATTACATAACGGGCATATATTATTTAAAAAAAAACGGGATTAATCAATGACATTCCCTATTAAAGGTTTTAATGAAATAAATAAAAAATACTCTTCAAAATATAGATATTTGCTACCAAGCAGTACAGTGTACATCTTAATTTGAATGTAATAATAGCATAACAAAAATAAAAGAAGAAAGTCTGTGAAGTAAAAAGGAAGGAATCCAAAAACAAGCACAAAAGCCGTCGTTACAAATTGTCCGCTAATTGCACGATACCTTGACATCATCAATCAAATCGAAGGAATGGAGAGAAATTGGAACGAAAGAAACTTTAATGGCGATGAAGTTGCAAAGACAGGCTTCGAAGAAATACACCCAGTAAGAAATTATTACTCATTGATATAGTTCATTTCATCACGGATTTCATTGCACTTATAACGCCTATAGAAAGGTACGAACATACTTACATAGATCTCACCATGAGAGCAGCATCCATCCAGCATATTCCTGCCACTTGTCGCCTGTACATCTCGTGGCTGGTCTTCCTACGCTGCGCTTGCCGGTACATGGTCTCCACTTCGGTCCCATTAGTCATCAGTTCTTCGTGCCATATATAGCCCACTACCCTCTGCCACTTGAATTTGCTAATCCGCTCTACTATTTTACTGACTTTTGTACATCTACACACCTCTTCATTTAAAAAATAAATGTGGCGTAATAAAATTTCATTAAGTACAACATTATTATGATGAATATGTAAGTATAAGTATAAGTACATAAGAATTCATTCACGATTCAATTCAATACCATTATTCTCAATTGCCCGAATAGCAAATGATGCAGCTGCAGTTTCAATGAAGGTCAATATAAATTATTCCTTAGACATCACTTATGCTGAAATGACCTGGACGTCCAAATCCCAAAATTATACAGCATACAAACTGCATGCAATGTGAGACGATTAATCATGGCTCACTTCCTCGGCGGGATCTAAGAAAGACATGAAAATTACATGAGATATTTAAGAGTTTTTGGTGACCGTTTTGAGTATAATAAAACGATCAATAAGGCCCGGACGTTATTCTACTGCAGACATCAAAAAAGATACTTTTGTGTGTTTCAAGGTCTGGATTTAAGAAAAATGTGCAAAAAATCGGGTCACGGTTAGATGCCTGCAATAACTGCCTAAAATGTATAAAGCTTTACGATGACATCCGTTTTTTTTTTAAGTGATCATATTTATATTGTCTTAAATTCATTTTCTAGAATCAGAGACTTTCCTAATTGAACTAGCAGGTGTCGGATTATACTATTGCCTTTTTTAGGGTTCAGTAACAACTCCAGATTGTCAGTCTATCTGTTCATCTGTCGGTCTGCGGCTTATCTGAAAGACTTTTAGTACTAGAAACCTGTCATTTGGTATATATCCACACCAAATATATCCAGATACATTAATCACGCAAATAAAGTGATAAAATAAAGTATCGAAAACAAGAAGAAAAAACAGGGTAAGCACCTCACATATGCATAAAATGGGCATTCATATTTTTTATTGTCTACCTACCTCATGTAACCTACCTACCCTACAGGTAACTACAGGTAGGTAGCCTACCTGTACCCACAACATTAAAAATATTGTAGATGTAGGAAAGCTATTTTTAAGTTTAGGGATTCACTTACGAAATATTAGGTTTTATATGATAATTTTTGTTAGAAGAAAGTGTTTCCACCCCCTACCAGGTTGGTGTTGAATTCCCAAATAAATAATGAATAAGTAGATGGAAGATTCAATGGAACTACATATAATGAATGCCAGTTCGGCACGGTAAATAGCACGCAGAAATGCTGGTCAATAGAGCCAAAAAATTATATTCTGAGCGATGACCACGCATCAGCAAGTGCAGCATAGGACAACTAACTATAACTAGTAGTTCTACGAACAGTAGACCTCGCGAGAGAGCTAATTTTCAGCTCACCCTGGGTCATCTGTACATTGCATCAAGCACATCCACTCGCCCTCACTATTACACGTAACATCAAGTTGTCATATCTCGACAATCACTTGACCAATTCTGTTCATTTTTACCATAAGTTGTGTACTTTATCTACCTACCAAATATGATTAAGATCGGTTGGTAATTATCGCCGCAATAAACTTCCCCCTTTTTTATGGGTTATTTTGGAAACGCATAGATTAAGTCTATGGTCCTTTTTACAATTTCTAAAATTAAATTGCCATAAATCATAGATTAAGATATTATCTATTGAAATCGCTCCTTCCTATTGAATAGGCCAAACAAAACTCCTCACAGACACCGTTCAATTTTAGACTGTTACTATGTTTAAAAGAACCAAAATCACCTCAACAGGACTGCATCGAATTCATCGCGTGAATTTAACATGAGCTATAAATCTGAGATTTACACCTTTTTCGGGTGACATTTTTGTCTAAATTATCATACCAGTCAGCAAAATAAAATAACAGTAAGATCGTTCTGGTATCAATATCCACACTATTAATACCTATTCTACCCTACCATTATTATAAATTTTTGTTATTTATGTATCATTTATGTCACCCTTTCATCAGTGTTTTTTCAAGTCGAGTCAATCTCTCTGAGGCAATATTCAAAATCGGTGTAGCGGGAAAATATACTAGTACTTATAAAAAATAACAAAAGTTGATGCAGAGACCTAAGCTCGCTTTGCTCGGTCGGTCAATGAAAGTGGTGCAAAATGGCAGCGCCCCTTCACTCCGCTTTCATACATTTTCTCGTCGCTATTGTACTAACTACCCCCAGTTTTCCTACCATGTTGGAGATGAGTTGAAGATTCTATTTTACCACACCAGTAAGTATAACTAAGTAACTTGCGATTAAACCAGAAGTAGTTTGATCAATGATCAGGGTTTTAGTAAATTGTTTGAGATTTGGGTGTAATATCTAAATTTAAAACAAACTAATGAGCGATAATTGAGAGAATACTAAATCCTATCTTAACTAATATTATACAAGTGGAAGTAACTCTGTCTGTCGTCTGTCTCTCTGTTTGTTTGTTATTTTTTCACGGGTATACGGCTGAACAAATTGTTATGAAATTTGGCTTAGAGATACTTTATGATCTAGAGAAGGACATAGGCTATATTTTACCATCATCATCACCACAGCTTTTCATCACTACGCGGATGAAACGCGAGGCGCAGTAAGTAGATTATAAAATGTGATCCTTACTGTTGTTGTATGTACGAGTAGGTAGGTTTATTGAGTTGCAGATAAGTGCGTCTGGACTGAAGTGTCCACATTATACGCGAAGCTGACAGTAAGGAGTGCAGCGTCTGGATCATTTGTCAAGTGCCACTATACATATTTCATATTTATCTCCTGTTATGTGTTTTTCACGACAGTTTTTTTTTGGTGTCTGATCTACAATGATACAGCGCTGTTTTTTTTAATAGTCTTTTTTTTAAGTTTTACTTGAATTATGTGTGTGTTACATTTATTACCATCATCATTTCTATGCCGGTTTCTTCTAGGTACGCTATATCGCAATATCGTTTTTACCAGCTGAGTTAGCGGCTTAGTGTAGGCCGATCTGCCTATCCTCAACTTGTCCCCTATAAAACATTAAGTTTTTGCGGGAGCAGCAGTGGATGGGCTGGTAATACGGTTAATAAATTCTCCCTTCGGGGAAACCGTGGCTGAATATCAGCAAAGAGGGGCTGCTTCTCAAGGTTTTAAGGCCTTAAACCCGTGCAGAAGCAGCCTCAAAGTAGGTTTTGATGTCATACATGAAGAATCGCTGAATCTACCGGTGGTGCAGTCAGCCACTTTTCCTGTTTTTTGTGGGTTGCCACGACGGTAGTTTTTATGGTGGACGCGGCGTTTTTCATAACTGCGCGAGTGAAACCGTGGGACACAGATGGTATGATATGAAGACAAATATGTTGTGTATAATAATATTACATACCTATCACTCTTATAAACTTTAAGAGGTATAAAGTCAGCGATCAAGTTAAAAATAACACTTTTACCTCTCTGCGCTTTTATTTATAACATTAACGGAAAAAAATAATTCCAGTAAATTATAATTAATTTTGATATTATATCCAGATCGTAAGTTAACATCGTTATCTGATGAAGTTGCCTTAAAAGAGATGTCGTTATATGGCCGCGCAGTGTCCGTGTTGTTAATTACTTAGACTCAGCTTATTAAAAAGCCGTAAAAACTTAACGAACACGCATACCAACCTGACGTGTATGTGAAACGTGTTCACTTGATATGCTATACGTGTAATTAAGTTTAAATAAGAATTAATAAGGCATAAGTTTCCGGCAGCCTAGTGGTGAGACCGTCTGACTTGCGATCCGCAGGTCCTAGGTTCGAATTCCACGGCACGCACCTCTGTCTTTTCGAAGTTATGTGCGTATTGTTGATTGCCGCCAACTTCAAACGGTGAAGGAAAACATCGTGAGGAAACCGTCGTGGAAACATCGTGGTGTCTGAGAGTTCTCAATGATCTTGAAGATGTGTGAAGTCTGCCAACCCGCACTTGGCCAGCGTGGCAGACTATGGCCTAACCCTTCTCACAATGAGAAGATGGCCCGTTCCTAGCACTGGGACAGTTTGTACAAACAGGGCTGATAAAAAAGGCATGAATAAATCATCTTAACTAATAATATAGCTCTGTCACTCTATCCTTGTTACGTTTTACTATAAAATTGGATAAGAATATCCAAAAAGAAGGAGGTTGTCAATTCGATCTGTATGTTTTTTCACCGATTACTTAGCCAATTGTGCATTGATTTTGATGTTTCTTTTTGTATTTGGTAGATCATACTTCAGAGATAGTCCTATATAATATTTATCAAAATCGATGCAGTACTTTGGTTTTTATAACAAAATAACTGGTTAATATCATCCGAATGCCTGTAGAAAAGCGAACAGCAAGTCGTGTATGTATTTTATTGAGTATTTTGAAGTCGGGTTTTTCAAATATTTTAACTATTATCCTATGTCGTAAATACTCAACCAATTAAATAAAATAACCGTCAACGTCTTTAATATAAGCTTATATTGTAGCTACATTTGCACTTGCGGTCAGCTGGCGTTTTATTTTTAACTCAATCGACTACGTTATGGGTTATGGGATGTAGTGACTGTGCTGCTGATCTTCAGATTATTACATTATATGTAGTATTTTGAGATGTCGGCTTGTTTGTAAGTCGCTTTTTTTTAAATTATAACGATTAATCACTAGTCACTAATCACTACACTTCAGTGGTTTGGTATTTTATAAAGTTCCCGATATTTCGGCGAAGTTGCATCATGTTCACGGGCTGACTGAAGAATACGGGTATAAGGTAAATGTACACAAGTTCGAACATGTCCTAGAGCTCGAACGCTTTGCGGTTTTTTGTTTTTTAAACTTTTCTACTAATACTTAATAAGATTTTGTGAATGGCAAAAAAATATGGTTATATTCTAAGCCAATATAGTAGCAACACTGAAAATTTGGTCTATTGGCGACCAGTCTACATTACAACAAAAGTGCGGTATCCGAAACTATTAAAAAGTTGACAAGTTTAGTTGCTACACTTCGTTGCCACCACGTCATTTAGTTTATTTTGTTTCTCAGTTCTGCGTAATGATACGGTAAGTGTGTTAGTTTACTAAGATACTTAAGAAAATTATCTAGCGATATAACCTATAAATTGAAAAGATTTTTATTGATTGGTTGTTATATTTGTGCGTTCGCCTACTAGTACACACTTAATCTCTATAGTTGACCCAATACTCGGACAAAATACATATTTTTCGTCCGAAGACTAGGACACACTTTAGCTTTTGGTATTCCTTGTACCTAAGTCCGTAATACATCTTTATTGCCTTGAAATTAGTTTCAATTTCCCTTAAACCTGTGGTAAATATCTTCCGAATGTTAGGACGTACATCGATGGGTGCATTTATGTGTCTTATTACGTTGAGTTTAGTTACATTTTTGTTTGGCTTAGTTCGAGTAGATGAGATAATATATAGTTAATTCGATTTAATTCACATATAATAAGAATTTAATACAATTTATACTATAAAATATTTAGATGTCTCTGAGTCTGAAACAAATTAATTTTGATTTGATTTGATACTTTCAAAGTCGAGTAAAATTTATAAAATAAAAATGCAATTATAATCATAATAAATTCGTATAAATAATAATAATAATTTGATAATTTCGTATAAATTTACTCTCTATTTTTTCTTTATTTTTGTGGCTTGTAGTATTTACTCAAAACTAGGTCTCAGTGACAAAGAAGAAAAGTTTGCTAAGAGTTTAGGTACTTATCGATCGATTTTGATAATATTTGGTACATTTTATGATATGATTTTTGACGTACGTGTTTTTTTTTGCAATGATAATTATCTATGTTCAGTTTATGAAATGTTATATCTAGTAGTTTAACCTAAACAATTTTGTGATCTATATTATTTTAATTTATTTCTATTATAGTCCATCATAAACAAGAAGCGCGAGGCAATGTTTGAAGTCTTAGAGGCAGTCAATAAAGGAGCCACGGTTTCAGCTACTGCAAGGTAGTTCAATGTACCAAAGTCTATTACACGACAAACAACGCGGACTCTCTTCTGTCGTAAGCTCCATGGGACCGCCGACAGTTTTGTGCGGGATTCATAGCACGGCTTTCCGCTGGCCGACCGCAGAGAGTTGGGGGCCCAAGTAGTATGCTAGCCACATATGAAAGGCTGCCTCACCATATAGCGAAAAATCCTGGGACTGCTCCTTGATGTCGGTTGGCGACCGGACGATAAGACCTCAAGGATTTTTGGGGGATTATGGGCGTCCCTGCAGTCTCTAAACTAGCCTCCTTATAGTGCGATGTCATCTCGTGTTTGTACCCTGGACTATGTGACTGGCGCCTCACCCAACTCCCGTTCTCCACACATCTATTCTTTCTACAATAGTAAGCTGTGCAATCAGCAGAAGCACGCCCTCTCGCTGCGTGCACTTCTGCAATATATTCGATATTGGCGTGCGAGATCTGCACGCAAATATTGAACCAGTACGATACCATCTTGAGACTGAGAACGCGCACTTGTTATCCGACACGGAAACGCAAATCAGATGTCCTGCTGACACAGCCTATCTCTCTTTCCCAGGCTATGTACTGAAGCACAGGTGGTCTGGTAAATCACGCGCTGGTATCTGCGTCTACGCACGTGATGACATCTTCTATAGGCGTCTCCGTGACCTTGATAGTTCCAGATTCTCTATTCTGTGGATTTTGGTCGACACCGGCTTAGCAAAGACCCTACGCCGGCGTCTATCCCTCGCACACCGGGAACGAAGAGACAACTCTGCTGTTTCAGCAGCTCAGTGAGAAGGCAGATCTGGTTAAACGGCGATATCTCACAACTCAGCTTGTTCTTCTGGGGGTTTTTAATGATTACCACCGGAGTGGCTATTCCCAAACCAGAAGACAGACCACGCAGGGAGAGAAGCGTATAGCCTAGCAATGTCATTAAATCTCACCAACTGGTCAAGGAAGTTATGAGAGTACCCAGAGTTGACAGCCACACTGCCAACTGCTTGGACCTTTTACTGACGAATGATCCCGACAGATATTCCATATCGTCAGCACCACTTGGTGGATCCGATCACTGTCTATTGAAAATTATTGTATCGTCTAGCACATCTACAACATGCTTGAATCAATCGGCAATTGCCCAAGAAATTAATTTCAAATACATTTAACACAATTTCGTAATATTACAAGCGAAATTTTTTACCTTTATAAGATGAAATGGCTGAACCGATCGTTATGAAATTTAGTGTGAAAATAACTGTGAAACTGAAGACGGACATAGGCTACTACTTATCATTATAACCGTTTTTCATAATTACGCGGGTGAAACCGCAGGTGCAGGTAGTTCAAAGTTAGTAGTATCAAATTATTCTTAATCTATGTTTTTTAAGTATTTTTCTTTCATAATTTCAAAGAATCCCTCAAGGTTATTTTATGTGATTTGGTCCATACAAATGGATTTAATTTTATTAGACTATATTTTTTTTACAAGATACAAGATAGATCCACAAGATACAAGATACAAGATTTTTATACAAGATAGATCCACGATTGACCACCAACTCGTCTGATGTTAAGCGACGGTGTAGCCGAGGATGGAGCTCGTCGATCCAGAAGATTCACTCTAGCCTTGAAAATTCCAAGATTGTAGGTCTCAGGAAACAGAGATGGCGGCAAAGAATTCCATTCTTGTGCAGTACGCAACAGGAATGTAGATCGATATCGCTGAGTACGTATTTTTGGCATTTCAACGAGAAATGGGTGGTAATTCGCCAACTTTCTGTTAGTCTTGTAGTGAAATTGGGAGGGTGGAATTAGGTCGTGAAGCTCTAGCGCACATTCCCCGTAATAAATCCTGTAGAAAATAGACAGACATGCTACTTTACGGCGGTGCTCGAGACTAAGTAGCTTCTTGGCAGCTAATTTATCGTCACCGATTAACCTCACAGCTTACCGGTCCACTGATTCCAAAGCTTCCAGCTGATACTTGGCTGATCCATCAAAAAGGTGGTGATACAGTGCGTACTTTGTAAGACTTGTTATCATACTGTTTGCGCAGAAGTTTTGCCTAGTGAAATAACGTTTTGATGTATCTATTGTAATGTATCATTTGAAGAACGAAGTAAAGTTTGTTTATATTGGTTGATTATCTGTAAAACAATCACAAAAAAAATCTAATTTCACTAGAATTTATTAAACTAAATTTATTATTGAACTGATTCTGAAACTAGGTAGTTTCGTCTATATTTTTTCAAAACATGTTCCAAATAGGTCTGTGAGTAGGATAGGTATCCACCAAATATTAAATAAATAATTATGGCCCTAAATTTGCACGTTGCTGGTCACGGGCCTCTCTTGCAAAGACTGCAAAATTAGTAAATGCTTTTCGTTTTTAAGTTGTATATGATATATATTATTTCGATAATTATTAAAATGTATTTTTCTTTCACGTGAAGTTCTTTACGCACTTTGAACTGAAATACTATTTTATTCGTAGTTTACGCATGATTTTTTCAGCTATGCCTAAATTTTTTTTGAGTAATGACGGGATTTTAAACTCTAAATTCAAGCAGATACAGTTCATATTTGTAAGGCGTTCGACTTTTGGGACAACATTCCGATTTCTAGTGCAAATCGTTCGAGCATTAGTACTTTAGGGTCCTTTTTTACTATTTGTTTATTAATTACTATTAAACCTCAAATGTATCCTAAACAACTTATTTTGAGATAAACTAGAATGTATACCCTAGCAATTAAAATTTCATTTTCGTATTTTAACTAGTTTCAGTATGGTAGAGCAACAAAGTCAGCAAAGTTCAAAATCGTTCGATTATTGGGACGTTTACCTTAAAGGCCTACCCGTCTGAGCTAAATGATCTTATTCCCCTTTGTCCATTTAAATATCTGACGGCAGACGGCAAAAAACTGGAAAAGGCATCATTGACTTCATGGTGGATGATCATATATGAATCAATATCATAATTTCGCAAAAAAACAACTAAAGTGAGATTTTTGCATACAATCAAGATTTTTTCTCCTGGCGAGGCATTTTTCGACAGAAACTTTAGGTAGATTTTGATTAAATATAAGTTTCTATCAAATCAATATATATTCATGTTGGGTGCACAAACATATTACTACATAATTCACCTTAACATGTTACCAAGCAAACCCAGTGTAAATCATTACGTTCGCTTAATCAGATATGAAGCACATTAGGCTGCCAAAACTTCAAGTCAAACAGTGATTGTGCGAAGAGATTCTTGTAACGATGTCATAAAACACCATATCAGATGGGATAATAAAAAGAATTACGTTAAAATGCGTTTGAGTGCCGCAAATTTTACGGCGGCGTTAAAAATTATGTGAGATAATCAGCATTTTAATGGACGCTTGAGACAAGATGCGGTCCTGAGCGGACAAGATATTTAATTCGGTTATGTCGTCTTAAAAAGTTGTCAGAAAGAGTTTTTCTTGACGATTTAGTTCATCAAGAAAAGCTCTTTCTGACAACTTTTATTTTCGTTAATATTTTATTATAAATATTTGTTAATCGCAAGTAAATATAGATTTCTTCTTGACACGCGCTCCATCGTAGAAAGTAACGGTTGCAAGTAAGTCGAGTCGAGTAACAAGTTGAGTTAGCAGCACAAGTCCTTAAAACCGGACATGTGCGAGTCAGACTCGCCCACTGAGGGTCCCGTAAAAACAAGTGGATAAATCGGGGAAATCATATTTTTTTTATTATTTTTCTTCATAAACCGAAAAATACTTAGTCTGGCCATAAATACTGTTACAGTTAAAAATAAGGAAGATATTACATTTGAATTTGGAATCTGTCATTTTTATACGATTGTTCATTGAGTTTGCTAATTTTGACGCCAATACATTGTACAATATTTTGCGATATTAAAATGGAGTGGGGTGATAAAGAGAACCGAATCGCTGTGATTGCTTTACACAAAGTTGATATGGAGCCAAATGCAATTTTTAAAACTCTCCATACGCTTGGTATTAGTCAAATGTTTGTGTACCGGGCTATTAATAGGTACAATGAGACCTCCTCTGTTTGTGACAGAAAAAGATCTGGCCGTCCACGTAGTGTTCGTACGAAAAAGGTGGTCAAAGCAGTAAGGGAAAGAATTCGAAGAAATCCTGTCCGAAAGCAAAAGATTTTATCTCGGGAGATGAAGATAGCACCCAGAACCATGTCGCGTATTTTAAAAGATGACTTAGGACTTTCAGCCTATAAGAGACGCACTGGTCATTTTTTAACTGATAATTTAAAAAAGAATAGGGTGGTAAAATTGAAACAACTACTGAAGCGGTACGCAAAGAGAGGTCACAGAAAAATTTTGTTTACGGATGAGAAAATCTTTACAATTGAGCAACATTTTAACAAACAAAATGACCGTATTTATGCTCAAAGCTCTAAGGAAGCTTCCCAATTAGTCAACAGAGTGCAACGTGGGCATTATCCGACTTCAGTGATGGTTTGGTGGAGTGTTAGCTATGAAGGAGTGACTGAGCCATATTTTTGTGAAAAAGGTATCAAAACATCGGCACAAGTGTATCAAAATACCATTCTTGAGAAGGTAGTTAAGCCCCTTAACAACACCATGTTCAATAACCAAGTATGGTCCTTCCAACAAGACTCGGCGCCAGGTCATAAAGCTCGGTCCACGCAGTCTTGGTTGGAAGTGAACGTTTCGGACTTCATCAGAACTGAAGACTGGCCGTCGTCTAGTCCTGATCTTAATCCGCTGGATTATGATTTATGGTCAATTTTAGAGAGTATGGCTTGCTCTAAACGCCATGATAATTTGGAGTCCTTAAAACAATCCATACGATTGGCAGTGAAGAATTTTCCCATGGAAAGAGTGCGTGCTTCTATTGATAACTGGCCTCAACGTTTAAAGGACTGTATTGCAGCCAATGGAGACCACTTCGAATAAGCTTTTATATTTTAAATTGTTTTATATTTATGTATTAAACTAACACACTGTAAAAGTAATAAATATTATTTGCAATAAAAAAATATTTTTTTTCTTCGTGACAATATTTATGGCAAGACTAGGTATACATCGTAAAAATATTTAAAAACCTGTTTTAGCTTATTATGCTAATGAAGCTCTTTCATATGATACCCCACATGATACTGATAATTCACTTTAAAATTTGGACCCTCATTTCTTGCATAAAGACACTATTTTTTGTGATTAAATTAAAAAAAAACAGTTTTCGGATTTTTTCTTATATATATGTAATATAACACAATGTTTCTTGCCAAATTTCATAATTCTAGGTCAACGGGAAGTACCCCACAGGTTTTGATTCCTTTCTGAGTGTCGAAATGTGCGTATTTTACGACATATTCAGCTGTAAAAAAAATTTACGATAACTGAAAATTTTTATTTTTCTTTCTGCAGCGAGAGACTATGGATCTGCGTACATCGTTTTAATTTCAACATGATACCTTCACGTGTTCCCTAGATAAAGGTCTTGACACCCGGACGGACGGACAGATGCACAGACTGACAGACGGACAGACGGACAAAGTGATTCTATTAGGGTTCCGTTTTTTTCCTCTTGAGGTACGGAACCCTAAAAACTGACTAACCTATAACCTGTTTTAAATAGAAACTACGCATATTAAAAATATGCAATCACGAACACCATAAATCTCACAAGTATAATTTTTTATCAAGGTTTATAAATTTATAAAATTTTCAACATAACATTTTGACCTGCTATTATCATGCAAATGTGGGTTAGTAATCTTCACTAATAATTTCTAAAAAAAAAAAATATTAAGGCGCCAGGTAGACTCCACATTTGCCTCGGTCGCGCGCTACATATTTTTCCTTATTAGATTTCCCAAGAAGGATAAAGTTTTTCAGGTGTATGTATGTAAGCATGTAAGCATGGTTCTTTGTTACCTCCTGAAACTGAAATTGCCTGACAGATTTCAACGTGTGAATTTCAAGTTTTCATATAATGAAACAGATCTTAGCTTCTGAGTATCTTGACATATTTTTCATTACATTGCTCCTAAAACATGAAAAATTTGCTATTTACTATTTATTATATTTTATTATAAGTTGAACTATCTTATCTTAGTAGCACTGGTCAAAAAGAGCTCACTATTTTGGTTCTTGGTTGGGAACTTTGATTTCGATGGACTTTTAGTTTAAGTGGATTTTTGGTTGGGTTTGGCTGATACCTACAAGTTTAGTTAAAATAATTTTTAAATTATTTCTGATTAATATGTATTAGAACATCACTTGCATGATACCTATTAGTATTACATTTTTTTTTCTTTTTACTAACTAAATAAAAAAGTTTAATGTCGTTTTTTTTTACCTTTAGCCGTTAATTTTAGTCAAAATAATACTTAAGAACTGAAATAATTTCTATTTTGAATACAATGAAGCAATTTTATATGTTCGTACATACGTTTGTATATTTGTCAATAATTTTTTTTATTAAAACACTATTACTTTTAACGCGAACCATGGTAAATATCCCTTTAATAATAATAGTGTTTTAATGAATGACCTTGATAGTTAAAAAATAAATTATATCTAAGAAACTGTGTCCTGCTCCCTATTGATCGTGACAGTTGTGGTATCTACCCTGGCGTCTTAAGGAGTTAAGACTAACTGTATCCAGAGTTTTATTTAGTAAATTTGACAACATACTTGTAATAGACGCCAAAGATATTTTGCTATGCGGTCTGAGCCATGTCACGTCAATCGACTGAAACCAAAAGTAACATGCAACGTAGTGCTGTCTGACCCTAACATCGTGCATAATTTAGTTACGATAACTCGGTATCTACGTAATATGACCGTTTCATTTCCTCACTTAACGATTCAAAAGATCGTAACTCCACAATTTACGATTATGGCGCGACTTTAAAAAGATTATCGAAGACTTTAAAAGATTATTGAAGTTTAATTCTCGCATTTTATTGCAGTTTCGTGCTTATTTAATAAATATTTTTATTTGTTGTTGAGCGCCGTAAATGGTTATTGGACATGGGTCGCGTTCGGGCTGACATTTGTTCGCTATGACGTTTACTTTATAGCTCAGTTTGTTTGCGGCTTTTTTTTAAATGTGCACGCAAAGAATATAATTTTGTTTTTTCAATATTTTCAATTAATTAATTATTGTGTTTTTATTACGCAAGATACATCTACGATTGACCACCAACGCGCCTGATGTTAAGCGACGGTGTGGCCGAGGATGGAGCTCGTGGATCTAGAAGATATCTATTCACTCTAGCCTTGAAAATTCCAAGATTGTAGTTCTCAGGAAACAGAGGTGGCGGTAAAGAATTCCATTCCTGTGTAGTATGCATCGAGAACGTGGACCGATATCGCTGAGAACGGATTTTGGCATATCAACGAGAAATAGGTGGTAATTCACTAATTTTCTGCTAGTCCTGCAATGAAATGGGGAGGGTGGAATTAGGTCGTGAAGCTCTTGCGCACACTCCACGAAATGAATCCTGTAAAATATAGACAGCCTTCCTTGTTACTTTACGGTAGTGCTCGATACTAAGTAGCTTCTTGGCAACTTTATAGCTTTATTTCATTTGTATACTTATACAAATGATAAAAAGCTGCATTTGAATCGTAAATAATAATAAAGTTTCTGATAATAACTAGCTGCAACACACGGTTTTACTTATGATCTTTCGTTTTTTTAAGAAACTATTTTGGTATAGGTAAATATCGATAAAAAAACTTCCTAGCATCTTATGGATCTAGTTTGATGCCATTAAATCAAAAAACTCTTTTCTGCAAATTTTATACGTTTCAAACTTGTGATATCTAGTACCGCCTAGTAGATACTGATAGATAATTTATTCCTGTGGTTTCGGTTGTGCATAGATAAATTAGTCAAGAATTATGAATTATGCCAATTAGTCAAGATGACTGATTTTTTTGCGATTACGGAATTAATTTCATAATAAAAGTAGTCCATAATTTTGACTTTTGAAAGTATGCTCATTGTTCATTTCAAATTTTTACAGTAAAGTTAAGTAAAGTTACATGTCGAAAACTCTGAAAAAGTCTATAGGTATGTAAAAATACATAGGCCTTAACTATATTTATTTTGCTAAGATTATAGTTGATAGTCACCATTATTAGGTAATTTACAGTCGCTTAAACATAATTCGATTAGAAAATTGTTATCTCCTCAAAATATTCTAATGAGAGCAACGAAACATATTTTTACGAGCGAAATAAACCTAATTTTGTCACTAATCTGGTTGGATTTTACGCTGCCATTATGTTTAAATACCAAATGATAATAAAACGCTATGATTATTTTACAACCTCGATATGATTATTTTACAACCGCCATGAATAACGATTATTCTGACAATCGTGTCGATAATGTGACCCACTCGAGTGGTTTTATTAAAGTTTTATTAATGGCAAATTAGGAGCTACCAGTTCTTTTTATCTGCGGTCACAAAAAACATGACATCAACATTTTTAAGTGTGCTTTGGAACAACGAAATACATTATAATAAAATATGCCTGATAAAAATTTTGTATATGAATAAAGTTTGGTGAATACATTCAAAATGAATTCTAATTCAATTCAATTCTCTATTATATCTAACCCTCCAAGCATGTTCAAATATGGCATCAAACGGTTTCAAGGCTTTTGAAGCTCTGCCTAAGGGAAAATAGGCGTGATTGTATGTATGTGTAATATGTATATGTATATAAGTTATATGTATGTATCAATATTTATTTAATTACGTCATTTACAAAAACCAAGGCATAGGTGCATGTATATACGGATCTTGCAATTTTTTTATTCGTAAATACATAGGCTTGCGCTTGACCATCAACTCACCTGGTACAGTCAGACAACAAGAGCGATCGATAATGGACTTCTCAGATTTGTCTGAAAACCGGTTAGATTATCTCCAAATAATTAATCACTGGCTTAATAATCTTACTGATATTTTAGCGGAGATAAAAAGCAAAAGTCACGTTTTATTCTACCCTTTCACTACAACATAAGAAATAAACCACATTACCACTTATCTCATTGAAATTTGAAATATCGTTTTTTTCTTAATTCTACACAGATTGTTTCTAGAAAATCGTGCTACATCTTTGTCGCTCCACTGCACCAGGCGAGTTGGTATTCCAAAACGCAAACGTACTTTGATGCGTAGAAAAGACTTTTAATATAACATTAACGCAAAAATTCGTCAAAAATATAATTTTAAGCAAGACATCAAAGAGAAAGTCAAATTACATAAAAATCCGATCAACACAAATAATACTCGTACTCAAAAAGTCACATCACTTTTGATAAGCCCCGCTGCTGAACCGAAAACGATTTAGTTCATGCCATTGATTTGTTTTCCACCCTAACTCATCAGGGAGGAACGCCCGGGGTCACAAAAACAACAGTTTCAAATGTTTTTAATATGAGGTTTGTTTATTGCGGAAGAAATAAGGATGGAGTAAAAAATCAGGAAAGTCATATTTTCAATTTCAGTTATTGTAATAAATTGCTATATATTTGTTGCGACAAAAATCATATTTATTTATTAACATCATATAAAAAAGTCATATTTTCAATTTCAGTTATTGTAATAAATTGCTATATATTTGTTGCGACAAAAATCATATTTATTTATTAACATCATATAAAAAAAGTCATATATTCAATTTCAGTTATTGTAATAAATTGCTATATATTTGTTGCGACAATGTTCCTTATTATTATAATATCATGCAATTATTATTAAAATAACAACTTTGTCTTTATATGGAGTTTCAGAGTTGTACTTTTCATTATGATCCATAGTAGGTAATTCGAAGATTTTTTTAACTTGTTTGGCAACCTGTTTTCACCTGATATTGAACGACTCTGCGGTCTAAGATGGAGTGCATAAAAACATTTTGAAGATATTTCTTGTGTCGGAAATCTTATTGAATTGTAAAAGTTCAATTCAATGAGATTTCTGATGATAGCATGATCTCAATGAGCATTAGGTTTACTTTTGCTATCAATGATTCAATGTTGTGGATTACTTTAAACATCCCTAAGATATGCGTTAAGCAAACAGTAAATGTCTCTATTATTAGTATATTTTTTTTGAAACTTCCAAATTTGTCATTTGCCAAATATTCATTTATCACCACTGTAAGTAGAACATTCCATTTTCGTTATAATATAATATTTTCAAGCATAATCTAAATCTACCCCATCACTAGCAAAGCCAAGAAATGTACAGCAAAAGCCAACAAATCCTTTCCGCACCGTTCCAGGCCAGACATTTTTATTCCGACCGTACTTGAAGGCTCGCAAACCTCCGCCGGCGGCGACACCGTCGCTTCCGCCGGAAGCGGGCAGAGGGCGCTGCAAACACGAGCTCCATTTCCGGCCGGACCGCGCATCCGGCGCCCGACTGATTGGGCCTTTATTAAAAACTGACACCTGAGGCGATGTGTTCTTCTTGTACATGGCAGCTCTTTGAAATTTTTCGTGCATTCTTTAATTATTACCCGACTGCGTATGAAGGAGGGTTATGTTTTTCGAGTGTATGTATGTATGTATGTATATTTCTTTGACACGCCCTAGAGCCTAAACGGCTTGACCGATTTTGATGTGAATAGTGTCAATAGATTGGTCTTAGTCGTGAGAGTGACACTGGGTAAGTACATAAAAAAAAAAAAAAACATAAGTTAAGCTGCAAAAACCTTTTCTGCAGTCGGGTATTTTGTTTTTCTTTTAACATTGATACTTGTTTTGTAAATAAGTTTCGATCTTAAATTGCTTAAACTTAAGTATTTATTCACACATCTTGTTATTTTACTTTGAATTTTCTGAACAAAAATGACTAAAAACTACATCAAGAAAAGGAAATTAGCGAAAGGTGATTACAATAAACATATTATCTACTTGAATATTTCAATTTTAAAAAATACGAGGAAAATGAAGATAATGACTTATGTTTGTGCCATTTTTTATATCGTGTCAGTGGAGGAGGATAGGATAGCGAGTGAACTTAGCCAACGATCTGCGTCTGACTTCACTCGCTATCCTATCCTCCTCCACTGACACGATATAAAAAATGGCACAAACAACTTACTTTTTGTACAACATTTATCTAATTTTGATTAGATTATAATTAGTCTATTCTCTATAGAAGCAGTCGTGTAAAAAGTACCTATCCAATTATTTCATATACCTTAATGGAACTATAAAGCAAGGAAAACAAAGAATAATAACTCCACATAGCCATTATTTTTTCCACTAGGCATTACATTACCCAGGACAGCAGTAAGTGGCCACTGGGGACCGACGCTGACCATTCCCTATAAAATACGTATTTACGACCGCAAACTAACTCACTGCCGATTATATTTTATAGGGAGCTGAAAATATTGTACGCTCTTTATTGTTTTGGGGTGCGATTTATTGGCGCGGGGGCAGGTTTAACTTGTTACATGACATCGGACTTGTTTTTGGGTGAGGTACTGCATTATTTACTAGAAGTTATGTATAGAGGAAGCAGCAATATTAAATTGACTAATTTATTAAGCATTATTATTGATTCACTGCTGTTTTTTTTTTTTTTCTTCTTTTCAAGTTTATGCCCACGTTAAAAGTAGTATTATATGGATAGGGGAAACTTACACAAACAAAAAATATTAAATAACAAGGTGCCCAAATGTGTCACGTGGTCGGTACATTTGGAGGCAAAACTGTATATGAGGACAACGAAAATTAAATTATTCAAGTAAAAGAAATTCTTCAACTCCTGATTCGGAGAAAAAGAAAAATAAAGGATGGAAACAGTTGCTTCTCGAGCATACTGTAAAAGTCAGTTAAGATAATGAAGGGAAAATGGCGTTTATGTCGATGAAGGGCTGACCCTCAATAGGTATTGCAAACCAACAAGCAAACATTTTGTACATCTTACCCTCTAATAATTCCTCAAAATCGAATACCCTCTTCCTTCCATGTAACCCTCTAACCATTGTACATGTATTCTATATCGTGGCGTAAAACGTCCTCATGGTAATCTCGTATAGAAAATAGGCATAATTTTTGTGTGTTTTATACATATATTTTTTATCAGCTCTGTTTGTACAAACTGTCCCACTGCTGGGAACGAGCCATCTTCTCATTGTGAGAAGGGTTAGGCCATAGTCTGCCACGCTGGCCAAGTGCGGGTTGGCAGACTTCACACATCTTCAAGATCATTGAGAACTCTCAGACATGTAGGTTTTCCTCACGATGTTTTCCTTCACCGTTTGAAGTTGGTGGCAATCAACAATACGCACATAACTTCGAAAAGACAGAGGTGCGTGCCGCGGGATTCGAACCCAGGACCTGCGGATCGCAAGTCAGACGGTCTCCCGACTAGGCTGCCGGAAACTTTACTTTTATACATATATTTACTAGAAAACAGTACAATGATTAAAGATAAATAACAATTAAATCTCTTTATCGCCTTATTTAAAGCTAAAGGTTATTAATCTAATTTAATTAATTGAATACTAAAATTAATTTACTGCGATGTTTTGGTTCAATTGCATCAATCTTGGTCACGAGTTGACTGCTGGTGGAACGTAATAGAACTGTCCTCATTTTGGTCTTGTGATCACTCATAATCACTTAAACTGCACACGCCACTAATGTGTGTAATATATTTCAATGTGTCCTTGTGAGTGGCACATGATATACATAAGAGATACAACAATTTACGAATCTAATATAGAGAGAGGTGGTTCCAGTATCCGGTATTCAGTATCAGTATAAAGTGGTTCAAGTAGGTCATACCAAACAAAAAAAGAATCATCAAAAACAATGCCTAATTTTCGGAGTAATCGCTGAACAAACAAAAAAACATACAGTCGAACTGAGAACCTCCTTCTGTTTAAGTCGGTTAAAAAATATAAGTGTCTCTAAAACTGACGAAGTTAAATGGACTAACAGCACTTTTCTCCAAAACATTGTGAGCTTGTCCCTTCAGGCATTTCGCTTTTTGTTATTGCTGTTTTTCGTGTTTTTATCTGTTTTATTTTGTTCTGGCACGGACAATTTAATAGGATGTTTACTACTAAGTACCTATAGGTATTTCAAAGTTTGTGTAGATATTTTCAGTTTATGTTTGGCTATACAATAACATTCAATGGGGTATGTAAAGTAAAATTATACTTTGTTTTATCCGAAACTTTGAACTACTTTCATATTTTTAGGGTTCCGTACCTCAAAAGGAAAAAAACGGAACCCTTATAGGATCACTTTGTTGTCCGTCTGTCCGTCTGTCCGTCTGTCCGTCTGTCCGGGTGCCAAGACCTTTATCTCGGGAATGCGTGAAGGTATCGAGTTGAAATTAAAACCATATATGCAAATCCATAGTATCTTGCTGCAGAAAGAAGAATAAAATTTCTCAGTTATCGTAAAAAAAAGTTATAGCCGAATATGTCGTAAAAAACGCACACTTCGACACTCACAAGGGAATCAAAACCTATGGGGTACTTCCCGTTGATCTAGAACTATGAAATTTGGCAAGAAGCATTATGTTAGAGTACACATATAGGAAAAAAACCGAAAACTGGTCATTTTTAGTTTAATCACAATAAAATAGTGTCTCTCTATGCAAGGAATGAGGGCCCAAATTTTTAAGTGAATTAACCGTATCATGTGCGGTATCATATGAAAGAGCCTCATTAGCATAAACTAAAACAGGTTTTTAACACATTCTTCGTCCCCTGCAGACCCTTCACTTCAGCTGGGAACCAAAACTTTTTAAGCGAATTTTGATTAAGTACAAAGTGGCCGCGCAAAGCAACGTTGACTGCCTCGAACGCCGGCGGTTTACTACTACTACAATATGAACGGGAGCGATGGACACCAAAAATACTGAACGGATTTGGACGAAATTTGGCAAGATAACTACTTATGCTTTGTAGAAGGATCTGGTATACGTTTTATCCCGAGAAATTTGACAGTTCCTGTGGGATACATTAAACAATTACAACATAATCGATCACCACGCGGGTGACATCGCGGGGCGCTGCTAGTATTTAATAATTTCATAAAGTTTTGGAGTCGCGTCACAAAATTTGGCATAGAAACATAAAATCATCAGTAAAGCCACCACGACTTTAGAGAAGCATGACTAGAACTTAAAAATAACTTATTTAAACTGTGACTAGTGCCTGTGAGACTTTTATATTTTTTTTTTATAGAAGATAGATCTACGATTCACCACCATCTCACCTGATGTTAAGCGACGGTGTGGCCGAGGATGGAGCTCGTCGATCTAGAAGATATCTATTCACTCTAGCCTTGAAAATTCCAAGATTGAAAAAGATTGATAGATTGATTTGATTGATTGTTCATATGTGAACTTTGAACGAGTTTCAATACTTAACACCGGCAAATGCATTAATCGCGCGGGTCCAATACAATATAAAACATAAAATAAGTGAACCAGGTTAAAAAACCAACGAATTGTTGACAAAACAAATTGTAACTTATTTTATTTCGTCTAAGCATGCATGCATACCTACTCTTATTTTTATCGCCATGTTTCAGTGTTGTTCAAGCGTTTTAGTGTGACCACGCTAATCACTGTGGAAACATGGTAGAAACTCATTGTTAAGTGGATAGTCAATATTGACGTAAAGAGTTCTGAAGAATTGAGGAGAATCATTGCTAAGTTATGCAGATAGGTAGGTACAAAGTTGTTAATTGATAAATTGATTTGTGGAATATTATTTTGTGCTGTTGTTGTTTTAGTGTGGCTGTGGGCGTACTACTTCTTAGCTACACAGTATCTGTGTGAAATAATAGCCCTTGCGCTTTGGTCCAAACTTTTTTTTTTTTTTTTTTATCAGCCCTGTTTGTACAAACTGTCCCACTGCTGGGAACGGGCCATCTTCTCATTATGAGGGCATTGCGATCCAAACTTTTAGTTATTATTATTTTTCAAATATCAGTTAGAAAAGATGAATAATTATGGGACCAAGCTCATGGGTATGTAAAGAAAAATGTAACATATGCTGATTCCAAAACCATTTCGAGATTATATGTCTATAAACCATATTTTTTTATTTAGGGCACATAAAATGATGAGATCGCGCAAATTTTTGCGAAAATATAAAAAATATTTGACCTTCAGTCGACCTCTAAAATGTAGTAAAATAAAATGTAGTTTGTGTGTTTGGTGCTCTGCTACTCTATTCATTTGTATTAAATTAATTCTGTTCATTATCTTTACGACGACCTTTCTTTCCTACCGTTTTGATTGATACTGCATTTACGTTGACCACTGCTTTGTTTTATGGAACTGTTTGCCTACTGATTGGATAAATTATGGATAATTTTGTACGTGCCGACTCTGCTAACTTACCTAAGGTTGAGAATCTTATCATTCTGGAGTTCATCTCAACTAGCGACAAGAACAACATCGCAAAAATCCGAGGAGCTAAAGAGTTAAAACTTATGAACAATGCCAGGATATGAAATAAAAGTGATTGACAGTACATAACTTCTTTTTTGAAATGATTTTATTGTGTTTAATTATATACCAATTTCATTGTAATTATATAAGAGATCATTTTATTTACATTTATACTTTATTTATTTTATTCTGGTTCATTTTACTGCAGCATCAATGCTTCGCCCAGGAACATATTCTACGTTATCTTGTTCACACCAGTCTTTTAAAGGTTTCCTTTACTTGAAAAAACAGTTTATTAGGATTTTTGGCACGAAAGTCGAAACATTTCACAGTTGTAGTTTCTGAATAATATTGTGAATTTGTTTCATTTCAATGCGCAAACATAATCGCGAAGACCTTAGAAAACATTAATTAATTACAATGAGCTCAATTTTAATTATTAATTATTCTTTTTTTCATTCTTTATGTTTACACAACGTATTTGTTTTTTCAAAACACAACAAAAACCGATGATCTCTTGTATCAGTCAGAGACAAAAACGAATATAGGTACATGTCACTGTCAAGTTGACGTATATGTATTTTTTAGTTCATGTTGGCTATCACAACATCTTATTCAGTAGGTAAGATGACGTCATCTTTCCTACTGACGATTTTATCTTTAAAAAAATATTAAAAAATAAGTACTGAAGAGAATAAAAAAATATTGAAATGAGTTTTTCTAAATGATCTATTCTATCATATAAAAATATAAAAAAATAACCAAAAAAAAACTTTACATACCCAATTCACGAAACACAAAAATTGGTTCACGAATGAAGGAGAAATTCGTGTACATACATATTAAAAAAAAAATACGCTGCGAATTGGTAACCTCCTCCTTTTTGGAAGTCGGTTAAAAATTCTGGCCAGTTGATAAAAGAATAAGTTTGCATAATACGCATGTTTCGCTAATACAGGCTAATACATTAGGAGAAAACTAATTTCTGCTTCTAAGATACCTAGGTACGCAAATCTTAAAAAACTGATAATATAAATAAATAAATAATAATAAACATATGTGGTCATTTCACACAACACCATCTAGCCCAAACTAAGCAAAGCTTGTGCTATGGAAATAGATGGCTGATAGAATACATATATACTTTTTTTTTTGTAAATATATACATATGATACATAGAAACACCCAGACACAGAACAAACATCCATGCTCATCACATAAATGTTTGCCCTGGGTGGGGATTGAACCCACGACCTTTCAGTTCAGCAGGTAGACGTAAACACACTACCTGAGCCTAACTGAGCCACAAGGCCAATCGATATAATACATACCTAACACTTAATGTTAATTAATAACATAATTCTACCCGTTCATGATTATCATTTAGTGCCTACCGTATGTTTAGGGGTTGATACAAGTTTTAGGAACTCCGTAGTTTTCTTAAGAATAAATAAAAAAAACATGCATAGAAAATACCGAAATGGTAGCAAACTCCCTTACCTTTCCATAGAATTACAAAAGTCATTAGATATGTCAAAAACAAATATTTGATTTTCTTTCCTCAGTTGACCGGCACTCTTTAGCGAGAGCACGATAAAACCGCAGCACCCTCTGTCGCTTCGTACGTTCCAAGAAGGATCAAATGTCAACATGACATTCTAAATTTAGAAAAAAAAACCGTATCATTGGTCAAACAGTTCGGCACAAATACGTCACGAACCGAAAGCTATTGGTTTCTTTTTCGCGTTGACTCGCTAATTCGTAAAGAACGACAAAAGATGCCGTATCTGTTTGTTTAAAAGTCTGTGGCATTTTAAGTGACATTTATTTGTATTTGTATGTTAAACATTTTCACAACGCCTACAGAAATATGTGCATAAAAATATTTTGGGGGTCGAAAGGAGTACCGATTCCGGTTCATGGTGTAAATTAATTTATGACATAGTTTTTTTTTTTAATATATCTTTATCACATTTCTAATTATATATATACATATACTAATGATTGGGTCAATCAACCTGACTAAATGTGCAAGGCGCTTATTTGCGCTTGCCCATGACAGTGGGACGCCAGGCATAATTTAATACTCCAACAGTCCAGAAACCCTTGTGGGTATTATATAAACTGTGCTTGTTACTCTAAGATATTGGCTTATATTGGTAAAATTACTATTGCCGATTTTTTTTCTGAAAACTGTGATTTTTTATCGTACTTGTTGTCACACTAGGTACATACACTTGGGGTATCTATAAAAGTCTATGGTTAACACATATTTAATACTGGAATCAGATCGTCAAAAAAGCAAACTGTCACGATAACACGCCAAAATAAAATCGTTATCGGTACAAGTACTAACAATAAACGCAGTAAAAAACTATCTAAAACTAAAATCCAAAGTTAAAGAAAGACCCTTAATCCTCGAAGCTGCGATCAGCGAAAACAGGTGAGTCGTATAGAGGGCGTCGCAGTCGTTACCGAGATGGTAACGGTTACGGGATCCCGATAGATGGCGAGAGATAGTCGGAGGGGCGTCTTGAACTATTCCCCAGGTAATAGACACACTGAGCATAAAATAACATACGTTTTCTTGGTAAGGGTTGGTTATACATATTTGTTAAACCAGCGCCATCTAGTGGCAATCGTAGATAATAAAATTTTACAATTTTATACATTATAAATTCACACGCAATCCTGCAACACCTACAAGTGGGCCATTTGACCTTATTCTTTTCTGTTAAAGTATTATTTCTGTTAAACTATCCAACTTCATCGACTAATCTATAAGATATCAAAATTATTAACAATGACAGACAGTTAAAGACCATTTACACCGACCGGGTCGGGCTGGAGCGTAGCGTAGCTCATTTTACTACGTATTTCAGAAAATTAAAACATACTAGATATCATATTGGTTACAATACAACGGCCTTTATTCAGAACGTCTTACTTACCTGTCATGAACATACGGCGCTGAAATTCACAGTATTCACACTTATTAAAAGTTGCTCAGCAACTATGGAAAGAGCTATAATGTGGCGTTTCTCTGAGGGAACGCATCTGGAACGAAACTTTCCAGAATCTCAGAATTGCCGACATAGCTCAGCGTATTAGCAGGATAAAGTGCAATGGGCAGATCATATCTGAGTAGAACCAATAACCGTCGGAGTAGACGCCTTCTAGTGTGGAGACCACGTGTCGGCAAACGTCGGTGTCGGTAGGGCGCTCTGAGACACGATGGAATGACGATATACGTAAAACAGTTAGGAGTCTGTTTATGGCTTTATGCCAAGCAGTAGATTAAATTATGTGTTTTTATTTGTAGATACAAACAGATCATATCTCTCTTGTTTATGTACTAGATAATTATGTAAAAAGATGTGTATAAATATTTATATTTAAAAACAAAATACCCGACTGCAGAAAAGAGGTTTTTGCAGCCTAACTTATGATTTTTTTTAATTTTGATATACCCAGTGTCACTCTCACAACTAAGACGAATCTATTGACACCACTCACATCAAAATCGGTCAAGCCGTTTAGGCTCTAGGGTGTGTCAAAGAAATATACATACATACATACATACACTCGAAAAACATAACCCTCCTTCTTACGCAGTCAGGTAAAAATAGATTGCTCAGTATACCACAGAATAGGAGACAATCAGAGGTGGCACTTTAACGTCGCAAGTAACGAGGTCCGGGGAGGTCCGGGTAATCCGGCGATCGTCGAACGCAGATCCAATTTACCCTCGGGCGCCGCTGGGTCGTAGAGCGCGCGTGTTATTTTACACGCCTATTGGCGGTTACATGCTTTATTTTATTTTCTACGTCTTGGGACAGAATTCGTCGTGACAATTTTTGGGTTTTTGAGACAATTGTCATTTAATCTTTTAAAAAAATACAGGGTGTAACGGAAAGTGTAGTAAATAACACGGTACCCACAAGTGAGTAGACACAAGACTGATGTGTATTCTACTTATTTTGAGAATAATCCTTCATACCTGAGAGTAATTGACCAAGTGAGCGAAGCAATTATACATTGTTTCCAAGCCAATCAATTATTCAATTGTCTTACATCATCATCATCATCATCTCAGCCATAAGAAGTCCACTGCTGGACATAGGCCTCCCCCATGGATTTCCAAAAAGACCGATTGGAAGCGGCTTGCATCCAGCGTCTTCCCCAATACTTACACCAATAGACAAATTTAGCTTTCATCTGTCTGGGTGTTACTATGTTTAATGTTGGTACTCGTCATATTTTCCAAAATAAATATTTACCTAATGTTGATAAGTGCACAGGTTCTACAATAATGACCTTATATTTTTTGTCGATGATTTTTCATTACGAGGTCCTTCAAAATATGTGGAAGTTTCCTGCATCGCCATTTACCGGTTAATTTTGATAATATTTGTCAGAAAACAAAATTCGAAATATGAATTTCGAATGTGAGTAAAATTGGTCATGTCATGAGGTTGTTAAGATAAAAGATTTACTCATTATTATGCCAAAAAATTCTACTTGTCAAGTCATAAAGTTTACATTACAAATATTAGGTGGATATTAAAATACAATTTGGAATATTACAAATGTTTTAATGTTCTTACTCACGAAGAGCATTGAGAACATGATTATTTACAGGCGTAATAGGATAATAAAAAAAATCATAATGTTTCCATGCCAGGAAGAGAAAAAATGAACATGCAAGGCTTATGTGGCATTTGTTAATTTTTGTTCTTATGAACATACAAAAAATACATATATGTACTTATAAAAGTAATAAATATATATATGATAACATACGTTATCTTCTATTAAATGTTATGTGTGTTAACTAGCCGCAAAACATAATAATATTGGTTACGCATAACTTGTATTAATAACAAATAACGAAAAGGCCATGAACGCTAAATTTAAATAATAACTTGGTAACTTGATACGATACTAAAAAACCTTAATGAAAATTATCATTGAAACCCCATTAAACTTGAGTTTCGATTAAATAATTAAATATAACAAATAGTTAAAATAGACGATCGTAAAACTGTTATTGACAAACGCATGCTAAAATTATCATCGAGTAGTATGTGACTAGCTAAGTAAATTAGAAGCCCATATAGACTAACATATCTATTTTTTTATTTTATTTTTTATAGAAGATAGATCTACGATTGACCACCAACTCGCCTGATGTTAAGCGACGGTGTGGCCGAGGATGGAGCTCGTCGATCTAGAAGAGATCTATTCACTCTAGCCTTGAAAATTCCAAGATGGTCTCAAGATGGTCTGTAGGTCTCAGGAAACAGAGAACGAATTCCATTCTTGTGCAGTACGCAACAGGAATGTGGATCGATATCGCTGAGTACGGATTTTTGGCATTTCAACGAGAAATGGGTGGTAATTCGCCGACTTTCTGCTAGTCAATTGGGGAGTGTGGAATTAGGTCGTGAAGCTCTTGCGCACATTCCCCGAAATGAATCCTGTAGAAAATAGACAGACATGCTACTTTACGGCGGTGCTCGAGACTAAGTAGCTTCTTGGCAGCTAGTTTATCGTCACCGATTAACCTCACAGCTCGCCGGTCCACTGATTCTAAAGCTTCCAGCTGATACTTGGCTGATCCATCAAAAAGGTATGTATGCGAAAATTGTGCAATTCTAACAATATTACATACTACATCATACATATCAAGTTGATAATCTCCAGTTTTTAAATCGATTGAAAAATAAACTTTTATCTCTATAATTATTTGAAACAAATTAAGTAGCGAGCGCGACAAAACTAAGTGGCAAGACCATGTTGAAACACGCGTATAATAGGGTTACATAGCTAATGCTGTGATTTGAAAGAAAACTTCTTGACGAGATTTTTAAGCTATTGCATAGCTTCTATCGCGGGCCTTGAGCGTGGAGACTGAATCCAGAAATTCCGTAACGAAAATAATCTAACGCAGTAACGCCGATACAACTAATGCCACCTAGAGGCGATTTGCAGAACTAAAGAGACAAGCGTGATATTTCAAAAAGTCATTAAAAGTTCTGCTATTCATCGATAGATGGCAAAAATAAAAACTAAAAAGTATCACCGCTGTGCCGGTCGGAGTGGGGGGTGTTAGGAATACTCCATAAATAAAATAAATAAATAATTATAATTACATAAGTTGATAAAAAATGCTATGCAATAGCTTTACCGCGGCAGTCTCCGAGTGCCACACGTCTTTTTTTTGTTTAGACTTCTTTGCGAAAAGGTCCATAATGACCCCAGTTCTATAATAATTTAGCGTTTTACATATTTAACGCTATATCTCAAAAATTTGTTATCACAGTGTTCAAAACAATTTTAATTTAAAGTTTTTAATATGGTCTACTATTATGGTTAATCATGAATTTCTAGGTCCAATAATTTAGAAATGCAAGGGGGGCAATTTTTTCACCTTTAGCAGGCTATATCTAGCACACTTCGCATCTGAGAAAAAAATGATATATAGAATAGTCCTATTTTAAAAGGCATATTCAACAATACCCCACACGATGGGGTGGGGTTGAAAAAAAGAAAGATCCCTTCTTTTTTTTTATCAGCCCTGTTTGTACAAACTGTCCCACTGCTGGGAACGGGCCATCTTCTCATTGTGAGAAGGGTTAGGCCATAGTCTGCCACGCTGGCCAAGTGCGGGTTGGCAGACTTCATCCCTTCTTTATATGTATGGAATGCCACCCCTATTTATACTTTTTTTGATAATTAGACTATGGAATTTTGTAGCGGTTCACATAACACATCTACTTACATGCCAAATTTCGTTTATGTAGGGTTGATAGTCTATGAATAAAATGAGAGTGACATACGGACGGACAGACAGAGGGACATTGCGAAATTATAAAGGTTCCTCGTACCTAGTTACATAAAAACATATATTTACAAAAAGATACCTATATGTATTCTATCAGCCATCTAGTTTCCATAGTACAAGCTTTGCTTAGTTTGGGCTAGATGGTGTTGTGTGAAATGTCAACAAAATATTTCTAATTTTTTTATTTACTACATAACCCTAAAAATAAGGATGGCACTCAAAACGAGCATGATTATGATGCTTTTTCTCGTTGCATTAAACATATTTATTCTCAAATTCTCTTAAATTCCATATTAAAGTACCTTTGATTTATCAGTTATCATTCATGATTAAATTCTACTGTGGTGTTTGGTGCCCGTACAAACAAGGTGTAAATATGTATAAAATTTACTCAAATATGTGTTAACAGACATACCAACAGACTATCAAATATGATAAATGAAAATTGAATTCCAACGTGAAATGTTAATTACCAAAGCAAATAGGTTCATAGTTCTTAGTGATGTTAAAATTATAGATACATAATGTAACATGATAGTGTAGGGATCGACGCAAATGGCCAAGAACGCAAAAGACCGTTTGACCTTTTGCTTATTTAAAAAAATATTTACGCGAATGGCCACATCAGCGAGAGGCCAAAAACGCAAAAAACCATTTGGCTTTATGCTTATTTGAAAAACATTTACGTACAACCCACCGCTCACCTGAGGGGTCGGGTAATGTATGGTGTAAATCTAAGCATCAAAATGAACAACTCTTACAAATAATGTTTAGAAATAAATGTATGATATATCACAATAAAAACAATTACGGCCATATGGATAATTATATGTCATTATATAAATTGTTTTTCAACCGATTTCAAAAAAGGGAGAGGTTCTCAATTTCGACTGTTTTTTTTTATGTTTGTTACCTCAGAACTTTCGACTGGGTTAACCGATTTTGATGATTCTTTTTTATTTGAAAGCTGGTGCTTCCTGTGTGGTGCCATTTCAATTTCGTCCAGTTCTGACAATGGCATCTATTAGAAGTTGGTTGCTTCAGTTTTTTAAACTACATATATATAAGTAATAAATATTGTATAAATTAGTTTTATATTTGAACTCTAACTCTAGAGGGGTTAGAGTTTAAATATAAAACTAATGTATGGAATAAGTCGTAGTCGCAGTATGTAGATTCATAACGTAGATACAATGTAAATCTAGAACGTATTTATTCACTTGTAACATTTCCTTTCTACCACTTAACACATTCATCATCATCATCATCATCTCAGCCACAAGTAGTCACACTGCTAGACATATAGACATATTATAAGCCTTCCCTACAAATTTCCGAAAAGATCGGCTATAAACGCAACTCAGTCTTCTTTCCACTTTGTGGTTTTACTCGTATTGGTCTTCCTGCTGCGTTTTCTGATGAGACCACGCATCAGTAAACGCGGCAAGAGGACCACTCAAAAACTTTTTCGGCCTCATCGATCATCAGTTCTACATGTTATGTACCCTGCCCATTGCCACTTCAACTTGTTAATCCGCTGTGTTATGTCAGTGACTTTCGTGAAACACATTATTATTATAATAGTTTTTAATTTTGTAGTGTTAGTTTGTTAATGTACGGCCCTCTATTATCGCTGTGTAAAAAGCTGCAAACGTACGGCGAACGCAGAAGGCGATATCTCATCGTTGGGATGAATAACGACCGAACTGCCAATTACACTAAAAAATGTCCGTGGGCGCCAATTAAAATGATTTACATATCAATAAATCGTCGATGTTTCGCCCGGCGACGCTATAAAAATTGAGCTTTTGACCGATATCGAGTTTTAGGGTTCTGTTCATCGTAACCATAAAAATAAATTACTTAGTCAAAATATTACGAGTAGCAACCTGTAGAACGTATCTTTCATATAGTTTTACTTAATTTCACTTAGTCTTAGTCTTACTTAGTGTCATCTATCTGCAATTTTAAAAAATAATTATTTAAAAAATCTCATTCGCATTCTATAATGTAACCGTCGCAGTCTACGATAGAGTACGCATGTCTAGAAAAAAATATTCAGTAAATTTTTAACCGACTTCCAAAAATAAAGAGTCATTTCGGTCTGTATGTTTTTTTTTTTTGTATGTTTGTTCACCGATTATTCAGCCAATTGTGCATTGATTTTGATGATTCTTATTGTATTTGGTAGATCCCGTCCCAAGACCCGTCCGTCTGTCCGTCTTCAGAGGTGGTCCCGTATAAAATTATCAAAATCGATGCAGTAGGTACTTTGGTTTTTATAACAAAATAACTAGCAAAATATCATCCAATTGCCTGTAGAAAAGTGAACAGCAAGTGGCGTATGTAAGTATATTGCGTATTTTGAAGTCGGTTTTTTAGTTTTTTAAACTACATATAATTACATTATGATGAATTCATGCTTCAAATTTGCTTAAATCAATTTTCTAGTGAAAAGCTTCATCCTTAGCTACGATCAATATCATTATTTTTATATCCAATAATAAGCGCTTGCTAATGCTAACTCGCTTGACGCGAATAAGCGAACGTTGCGTTCTACACGATGGAACGCGATGAAAAGTTCAAATGAACTCTCAAGTTGAACTCTTTTCACTATGTGTATGTGTGATTGCCGCAGTTTAATTAGATAACCAGTTTCAATTCCAAGCATGTACACTATGTAATAGGGCGAATTCTGTGCATGTACTTAAGTACATAGCACAGCGCCCTCAGAGATTTTTACATATCTAACGACACATTTTACATTACAAGTATAAGTTTAGAAAACTTAAAAAAATCCGACGTAAAAAATGGCTGAACCGATTTTGATAAAACAACATTCCCAAGAACATTATCGATCAAATCCTCTATCAAACAAAAAAAAACTAGATCAAAATCGGTTTACCCGTTTGAGAGCTATAGATATACCTATAACAGATACAGATACACAGTAACACACGTCAAACTTATGACACCCCTCTTTTTGAATCGGGTGTTAAAAATCTATAAAGCCGTTCGTAAATAACAAAATTATATCATATATTGTGTGTGTTTGATTGTAGTTGCTTACGTTACAAACATACATACTTAGGTACAACCCTACTGTCGTGAGCAGTCTTGTAATAATGGATCACAAACTGAAACACGTGCTAGCTAATTAATTGAATTCTTACATTTTCGCAATTGTTATTCAATAAAAATAAATAACTATAAATTTATTGCGTTTATTAAAAAAACTACAGACATACATGTATCTGCATGCACATACTAAGTAGTATAACTTCAAATATTTTTTCCCTAAGTACTTCCCCGAGGTAGAACAATGATTTCATTAATATTTATGGAGGTTTACATTTCTTACGTTTATCGTATTAAAGTATGAAACAGCCTTTGCGTTGCCTTGAGCCTTTTTTACATAATATAGTTGTAATATCAACACATTCCACATTCCTGTTGCGTACTGCACAAGAATGGAATTCTTTGCCGCCATCTCTGTTTCCTGAGACCTACAATCTTGGAACTTTCAAGGCTAGAGTGAATATATATCTTCTAGATCGACGAGCTCCATCCTCGGCCACACCGTCGCTTAACATCAGGCGAGTTGGTGGTCAATCGTAGATCTATCTTGTATAAAAAAACGGTGTCTTCAAATCTCGAGTGAATTGATTTCTTCTATGTAAGCCAGCGTTCTGTCGCTGGCTAGCTGCAACGTTTTCTAAGGTGAACTTTCAGTCAAGCGTAAACCATTGAATAGAAAGAAAGATAATTTGATACTGAACCGTGGTATCCCATAAAAACTCTGTCGCGGCCAATGTTTCAAGCCATATCGATGTTTTTGAAACGATACAAAGCGATATCGCGTTACCGCGCTTACGACGTCGCGTCGCTTTGAGTTATTACGCTTCGAGTAGATTTATGCCCGCGATACGACATACTAAGCTGTTTTATTGATATTTTTCTTGTTTTTAATAAACGCTGCATGGCTAGCGTAGCTACTTTTTCATTTATTATTAGATAGATGATTAGATACACTCTTTATTGACACACCATGAAAATTAACAAAAGTTACAAAAAATAAATTATTTTACACTAGTGTAACAACGGGCGGCCTTATCGCTAAAAGCGATCTCTTCCAGGCAACCAAGGAATGGAATGAAATTCGGAAAGAAATTAGACGGATTATTATTTGGATTATTATTAGCTGTGATCCGTAATTATGATAATGATGTAAATGTAAGTTTATGTTCATCTCCAAATTATCAGCTATTTATTCGCCAAATTTCATAATAATCGGTTCAGCTGTTTGATCGTTACATAGTAACAAACTGACAGAGGAACTAACTTTATTATATATTGCGTCATCAATTTACTCTGTTTTAATAAATCGATAAATTAATCACCTTTTTTATTGTTGTAAAATAAAGTAGATTAAATTCGATAAAATAATATATCATAAATGTAGTGTAGGTACTTATTTAAATTTATCTGAGCGCCTGATCGATGCGACGCGTGACCGAAATGCTGGTGCGTATCTGGTCCAACGCATAAGAATTGCCATTCAACGTGGCAACGTAGCAATGCGTTAACATGCTGGGTACGCTGCTAACTGGTAGTGAGTTTGATCATTTGGATTGTCTTTAGACCTTTATCGGTCTGGGGTAATCGATATGCGTTTCGTGTAGTAGTTTAGCTAGTTGACTTTGTATATTGTTTTGTTGTAGTTAATAAAGGCACTTGCCCTATGGTACTTATTAATATCAACAAATAAAGCACTTATCTAATACTTTAGCTGAGTGAAATACATCTACTCTACCACATCAATAAAGACGCCGTCGCCGAGGTATGCGACAGACGCGTGTGGCCAGCGACAGAAGCGGCGCCTTACATTTTCATAATTCGACTTTATTCAACACTCTATTAAAATGTATAGCGCCGCTTCCGAGGTCTGCGACAGACTCGTGCGACTAACGACTGTCGTGACGTTGTACCTATATATTCATAGTGCGACTATCTAATTCGAATTTGAGTTGGGGGCGATGAGGCCTGCACTGATATCCCGCTTGAGGTGTATTGTGCATTCCCCCCAACCAGCCTACCCAAACCATCCGAGCTCCTTGAGGTACCGGAACTACCGGAGCACAGCCTTGGGTCGCTGGCACAGCCGTTCCACATCTATTGCGACTATCGTCCGTCGCATCGACCACGCACGTCACTCGCGTGCTATAAATCGTGTGCAGCTGCAACCGATCGCGATGCATGTAATAATACCCACACATTCATATATAGAACTCACGCTTTTACTACTTCGGCCACACCCAGGAATACTACCTTTGTCTTCTGTGATCTCCGTGTCACACTATCGTGGTCGTAAAATAACACTCATTAACAAGAAAAACAGTACCCCTGAGAGCAATACATTTTTGAGAGGCCACAACAAAAAGGCTGGATCACACGAGCAATTAATTATTTAATCTATGCTGTGGTGCAGTTTTACGAGCGCATCGCGTGTGCGTTGTCCATAAAATACAGGGCAGCGATAGGGCATGAACACACTACGATGCAAACGTTGCGATGCGTTGAGTCGTGACATGACTGTGACAACTTGACATGACAACCTTAAATTATACATTAAACTTTTATAGGGTTTTACACCTCTGGACATGCCGAAAATCGTTACTCAAATTTGATCAAAATAGTATGAATTTTGCCTTATCACATCACAAAAGTCCACCGATTGCGGTTGAAACTATAGTTGGATAAGTATTTCGACTCAAAATAGACGTGAGTGACCCGTAGTTTTTATTTAAAAAGTTATTAGTGTCTTTTTCGTTTCGGAAAAATTATATTCGGTATTTTACACTTTGAATATACCTAGGTACCTACTTAGTCATTAATTAAAGTTAAGTAACTTTTTTTCGTTAAGGCAGCTATTGTGAATGATTTATTTTTTAAGACTTTGAAAATGAATTTGTTCTAACCTACGACAAAATATATTCGTACACGAATAAGCATTTATTGCTCATTTTCGTACGAATACCCATCATTTACATATAATATTTTATACGTTTTACGTTAAAGTAACTTTTACTACATAATTTTAATTATTTTAACTTTTACTACATAAATTATCTTTTGCTGAAGTTAGGAATTGCCTGCTCATGCTAGTCTTACTAATCCGTCTTGATGATTCACTAACAGACCCTGGTTCAACCCACGATACGTTAAAAAAAGATTCAACTTTATGGTAGAATCATCGTCCAAAAATATTAACTTATTGCCGTCATTTTATCAAGACACGGCTTCTTATTTATTGCGCCGAAGATACGATAACTCTATTTTTCTTAACTCAACATTTCACATTCACTCACACAACTTTCTAGTTTATAACAGCTTCTGTACAGCTTTACTAATGTGGAAATGTTTAACAACATACCCACTGTGTACGTAGAAAATAACCATTAAGATAAAACTTACTGTTGCAATATTATTATTTAACAAAATTATTAGATTCTGGCGATCTATTATTCCTCTCGATTCTATCCCTATATATACTATACAGTCTGAATTCAATAAGGAAAAAAAATCGCGTCTAAAAAGTGTGAAGATCCAAGTGCACATTGACCACCAGTTTGTAAGAGATGGATGCCCTCCAGGGCGCAGTGTGTGGCTAATTGCTGCATTACGGTATATTCTTGCTTATTTACGCGCAGGATAATGAATGACCCATCTGAGATGCAAGCGATAAGTGAGCTATAATTGACTATAATCAGAATTACATTGTTGACTTGACGGATCCTTGGATTACGCATTGTGAATTTTAAGTAAGTCTTCGTTACATTGTTATCTGCTTACTAGATTATATATTGTGTCATAATCGAGAGTATATTCTATGATAATCAACTGTATTTAATGTTGGTACTTACATCCTCGTACTTATGAAAGTTAAAGCTAGATTATAAATACTAAGAACATTTTGGATCACAACTTAAAATAAACATTATATTGCATTGAAAATATAGCAAAAGTATGCAATTACTTAGGTTTTAAATATTCTCCGAACACTATATACTATATATATACTATACCTATATAATATACTATTTATTATAAAAAGAAATATTTTTTTATACAAACAAAGAATGAAGATACTAAGCCCATGACTTAATATTATAAATATAATATTGTAACTAACTTCTAACTTAAGCCTACTATGAGTTAAAAATAAAATATCTAAATCCACCAAATACTTATATGCATCAAGCCTTGGATGCATATAATATTTTTAGATACTTCAATTCGTTGCTAATTTTAGATACCAAAAAATAACATTATGTATATATATTATGTCATTGTTACATTAGTCAATAGAATCTTTCAAATGTTTTCCCTTAGTTTCAGGTAAAACTATACAAAATATCACACCCACTACCGGAACCACTGCAAATACTAATGACGGTATCCACTGAGGTGACAATAGAGCCACATAAGGAGCTACTGTTGCTCCCACTTTAGCTCCTGCAGAACTCAAGCCATAAGCCATATTCCTTAATGGCGTGGGAAATAACTCTGACACATAAACATATAACACTGCAAATGCAGTGCATGTTGCAGCAAGTCCAACGAGTGCGATAATGGTACACAACCAATGACCATGTTCAATAAAAATGATTGAAGTCATGGCGAGAGACGTGACAAGAAATGATCCTATGAGGCACGGTTTCCTTCCAAACATTTTATTAATTACTATTGCAAATGGAAGAATTGGTATCTGAAATGGAAAATAATAATTACAAAACAACAACAAAAAAATGAGAAAAATTCTAATTATGTATATCTTATACCTGAATGAGCCCCAGCAGCATAACAGATATAAAAATATCTGTCCCAAGAAATGTGATGTATTGATTTATTCCAAAAAAGCAGAATCCACCTGTTGTCCAAATTATCATTGAACTCAATGTAGACAATATTAAGCTTTTTGTTTTGAATAAATCAATGTAAGTTAGCATTTTACTCTTTGGAAGTGATGAATCGATATCTTCTACAGCAGTTCTAACGTGATCTCTTATACTTTCAGTGCTTAGTTTATTTCTGAAAATACAGTAGATAAATATATAATGAAGAGCACCGTTCCCAATAAATTTCCCGGCATAGCAATATTTAACATCTAAAATATCAAAGTGAACAGCGTACTTCTATTGGGAGTGTACGAAAAAAAACTTAAAGCTTAACGTCAGGCAATTATTAATTGTTCATCTAGTCACTCAATTTCATAAACGCAACGCTAACATAGAAAATAGCATACCGTTTAGCCACTTTTGTTAAGATTTGTACGGCTTTTTCTACTTTTCCCTTTGAAATCAACCATCTTGGTGTTTCTGGTAAATATAGTACTGGTAAAGCTATTATTAAAGAAATCAAACTGTATCCAAGAAGATATATTCTCCATCCTTGAGAATAGTAAGCGATACCTGACAATGATGCTTCGGATATTCCATCTGGTAGTAATGTTAACGTTCCTGCTATCTCTCTATACTGAGGTCCCACTGTTTCTAAAATATACACGATACCAATGATCATAACTCCACCGGATGCAAGACCAACAAAAAATCTGACTGTGGTAAAGATCCAGTAGTTCGGAGTAAAGGGTGCAGCAATCATGAAGATAATATTAGTAAATGACGAAAGAAGAAAAGCTTTACGGCGACCAAATCTACAACAATATGAAATAAAATGGCGTAAATACAAATAATGACATAAAATGGAAATTAATTCTTACGTATATAAATTAATATATCTGATTTGTTGTATACCTGTCAGAAATCCACCCAAATAAAGAAACACCAAAGAGAAATCCTAGAATCAATATGGTTTGCGTAAATCCTTCCATCCACATTCTTTCACAAATCAAGTCAAACTCAGTCGTTAATGTTTGTTCAAACACATGATTATTGTATTCATATTTTACACAATTACCATAGCAGACCGAATCTTCCACGTTTTCAGTTTTGTTTCCTTCAAATTTTATGCAAGTAAAGTTAGTAGTAGGAGTCAAGAATACTATAGAAAACATATTTGTCATGGCTGTATATCTCAGTGATGATGCTATAATACAGACTCCTGCTTGCCATATCCCAAATGCACCAATACTTTTCACTACATAATCGTCTTCGTTTTTAGTTTCTGTTAAAACTTCTGTACTCTTGTTATTATCATTTATAGTGGAGTCGTTTTCCATTTTATAGTTTCTATTTGTTTTGGCCTATGACTGCCAATTTTTTTTTATTTTAAATATATATTATCTTTGATTTTCCAAATTTTTCGGTTACGTAATTTTAATAACTGCTATATATGTAATTTTAATCACAGTGAATGCTAGTGAAGTGCATTGTGTCAACTGATCATTCTATTTTGAATCAAAAATTATCTTTGGTGAGTAAAGGTTATCGGAATAAATATTAATGGCTTTCTCATTGGTGCTATAAGTTTGTTGACCTATAGTGCATCTAAACTAAACGTATCAGCTTTAAATTTCATTTTATCATATCAATTATTTGTACAATGTAATTTTTATTTTAATACAAAAATAAAACATCTTGATAAATATTACGTTATTATCAGCAGTTATAGATGAAGGCAATTTAAAAACGCATTTAAACTTTCACCACTCCGATATCAAATTTCCCGAAGTCATCACCGATCGATCAATTAAAGAAAAACAACTTATCACTCCCAAAAAGGGCTTCGAATCCATTATACAAGCACATTAACAAACAAATGTTCACACTTAACCTTTCTTTCGGACTTGCGATATACATCTTTCGACGAACGTTCATTATTACTTGTCTACACATTTACATTTTCATCTTCATCATCCTTTATTTCCTAGAGAGTGAATTCAAAATCGTTTGTAACAATTTTGCTAGTAATTTTGTTGTGGTTTTTAACAGGGGGCATCTCAGGTGTCTTGGAAAACTTAATTTATGTTAAACTCGTCCACACGGCGATTATTTAACAGCGGCTGGCGATCGGAACGATAAGAAAGATTAATTTGGTAGAAGGCCCGGGTAAAAAATTCGACGACATTCGACCGGTGTGGTAAAGTCGTTTCGACAAAAGGGTCGGACATTTGTTTGTTTTAGGTGTATTGAGCATTGAATGGAAATTAGTTGAATTTAAGTAGAAATTGTTAGAATTGTGCTAATTTAAGTGCGTCTACACTTTTTGAAGACTATGTAGATTTATGGAAATCAAGATAAATCAAATATAAAATGTAAATGCACATATAAGTATTTAATTATAGGTACCTACAATAATGCTTTCTAAGTTGGTAAGGTATAATGTACTAGGTTTATTACATTGCCTAAATTATAAACTAGCCAATTGCAGACAGACTTGCAATTTTAATACATTTTTTAACTATCACAAACAGACTTTATCACATTGATAGTTGTATAGTTTTAAGCTAGCGAGGCTTAAAAGGTTTAAAAAAGAAAATTGAAAAAAAATATCTTTAAAAGTCTTGGAACCCATGAATAAAGACATATCATCATCATCATCTCAACAACAAGAAGTCTATTGGTGGACATAGGCCTCCTCCATGAATTTCCAAAAATACCGGTTGGAAGCGGCCTGCATCCATCGTTTTCCTGCCACTTGTATGATATCTTCTGTCCACCTTGTGGCTGGTCTTCCTACGCTGCCCTTGCCACTTCGTGGTCTCCATTCGAGAACTTTTCGGTTCCATCGGCCGTCAGTTCTACGAGCTATGCCCAGCTCACTGCCACTTTAACTTGCTAATCCGCTGTGCTATGTCGGTGTGTTTCGTACGTCTACGGATCTCTTCGTTTCTGATACGATCTCGCAGAGAGACCCCGAGCATAGCCCTCTCTATAGCTTGTTGCGTGACTTTGAGCTTCCTTATAAGGCCCGAAGAAGAAGGAAGATAAAGATGTATACAAAGATACATTGCAAATTAAGCTTTCACTCAACTAAACTTAAAATAAACGACCACAAATAAACTCAAAATAAGCAACCACAAAATGAGGCCCCGTCTGGAAACACACTTGTTATCTCTCCCGCAAAGATTAGCGTTACATTATAAGACGTTATTTAGGGGCAAAGCGCCCTCGCAATTATCCTCGGGGTCAGCGGGAAAGCGCCCTCTGAGCTGATAATCCGAACAAACGTCAAGTTAAAAGCCAAGTAAATCTTTCGTAAGGAACTGAGCATAGTATAGAGATGTTATTAACATTTAAATATTTTATCGTGAAGGTATGCATAGTATATGATAAGGTAATTATAATAACAGTAGTTGAAACAGGATATTTTTGGAGGACAAAGACGATTTTATAAGTTTTACGTTTAGGTCTAATTTTTTTTTTTTATAGAAGATAGATCTACGATTGACCACCAACTCGCCTGATGTTAAGCGACGGTGTGACGGTGTGGAATAGTATCTATTATACAAATATTTGAGTTAGTAAAATAGAATATCGATGAACGGATAATTATGGATGTGATTCCAATTTATGTGAAAGTAAATTTGATATATGTATATATAATCACCAGAGCAGTTATTAGTACTGATATTATTATTATTGCATTATCATCAAATCTTCATCAATATGCCATACCGTGAATTCGTGATCTGACTTCAAGTATCGTTTCCAAAATTTTGCCATACAAAGTCAAAAGTTTCATAAAAGCTTGAAAAATATTAGTAACATTGCGGTCCTACCATACATTTTAGTTACCATAAATAACTACTATAATTGTGTGTCCTTTCATTTCTCAGCTCTCACTTGGGAAGTGAGTTACAGTTACAAGGTACGCCCCGAGCGATGTTAACGCAACAACAGACTGTTTCAATTATATTGTCATGTCCACGATAAATGGCGATAAACACCTCTCCGATGGTGAAACGACTTAAGTACCAACAGTCTTGTTCTCATCGAGATGAAGGTGGAAATAATCCTGTTGTAACTATATCAGACTTGTCGTGCGATGTTTTACTAGCGAATCACGGATTTTTCATTCAACAGGAGAAAACTTTTCTACCCCTAAATATTATTTATTTACGATCATTCTTTTTATATATGCTTGGAAACATTAACGGCTATCTCTCTACGGTTTTTAATGTCAAAATTTACACTTTTAATTTTCAAACTTCGGAAAAATCAAACACTAGAGGCATAGATATTTATGGTTTTAATCAGGAAAAAAAGAATCATCAAAATCTGATAATTTTTAAGGATAGAAAACTGTTTTCTTCTATTTATATGCGAAATCGCGCGACAACAGTTCTCTTAATGTGTCACTGCAGCTGTCTCACTCGCATTCGATCTCATTTTATAAGATACTCTATTATTTAGTATTATAGTTTTGTTAGATATGCGTACTTCGGCTCCAGGTAAACAGTAAGTACTATAAATGTTTTATAACATTTTTTTCTCTGATAAATGTGATAAAACTATACATAAACGTTGAATTATAAAACAATAAAGTAACACTTTCTCTGATTAAATCATTCAGCCGCATACAACACATTCATACAAGTTCAACTCCAAAGTGGTACCCATCAAACGCTTTTCAAGAGCTACGAGTAGTTACCTGCATATACAAATAAAGCACTAAAGGCTCTATGTTGAAGGTATTTAATTAGTAACAGTTAACTCTACTGTACCTCCTAATTCGAATGGCAAATTATACTGAAGAATATCTTGGTCAGCAAGTCTACTACTCTATCAGATAATACAACTTAGAGATGGCCATTAAAGACCGGAACGCGGTAGTGATGGAGGCCCTGGGCCGAGAGGAGGCGACAAAAATGTAACTAAACAAAATGTAATTAGACGACGTGAATGCAGTGGCTAATAGAGTCCGATCAACCGGGGGCATATCTGGAAACCCCGTCTAAAACCGGACTCTAGTGACTGTATTCACAAAAAAAGACGTGTGGCACTCGGAGACTGCCGCGGTAAAGCTATTGCATAGCATTTTTTATCAACTTATGTAATTATAATTATTTATTTATTTTATTTATGCAGTATTCCTAACATCCCCCACTCCGACCGGCACAGCGGTGATACTTTTTAGTTTTTAGTTTTGCCATCTATCGATGAATAGCAGAACTTTTAATGACTTTTTGAAATATCACGCTTGTCTCTTTAGTTCTGCAAATCGCCTCTAGGTGGCATTGGTTGTATCGGCGTTACAGCGGTAGGTTATTTTCGTTACGGAATTTCTGGATTCGGTCTCCACGCTCAAGGCCCGCGATAGAAGCTATGCAATAGCTTAAAAAACGGCAATTCAGAAATTATAAATAAGGATTGTGTGTGCACCTTGAGCATTCATGCTCACCATCGAAGGCTCCTTCTTGCGGCGGCGTCGTGTGGCGGGTTGCCCTCTTCCCTAACATTATAGTTGAGGAGTGCGATGGCTGGCACATGCGTCATACCTACTTGTGATCGTGTGCTACTTGCGGGTAGCTGGACTGCTCATGGTATACACACAATATAGTAATAAGTTAGGTAAGTTAAAAAGATAAATCTTATCATCCCGTAAGTATTCTAAAATTTGTATCCGTAAGTATCACAACAAACATAATATGGAAAGACAAAATATTTTATTTTCAGTTGAAGCAGACACCCTTAGCAGACACCTTTTTTTGCTTCGCACGCTCGGTCAATTATAAGCAATCTGACAACATGGCGAATGATTATCGCGGAACATTCATAAAAAATAAATTATTGTATCGTTTTAGAGCATGTATATAAATAAACACAGTAATAACGTGTGCATAATGACATCATCCGAGACAAATATAAGAACAATCAGATAAAAATAAACATAACATATTTGGACTGTGCCCTGTTCAACAGTTTAGTAAACATAAATCACAAAACAAACTCTCGAAGTGCTTAATTTATTCAAATTGTTATTTGCATTTTATAGGTGCCATTTTTAAGTGATGACTACTCAATAAAAATATTGTTGTTAATGTATTGATTTGTATATTATAAATTAAATCTACCTACCCACATCGACACGACAGCTATTTAAGACAAGTTGGTGCTATATTATAGATATTAAAAGTTGTATTAAAAATCAAACTCAGATTAATAAAATATATAAACATACTTATTGCAATGAAGAGTGCTCACGATGTCTAAACAAGCTATAATAATGAGAGAAAAACTATATATTTTATTTTATTTATTTATTTTATTTTTATATTCAAGGAAAACCAACGGCATACAAACCAAAATAGCAGAACATAGCGAATTCACAATTGCCTACTTAAAAATAATAATAATAACAATAACAAGTAGAAAAATAAAGTACCACGAATAAAATCTAAAATTAAATAAAATTAGTTTTGTTTTTATGTCTTCTCGACAACCCAGCCAGCTTCTTTTTGGTACATTCATATTTAATTTTAGTAGAATCAAAGAAGTCTTTCGAGATAATGTTTTTAAATGTGCTTTGCCTCATCGTGAATAGATCGACGTGCTTGTTTCTATCTATCTATTCTATTATTCTATTCTATCTATCAAAGTATCAAAAATGTATACTCAAAGTTTGTCACCAAGGTGTAATGTATAGTAGTCCAGTCATTTAAGCTTAAATTAGGTAAGAATCTCGAAATTCGAGATACCCAGCTGTAAGTCTGTAAATACTTGTATACTGACACCCTAAAAGTTGTCTCAAAACCTACATATGGTAGGGTGTACGCAACTATTAAATTTCAAGGTCAAAGGTCACAAAAATCGGTTTTTTGCGCTTTTTTTGTAAATATCTCATTTCCTATGGGTTTTTTGTTATTTGTATTTATTATCAATATTGTAGAATACAAAATTCTCTACAAATTTTGATTAAACATTTTTTTCATACGGTGAACCGTTTTCGAGATAGAGGGCGGAGAGCGCGCGGTCACAGCATCACTTCAGGTCAACCGGTGCCTCCGGTCGAAAACCCGACATATATAGTTGATGAGCTATCGATAAATATTTGTCAATGATTATAAATATTTGTCAGTGTTAGTTTTAGGGTGTCAATATACAAGTATTTACAGACTTACAGCTGGGTATCTCGAATTCCGAGGTGAATTTACTATAATGACTGGACTATAGGGATCGTTCAAACAAACCAAATAATCCCTAACCCGAGAATTACAAAAACCATTGGTGAATGGAAACGAATTATTGTAATTTCATCGGTATCAGTTTTTTTTAAAGTATAAAATTCTTACACTTCCGTGTTTATACATTTTAGAAACGGCCCTTTTTGTAAAAACAAACCGGGAGCGATTCCCCACACTATCTGATACTACTGTAAGAAATAGGCGCGACCAAGACAAACGGCGCGTACATGAAGGAAAGACAGCACTGATGCAAAATAGCATCGTATGTATGGGTCCTAAAATCTACAATAAGATTTCAAAGTCAATAAGATACCAGAATAGTAATTTATTTAGAAAAAAGTTGAAGGCATTGTTATTGCACAAGTGTTATTATTCTATCAATGATTTTTTAAATGACAAATTTGAATTTTATTGACATTATGTGTATCTTTTATTGCTTCTGCTTTGTCATATTTTATATATTTTTGGTTTGTGTTTTAATCTAATAACAAATACTAATAATAATTATTTTTTAATTTTTCGCATGTGCATGTGCATGCTGTCTACCTGACATTTGTACGCCTAATCGGCACAACATGATTTTAAGCGACTAAATTTAGTGTAACATCCTTTATGCACTTGTTGTATAAAATTCTCGTGTTGTATGCAAATAAATTATCTTTATCTTTATCTTTAAATTTGTACATTTTCAAAATTCCAAACCTGCAGTTAAGAGATAGTTAAATTTAAATTTCAAGATTGTAAATAGCGAGTTAGTTGGTAGATTTAAATATTGTAATAAAAACAGATATAGAAATTGTAACACAAAAATTCTAACTATTAAAATGGTGAGTCCCTATCTATGGGCCTTATGAAGAAGCTTAAGGTCACGCAACGAGTTATGGAGAGGGCTATGCTCAGAATCTCTCTACGCGAATGAATCAAAAATGAAGAGACCCGTAGACGTACGTAAGTCATCGACATAGCACAACGGATTAGTAAGTTGAAGTGGCAGTGGGCAGGGCACATAGCGCGTAGAACTCATGGCCGATGGGACCGAAAAGTTCTCGGTTTGAGACCACGCACCGGCAAGCGCAGCGTAGGAAGACCAGCCACGAGATGGACAGACTGATGACCCTATACAAGTGGCGGGAAGACCTTGGATGCAAGCCGCATCCAATCGGTCTTTTTGGAAATCCATGGAGAAGTGTGGACTTGTCCAGCAGTGGACTTCTTATGACTAAGACGATGATGATTAAAATGGAAGTGAAAGTATCTCTGATACTAGTTCGATATATTTTCACGAATCAATTGTAATTTTGGTACAGAAATATTTGAGAACGTGGACACGGATGTACGCGACTTTTCATCATCGTCGTGTTTCATCACTATAAGGTTGAAACCGTAGGACACAACTAGTATAATTTAAAGAGAATGAACATTGACCGTGAGATTAATATTGTCGTGTTTTCTGAACTAAAGCCTCTAAACAATGATAACAGATGGCGTTGACGTCGAGTTAGTACGCGGTTGCGGTACATTTTTCATTCAACAATGAAAACATTATTTTCTAATGAATCCATAATCCATCATCAGACCATGGTTATCATGTATAAAATTATTTTTGATATGTCGCTTCACTGTCTATGACTGTGGGCGTTTGTGCGCGCTTAAATATTTTTTTTAATATTTGTTATAAGTGGAAGTAAAAGTAGAACTTTCGACTGGGTGAACCGATTTTGATGTTTCCTTTATTTGAAAGCTGGTGCTTCCCGTGTGGTCCCATTTCAATTTGGTCCAGTTCTGACAATGGTATCCATGAGTAGTCGGTTGCTTCAGTTTTTTAAACTATAATTTTTCAATAAATATTGTTGGGACTCGCTGTTCATAGAAGTACTAATTATTATTTATTTATGACATTATGTAATATATTTCGACAAATAATAAATAATTTAATATCCTTAGTATTTTTGAGCCATGTCAGTACTGTGACAACATTAACAGCAAATGAAGAAATAATAGAAACAATATAAATACAATATAAAATACTTACACATACTAAATATATGAATTAACATAATAATAAAAAAATATAATTAATATTATATAAATATGTAATACATAAGTCAGTTAAACAGCCCACCCCTGACTGTACCCGACGCAAAGGTGCCCATGACACTCTCCGCATTACCCCGTTGAATGGCGATGGACAACCTTTGCATCAGGTAAAATCCGGAGCGGGGTCTGGATAATAATAAATTATAACAAAAAATATGTGTAGTCCCCCAGTCGACAAATCTATTATTTCAACATTCATTTTATTTACTGAAGTGATTGTCGTAGTCGGTACTTCAGAAGGTCTAATGTTTATTGTATTTCTTTAGTTCTCCTACGTGTTTGATTCACACTTCACAACAAAACGTTTCAAGTGTGGCCCGAAGCAAAATTCATTATCACATTATAGTAGCCTAAACGATCTAACAGTGTTGTGTTAACCGCAGACATATTACAACATAGAGTAGCCATGTACGTGCTTTGTGTATTTACATACTAGGTGTGCCATGCGGTTTCAGCCGCCTGATTTGTTATTCTCAAGATTTTTCGTTTAATAAATCCAGTTTACAGTTTAGTCCAATGAAGAAACTAACATACAAACAACTAACATACTCTCCATACAAACAAATATCGAAGTAATTTTAAACAGATTCCGTTGTTTTCTTTTGTTTTATGAATATATAAGCAATGATACAATATGAGAGGTTGCCTTTATATTTTATCAAGTATTATCTTCAGAGGTACAGAAAAATCTAGCGATACCTTATTTATAACACGCTTTTATTAGCTTCTTACGTATGTTAGTATGTAACGGAAACTTTGAACATGATTTAGACCCCCTTCAACACGTTGCCAGAATCTCATTATGTGACAACTTGACGCAATCCCCTTCAGTCAAGTAGTTTCTCTATGAAGAGAATAAGAATCTCTCTCTGTATTTAAATAAATATTTGTATGCACATGAAAAACCTTTAGCTTTGTACAGTCAGGTGAAGAAATAATGAAATTGAAAGATGGTGTGTGAAGTCGTCACATTAGATTTCACAAGTTAAGTTCCTATAAGATGATATCGAGTTGACGATTCAACTATTTTGGATAAAAGGGATCAAAGAACACTATATGTCTATTCTATAAAATTTTACATCTGTACAGTAACATCGCTAATGTAACTAAATTGAAATAACCAGTTCAAGTATGAACTCTTCAAATATCGAAGGCACGAGCGGAGTCTTAAACATGATAATTGATTTGGCCAATTCGACTATTGCCTCAGTTAGCACTTACAACGGTTTTTATTGACGAGAGCATAATATTCGATGTTTTTCTTTTACATAGTCATGTATTTGATGATATTTCAAAAATAAATGTGCGTTGAGACTTTGTCGTTCACACATTCTTCAAAAATGTTGCAGTTTTATGGAACTAACTGGCAGGAACAATACCAGTAGTTTCATTGTGAAACTATAGAGAATGTGGCCTCCTTTGATTGTATCATCCTTATTTAATAATATAATAATAATCTTTATTGTCATAGATACATACGCCATTCTAATGTAGTAAGTTACAATTATAATGTTTACAATCAAAGCTTACGGTGACTTAATAGAGAGTTCACAGAACCTACACTAAGCAGAGCTTGTATTGTAGGTAATTTTATCTGGTGTACCACTGGCCACGTTCTTAAATTCAAAATTCGAATTAGTAGGTTCCTTAGATTTATATTTTGTTTTAGAATGGTATTATTTTATTGATCGATTTTTATTTTATTAAATGTAATATATTATAATTTTATAAAATATTACATTTCAAATCGATCGTCTTGACCAAACTCCAGAACTAAACTGTGAACCAATAAAATAACACTATTCTAAAACAAAATATAAATCTAAGGAACCTACTACCTGATTCGAATTTTGAATTTAAGAACGTGGCCAGATAAATAAGGATGATACAATCAAAGAAGGCCACAAGACAACAAAAATATACAAAATTTCGTAGAAATAGGGAAAAATAATTCCACTAGGTATGACATTAACCTTTTAATTATACTCAGCAATTTGATATTCGTATGTCATCCAATTTCAATGTATGTTTAGTCTAAGAAAACAATTTTGGAGCAGATTATCTGTACTGCGCAACGTCGCTTTCAAGATTGCAAGTGTTAGACCTATTTAATACCAATTTTTCATAATATATAGATATTTGACAGAAAAATTCGTCATTAAAAATAAAATTAAATGTTGGTATAGTAAACGTAAAAAATAAATCGAAATTGAGATAGCCTATGCTGAAGAATAAGTGGAAACTGAGTTCTCAAACAAATCACGCACAAACAGAATTCAACTGTAAGTTATGAAATATTGCAGGTTTATGTTGAAAGGTGGCATGTTTGCGAGGTTTATTGTTCGTAGAACTACATACTATGATAAATTGTCTATTTATCGAGTATTTGCTTTCTACGTGTCATAAGTTCCGTGTAGTGACGTATAAATCCAATATGTCGGAATCGATTACCTAATTTCACTGATCGCAACAATTTAAGAACCTAATGGTTTCTTAATTAAACCTTAACGGCCTTACCGAAAAAGTTACATAACTTTAACCATCGTCTTAATTTCTCTGTCTTCTTACCACAAATGTCATTTATGTATCAGCGAAAAGTTGACAATATGTGACTTCAAAAATGGAGGTTTGCAATTCGACCTGTATTGCGAATACAATTTTTAATTTCAAACAAAACGAGTAAATACTATTAAAAATGAATAAATAAAAGTATTTAAAAAAAAATTGAACCGACTTCAAACTGAAAAAAGAGAAATGACACGAAGTAAATCAATACTGGGTGTCTACCTAAATAGGTACGTAAACCAACTACTTTTGAGGTCGGTGTCAGGACCCAAACTGTCATCAAGTAAGTCTTATATAGACACCGACCTCAAAATTGTTGGTTTTTTTAATTAGTACTTATAGACATCGCCATTTTTATAGCCTACCGAACAGTGTATAATTACAAGGTAAGTATAAAAAATATTTTATATACATATTAAAAAAACCCATTTAACCCACTTTAAATTTACTTAATCGCATAATTTATTACCTGTTTCCTTTATGCGATTTAAATAAAACCAAATGCATGTAAATTGTTCTTTTGCAGATAAAATTATCTGTTTCGATTTATAATCGCATAGTATTTGCATATTTTTTTACGTAATTGATGTCTAATTAAAATCAAACATGTTTCGCTGTCTGCGACATAATTTATTGCGAAATTAATATATGATAGCTTAAATTTTATGTCAAATTTTGAATATTAATGAGTCGTAATTTATGAACAGTTTATGTGCCACACAAGCCATTAAACATAAATATTTTGTAAATGTCTCGATTTATATTAATGATTTTATGTTCAGTTGTTTTATGAGCGACCTCGAAAAGTCATAAATTACAGTTTACAGCTCATAATTTATGCAAAATAGATTGGCAACAATTAATATTTATATTTTTCTTAATTGCGTGTTACTCAATTAATAATGGGTATTTCCCGCAGCTGTCAGGGTATTTTCTCGGTGTTATTTATAACGTTGTATTTACCTAATTATTGTTGTTATTATTTTCCAACACGCTGTTTGTGTACTTCATCTTTTACTAAATTGTCGTTTTCCAACAAGGAGATGCAATTTTTGCACATTATAATAAATAATAAATATTTGTGGACATTTCACACAACACCATCTAGCCCAAACTAAGCAAAGCTTGTACTATGGAATTAGGTGGCTGAAAGAATACATACCTAATATAGACTTTTTTTGGTGTAAATATATATACATATGATACATAGAAAAATTACAAAAACATTAAGACATTAATTTATGCTTCCGTTGGATTTTCCAGTATTACATACATTCATAATACCTATCACGCCTGTTTTCCTTTGCGGGGTGCAGGGTAGGCAGAGCTTCAAAGACCAAAAAGGCCGTTTGACGCCACATTTGATCGTGATTAGAGAGGACGGCCGATGGGGCCGAAAAGTTCTTGAATGGAGACCACGAACCGGCAAGCGCAGCATAGGAAGACCAGCCACAAGGTGGACAGAAGATATCATACAAGTGGCAGGAAGACGCTGGATGCAGGCCGCTTCCAACCGGTCTTTTTGAAAATCCATGGGGGAGGCCTATGTCTAGCAGTGGACTTCTTGTGGCTGAGATGATGACGATGATGAGAAGGTTATATGGAGGGGAGAGGGTATTAGAGGGTTGGAGGGGATAAGAGAGTGAGATGTAATGTTGACTTGCAGTGACAGAGGGTCAGCCCATCGTCTACATACATACATGCCAAATACCCTAAAGTCCCTGAACTGACAATTACAGTATGCCTGGTAAGAGAAGCAGCTGGTAGGTACATTCTATGTTTTTCTTTTTCTCCTAGTCCAGCATAGAAGTACTAGCTGGTTTATATATTTTTATTACAAAATTTAATAATACATATATTATTTACCAGCTTCTGTCAAAGACTGCAAGTCCATTATAGCATCTCTTATTAGGGACTGAGTAGTTTTATTATTATTTTAAATGTTATTAGTTTTTGCCCAGCTATGGTATAGCACAGGTAAGTTAAATAATAATAAAAAAGAAAGAAAAAATACTACAAAATAAATACATAATTATAAATAAACAGATTCGTATTCATCTTAACAAAAGATACGTCGTGTCGTGATACGCGTTGCCAAGATATTAGGTACATGTTTTTATTAAAAAAAATCACACACACATACACACACTGTAAAAAAACACAAGATAACAGCTAATTATCTACTAAATACTACTATTAAGGCCTTATAAGATCTACAGATAGCCGTTATCAGAAGGTATTTCCTGTAGCATTAACTTTACTGACATAGATACCGTAGAGTAGGTTGTAATGTAGTCCATACATTGTACGCAAATGGTCAATACTAAGTCTGTGATATAAATCTGTTTACATATATACTCTTAGCGGGTAATATATTATTAATTTTTATTTAAACACACGGGTTACTCATGTCTATTTTTGAGCCGAATTTCCGACTATAGTTTCAACCGCATACGGCGGTCTTTTTCAAAAGGAGCAGCGCAGACGTCACTCCAAAGGGCGTCTCGTCTGGTATATTATTATTGTTGTTATTGAAGGCTGACTGTACACATTGTAACGAAACTCCGTTATTAGGGTACCAGGTACAATACAATACAAAAATACTTTATTGACACCATAGTATAATGACATAGTATAATGATTAGGTATTGTTTTATCAGTTTTTAATTTTTGGATAAGTTGTAAAATTTACTCATGATAAATACTTTACCAATAGAGAGAGATACGGGGTAGACTTTTCTGACAATATTTTGGACATCGATGCTTTGGTATTCGTATTTTATCAAATACATTTCAGTGAGAGCTCATGGATTCCATATGATAGTTTATTGGAGAACTAGAAACATAAAAATATAACTAATGTTTTCCATGATATGTAAAATCCCGAACGTAAAGCAGTTTTGGTTCTGCTACGTATCGCTAGATTACGCTACTTGAATAAGTATTTTCCCACAGATCTAATCTGAGTATTTTATGGGTAAATTAGTTCAAGGGTATATTAGTAAATAGGGTCAAGCAGTTTCCAGTTTATAATAATAGGTTTGGTCATTTATGGAGTCCCCAACTCATTTTTATATTTGTTTATTTCTTTTTATATTAAAAAAAATACTAGTTTGGTTTACTACGATGAAAATCACCGATGCTGCTTGTAACTAAGTATTCAGCTCACCACACTGACTATTCATTAGGTAGTCCTTCTAGATCCGGCATTAAGCTGTCAAAACATGCGCCCGCGCAGATTTAGTGCCGGACGCGGATCAAAGGGATTATGATGATGGATGATGTAGCAGCGGTGGTATTTTGAGCTGAACTGAATAGAATTATGGCTGTAAATAATTTAATAATTATTTTAATGTTTGTAAATTCTTAAATTAAACACATTTTAAGTAAAAAATAAATTTGACCAAAGATTGAATTTCGTAAGCATTTTACAAAATAGCTACATTAGAGTTTTAGATAGATAGATAAACTCTTTATTGTTTATACCTTAACTAAAACACAAATTACAAAGCAAAAAGAGGTAACATTGTTTTTTTTTAGTTACACGATCCAAACACGTTTTCTGCTCCCTATTTACAATAGCAGAAAATTACGGATCTAGTTGAAAATCGTTTAATTACCATCGCTATTCGTAGTCTAATTCGAACCACGATTGATTGGAATTCCTCAAAACCACAGATAACAAAAACAAGGGTTATTGTTACAACCCTTCAACAAAACAAGGGTTGTTGTTGCAACCCTTCAACAAATCAAGGGTTATTGTTGCAACCCTTCAACAAAACAAGAGTTGTTGTTGCAACCCCTCAACAAATCATGGGTTGTTGTTGTTTGTGATCTGTACTCACAACCCTTATTGTTTCTTAAAAACTAAAACCTGAAAATGTTCTAGTCTGCACAATTAGAAGGTTATACATTCTAATTGTACTCGCTTCATCTGCTGTCACAGCGTCGCTTCTACTAAAAGAGTAGGTTATCAAATTTATATCTATTCTTTGTGAAATATCAATATGTATACTTTCCAGTTCCCCTAAGCGATAATATGCGACTTTCCACGAAGATTCTTGAAATGGAAAGCGAACTTTACGATTTAGTGAGGTCGAAAATTATTATCGACTCATCTGTAAAATTATTTTATTTCGTGTATATGTTACTGTAAAATCCCGAACATTGGTAAATCTTAGGTTTTACCAGTAAATCTTAGGGTTTACCAACACGAGTCGGTAAATGTAAGAATATGTAAAAAAGAAACGATTTTATCGGGCTTTTACCATTAGAATTTAGTACATACTAGGTTTTACCAGTGACGGTTGGTATATGTTGGTTTTGTAAATAAAACAATGCATAATAGACCAGTTTAGGCTAGGCCAAACTAGTTGATCCTGGTATAGGTATAAGAAATAATTTCTTCAGAGATTAGGTTATGGTTTTTTTTTGTATTAAAAAAAAAAACATAACCTAATCTCTGAAGAAATGATTGCTTATACCTAAGACTGCGTTGCACCAAGCTACATCGTTCAATCAAACAAATGTTATTATATATGTTACTGTAAAAGCCGAATACAGTAACATATGCATTGTTTTATTTCCAAAACTAACATTTACCAACCGTCACTGGTAAAACCTAGCATGTATTAAATTCTAATGGTAAAAGCCCGATAAAATCGTTTCTTTTTTACATATTCTTACATTTACCGACTCGTGTTGGTAAACCCTAAGATTTACTGGTAAAACCTAAGATTTACCAATATTCGGGCTTTTACAGTAACATATACATGATTCCACCGCTACGATCAGGATTCAAATGTCGGGCACTCGCTGTAAAATACGAATTTTCGATAATACGTTGGTAAAATTAACAATAATTTTCCATTACTTCACTGCGTGCAAGCTGACCAATAAATCTATCCATATAATTAAATAAGTATATAGATCAGCGCGATAATTGACGTTCACAATCAAGCTGACACCGTCAGATAAATATCGGCGGCTACGTGACGTATCGAGGTAAGCGGAACAACTGTTGCATACGGCGTAAGTTATAAGAATGTATTTAACTAAAATATGTTCAACATGTTTACTTTCCGGCTTGCAATGTGCATCAATTTGGCAGGCATAAGCTGTATGGTGTAACTTTCACGCTACTTCTTGAAAAATACCATCAAATACGCTCAAAACTATAATAATGAGTTCAAACTTAAAAATAGTCTCAACTTTTACTTAAAACCACCACAATGACACTACACATCCATCCATGAGCTCCATCCTCGGCCACACCGTCATATATTATAACATCAAGCAAGTTGGTGGTCAATCGTAGATCTATATTACGTAAAAAAAACTACGTAATAATTTTATCCATCTTACCATTACCAATACCAATTACCAAACCTTATCTACAAAATTATTACCAAAGAAACCCCGCCCATCCTTTAGTTAACAGATTTTTTTTAAGTATTATAAATATACTCAATAAAAAAGGTCTCAAGTCCGCTTGATCTTATCCCTTATACCAACATTCATAGAGTGCTGGCGGCCACAAATATTCATAATTCATTTGCAATTAAACGCCTGTGGAAAATATCTGCACACCGCTATACCGTGTGTAAATTAAGTTGTTTAATTGCATTCATCCTGTACAAGGAATGTCGGTGTGCGCATTTCTGGCTGTCTGTCCGACAACGTCATGCCACTCGTAAAAACTGTCAGTTGGATGGAGATTTATGTGCTTGCAGTTGGAAGGATATGTCAGTAGATAATCATATTTGGAGTAGTCGTGGCTCAATGAGCAGTAGACCTTGCGAACACAACAGCAAGATACGCTATACAACAACATACGTCATGTTTAAATAATACAGTGCATGTCCGCGCGTCGTTAGCAATGTTATTAAGTATTAATAATATAATATTTTAACAGCCATTGCGCCTGCCAAATTCCTGCGTATTTTTCTGAATTTCAGTACAAAAATAGTCTCGAACTGTTAAGAGCTTATTGAAATCTACGTGAAATATAATCTTATAACAACATCTTACCAGCTTATGTAAGTTGAAATTTAAATTTCAAAAACTGATTTTAAAATTTTGCCAAAATTTATATTTCAAAGTATTCGCAGATGTAGCTACGACATTTTAAGCACAGAAACAGTTAACAATAGACCCGGCTTTAGATGGCAAGTGTACTCGTAGCTCGAATGTCTACAAACTCACTTAGGCGAATAGTAGGTAGGTACAATCATTTATTTCTAAATGACAAATATCATCTTATACACTCGTTTTACTCTATCAATAAAATAACTTTACTTGGAACTAATTTAGTGTGTTAATAGTAATATTATATAAGATTAGATTTAAGGCCAAGTTATAGCCATAAAAGCGGGTAAAATATATTGTCCATACATTTTAAATTATTGAAACGTTCTATTTATTTACACATTTCAAACAGTTTTGTCGTGTATTCAGAGCAAAAAAAAAAAAAATGTTCACACATTCGTCGTAAGCAAAGAAATATGTAATGGCTATGATAATTAAACTATAATGAAATAATTTACACAGACAAGGGGCAAAAACTTGACAAGCACTGACGGGTTACGAGTAGGTAACTATACGGCAAGTTAGAAATGTTACTAGCAATGATGGGTTCTGTTCAACATGAAGATAAGTGTATAAAAAATAAATACCATAACCATTTACTTCATAACTACTCATGCTGGGTTTAGCTAAGCTCCAATGCTTATATCATCATCATCTCAGCCACAAAAAACCATTGCTGGGCATATGCCTCCCCCATGGATTTCTAACGAGATTGGATGAAGGCGGCTTGCATTCAGCTTTTTCCTGTCATTTGTATGAAGTCTCCTGTTTATTCTGTCTGGTTTATTGTATACATAATTCTCACAATAGACTAACTGAAATTTTATCAAAATTAAGGAAATAGACCTAAATATCATCCCATGAAGATCATTAACGCGTGCCAGGATTTTCAAATACACAGGGAGTTTCTATAATAGTTATTTTTTATTAGTAGCTGATAGGAACAGGTCTTATTGTGAGCCGAGTAAGTCTGTCTACCACCTTTGCTGTGTGGGTTGGTAGACTTCTTTCATTTTTGAGAACGCTACTCATTCAGACATGCAAGCTTCCATGCAATATTTTCCTTAACCGTTTTGAGGCAGTGAATCAGCAATTAAAAATACATACATACGAGTATGTACATATACGCAATACTATGGATCGAAAGTCAAACGATCTTTATTCTAGATTGTTGTAACTACACTAGACTTATCAATATAATTGCGAAAAAAATACTTTTATTACATTTTATATTAGCTTGGTCATTTACAAATTAATATTTGTAACACTAAATCAAAATTAAAATAAACTCAGTCTTGCAGGTAGACCTGATGATATTTATTCATACTTGCCCACGGAACCCTATTAAGTTGCGCGCAAAAGCGCACATGTTTTATTAAATTGCTTGTGAATTATATTATGCTCATTGCTACGGAGGTATAGTAATGTTATCATATATCGGCATCGTTTGTACCTGTTAGCGACGATTTACGATTTCATGCGCTCTCCTACAAGAATCTTTAATTTTTCACGGTAAAGAGGCTTTTATTTTAATCTTGTACTAATTGTCGTAGCTACAGGTTTTTTTTTGCTGAGATCACATGAAAAAGTACCACACCTATGCATGTTATGCAATCGTTAAACAGTAGTGTGCAAATATAGCTTTGTTTCGGTTTAGATGCATTACCAGCAATATTATTTTGGCATAACATTTGAATAATGAACTCAATTTATCTCGTTCGCTCAGTGCATTTCCACTCAACAACAACAAAGTTTTGAATTATTGAAGTGTAAGTTCTGAGTGGCATTGCACTGGTATGGGCACTCGTGAAGCTTAACATGAGTGACTTCGAATATTATATTCTTGCAAGAATTGCAAATGTCGTTCAGTAACAGCCGTCTATATGTAAATCTATAATATTGGTAAAAATATCCATTCTCTTAAGTTTGATTAACAATTGAAATACTAGGCTTGACGCCCTAATGCCGTTCCTAATATAGCCTTAAGATTACGATACTATCTCGCGAAATAAAACTCCTTTTTTATCACGGAGATATTAATAGTGCGTGTTTTTTTTTTCAAATAGGCAATAAATGTAAAAATAATGTGTACACCAATAATACGATAACGTAAGTAACTAAATATAGTAAATATAATTCAGAACGAGACCAATTCACACCATTTATAGTATTACTGCGTACCCACATACTTAGCTACATAATTATGTATAACAATGTAGCTACAATGTGTATAATAATACTCGTGTATATACCCCTATAATTATTATTATGAATTATTATTGCCTTTTATTATAATAGTCTCACAGTTTGTTAATTATTACCTTTATGCGGTGGAATAAAAATGAGGTTTGCATGCCTTGTTAGAGGTTAGAAAGTGGACTTGTTTGCTTTTATTATGTTTTAGCTTTCTTGATTTTAAATATAAACGTTTTTAGGGTTCCGTACCTCAATAGGAAAAAACGGAACCCTTATAGGATCACTTTGTTGTCCGTCTGTCCGTCTGTCCGTCTGTCCGGGTGTCAAGACCTTTATCTGGGGAACGCCTGAAGGTATCGAGTTTAAATTAAAACCTTATACGCAAATCCATAATATCTTGATGCAGAAAGAAAAATCAAATTTCTCAGTTTTCGTAAAAAAAAGTTACAGCCGAATATGTCGTAAAAACGCACATTTCGATACTCACACAGGAATCAAAACCTATGGGGTACTTCCCGTTGACCTAGAACTCTGAAATTTGGCAAGAAGCATTGTGTTAGAGTACACATATAGGAAAAATCCGAAAACTGGACATTTTTTATTTAGTCACAAAAAAATAGTGTCTCTATGCAAGGAATGAGGGCTGCCTCAAACGTTCGCTCGCTCGGATCCGAGTGGGAGGCGCTGCTACTATAGCCCCTACTCGGATCCGAGTGGTGAGCAAGGAATGTGTTAAATATTGTTACGATGTATATTTTTCGGTTTATGAAAGAAAATATAAAAAAAATATATGATTTCCCCCTTTTATTTAGTTTGTACGGACCCCTCGGTGGGCGAGTCTGACTCGCACTTGTCCGATTTTTTATGTGTTAACCTAGCTTAAAAATAATCTTAGTGGCTGTGATTAAGATAAATTGATTGCATTGTGCACTTTTTTATAAAATTGGAGAAAACTGTTTCCTGACTATAAAAAAAATCTCGACCATTTAAACAAACATTTCTCCTATCTTAATAAACAAATCTATCTCTCACTTTTATAATATCCCCACTCAGCAATTATTTTATTGTTTATTGAATGAAATGTTGTTATGCGCGAGAGAGATAGTTGCAGATAAATGTTCATATTTTGTTCTACCTTTCAAACTGAGTATGTTGACTATACAATGTTAACTTTTTTGTATACTAAATTCAAACTTATATAGTCATCACTGTAATGAAATTACAAAACACAGCCAACCAATAAAATTATACAGCTGGCACTTTCAATAAAAACTTTCCACCCAATAAACTACCAGCTCTCTTCCAACAAAAAAATACCAGGTATATCGTGTAATATCTTACAGACACAGATTATTTTAGATAACAGATATATAAGTTCAGACTATTACCAGATACTCCAAAAAACCAGGTCCGTTTTCTGCTTCTAAACATAAAAAAGCGATATTGTCTCGTGATGGATATTGTAGAAATTAGGATAAATCGCTTTGGTTCCCCTTTATTATACAAACTTCTTAATTATTAAATACACTATTTACGTATCCACGTGTATCCATTGCATACATATAATCACGCCTCTTTTCCATTGAAATAGACAGAAAGAGACTTTATCTTTCCACTTGCTACGATTCTGACACACGTTTTTTATTTCTTCTGTCTTCATACATACTCGTCGGTTTCAGGTTTGTGTAGATATTATTTGGGTGTCTTGGAGCGTGCTCAATCGAAGCCAGCATTGCTCAATATCAGTCGAGGTGGTGGTTAAGCGTATCTATTATTTTTAAAACTATGGCTATTATATTATTTTCGATAATTATCTGATTGCAAAATTATGCTACTTTACATAAAAATCACCATAATACGTGGGTATTATAGTTTAGTTAAAAGCAGAAGCGGATTCAGTTGGAATGTGGCGCGGCGGTGCAGTCACGGATGTAGCAAACCGACTTATAAGGCCTATTATTGACTCTGACCTTTAAAAGTAAGTATCTATAGGATAATCTGCAATTTGTTATCAGAATTCTGTATTACGAAAAATCACCAATCTAGATAGAATAAATAACCATCTTTTCCACAACGTTTTCACACATAGCATCAATCTAACTACACGACCTAACATGATTCATTTAGATAATTGATTCTTGCTCGATACGATAGTTGGGTCTCTGTGTTTAATATAATCTGTGTCGGAATGTCCAACACGAACGTTTCAATAAACTCAGATGGCGGTATTTGCAATAAAAATTCTACAAAATCCTTATTAGTAACTTGAGCAACACACTACTACGGTATGTGTAATTGTAGTAAAAAAACCGGACAAGTGCGAGTCAGACTCGCCCACCGAGGGTTCCGTACAAACTAGTAAATAAAAGGGGGAAATAATATTTTTTTATTTTCCTACTTATACCGAAAAATATACATCGTAAAAATATTTAAACCCCTGTTTTAACTAATGCTAATTAAGCTCTTTCATATGATACCCCACATGATACGGTAAATTCACTTTAAAATGTTGACCCTCATTCCTTGCATAACGACACTATTTTTTGTGATTAAATTAAAAATGTCCGGTTTTCGGATTTTTCCTATATGTGTACTCTAACACAATGCTTCTTGCCAAATTTCAGAGTTCTAGGTCAACGGGAAGTACCCCATAGGTTTTGATTCCTCTGTGAGTGTCGAAATGTGCGTTTTTTACAACATATTCGGCTGTAACTTTTTTTTACGAAACTGAGAAATTTTATTTTTCTTTCTGCAGCAAGATACTATGGATCTGCGTATATGGTTTTAATTTCAACTCGATACCTTCACGCGTTCCCGAGATAAAGGTCTTGACACCCGGACGGACGGACGGACGGACAGACTGACAGACAACAAAGTGATCCTATAAGGGTTCCGTTTTTTCCTATTGAGGTACGGAACCCTAAAAATAATTCTTGTAACAGGATAAGTGCAACGATGGAGTATTTTTGCGTGCTTTTTTTTTATCAATCGAAAAAAAAAATATTCCAATAGAATTGTAAACATACCTAGGAACATCGAGACTATTAGGTCAATGTCTACGAAAACGTGTAATTTTAATTCTATTTGGTAATTTATATAAATTGTAACAACTTTAGTAATTTAGCGTTACGCAGATACACAAGCGCTTAATTATATTTCTATATTACAAGTTTTGGTCAATTGCGTATCTGGTTAAATGCGTTGCCTCTTGCGTTCTTGGTCATATGCGTCGATCTCAATTGAAACATTTTCCTAGATAGAAATCGAACCTTAGGGTTCGATTTAAGAAGAAATAAGTACAAGTCCTCTCCACTAACGCCACATACACATAAGACTAGTCAAATAACTTTTAAATTTCATTTATCCATACATTTTGGCGGTAGTTACCTCCTAGTTCTTAGTGAAATCACTACTTTAAAATTATTTACCCATTATTATTATAACGTCTTTATCGTCTACCGACAGAAATATTTGAAGAGGTAATTCTGCTCATCATTTAAATGTATACATAATTTAATTCTATAATAATAAACAAATTAATTTTCAGCCAACCCTTATATTATGTAAAATCGGGAAAATAATCAGCTATTACAAAAAAAAAGTATTTTTTTACACCACCTGACGCTTTGGACTTTCGACGCTTTGCAAGTCTGTGGATGACAATAATAAATTATAGATAAAAAAAAATACGCAACACAATGTATTTATTATTATTATTCGAGGTAGGGTGGGAGGCCATGAGCCTCCCTGTCACTGCGACCCTCGCGGATCTATTGTAACTTCCCTCCTAAGGGTAGGTAACGCACCTCTCCCAATCCCATCCACAAACACAATGTATACGCGACTTTCTATTTACTTCTCTACAGGCACTTGGATGATATTTTGCCATTTATTTTGTTATAAAAACCAAAGTACTGAATCGATTTTGATACTATTTTGGGGACCACCTTTCAAGTATGATCTACCAAATACAAACAACCAAAAAAAACATACGGTCCGAATTGATCTCTCCTTCTTCTTTTAGCCAGTCAGTAAAAAAATATATCAGTGTGTTTGTGTCTACTGTCTACTACAAGCCTTATGGCTCAGTGGTAGTATGACTGCTTCCTGAGCTATAGGTCGTGGGTTCGATCCCCACCCAGGGCAAACATTTGTGTGATGAGCATGGATGTTTGTTCTGTGTCTGGGTGTTTCTATGTATCATAAGTATGTATTTACGAAAAAAAAAGTATATATGTATGTATTCTATCAACCATCTAGTTTCAATAGTACAAGCTTTGTCCTCCAATATTTATTTTATTTACTACAAACATCTGTGTATACTACAATCACTGGCACATATATTAAAGTGTAAACGAGCCATTACAAAACGAACAGCGCCCGTCAGTCAGACAGATATCCAACATTTTAATTCGCGTACATTTTTATTCGGACTGACATTATCAATTTGGCAAAGGTTAATGTATACTTCGCTACCAAATTACACCACTCGCACTTTAGAACGGTGAAAAGTAACGAGGACGTTGTCTGCTTCTCTGTGGTAAGGACGCGTCCATGATAATATACCTAATTTAAAAAAAATTTTTTTTTTTGATACATTGACTTATTTACATTTACAGTCATAATTCAACCATATGCTAATAAAACATAAAATAAACTATTTATAGGCTCGTACATTCCTCTATAAATTTGGCCCTTGTTACAAACAATTGTTTGATTAACGTACTGGCTTTTAAAGAACCTGTTAATTATTATTTTTTAACTATATAATAGTTTATACTTATAACTACATAAAAGTGTATTACAATTGCTTATAATTACATTTATGTAATCAAATTACAATGATCGAAGTTGTCGATATAATTATTATCTATCTATGAATGTAAATCTGATATTATACCGAATCGAGCGTCTATAAAGATCTGCTGCGAAATTAACAAGAAAAATAAGCATTAGTTAAGAATTACACTTTATTTTATTAGATTATGTTAATATATTTAGTATGTGTAGGTATTTTATATATTGTTTCCATATTGCTTTTGTACTCTCTTATATGTTTATATAGGATAATATGTATATCTGAAATAAACTGGGGCCCAATTCAGTTATTCAAGACCGCTCCATAGCCGAACCATATGTGGAGCGTTTCCCGTCGGCCGCCATAGTTTTTTTGATTCAGGCACTTTTATGATATACATTTGACACATTTGATGAAACGTAACACGTTCTTCGCTCGTTACTAAATCAAAAAATGATGGCAGCCGACAGGAAATGCTTCACACAAGGTTCAGTTACGGATCGGTTTTGAATAACTGAATTGCCCCCTGATCTCATCAGAAAAAAAAATTATTCTTTTATATTGGTCATCAACAGGTATGTGTAATAGGTATGGTTTGTCGTTTGTGGTCATGCAATTAACTAGCCGAGCAACGTTTACGATTTTATTTTTGTTTAGCAGCGAATTTTTATTATACATATTACTTACACTTGAACTAAGTAAAATAAAAAAATAAGGTAAAATATAATAACTTTAAGATTTACCTATACATCTAAAAAAAAAATATTTATTGTTTTTGTACTACTTCAAAATATATCGTATCAGTGTCTCAGGTTGGATAGCTTGTCGAATATAATAATTTAATTAATAAACGGTGTCCCGACTTCCGACGCCGCCCGCGGACCCGTGGCAAAACACCGTTTCCGCCATTGTCGTTTTCTGGCAGCGATGTTTGATAACGGTGCCAGCGCTATTCTTCAAACAAGGAGCTAGGCCCAATATGTATATCCCGACTCAGGAAAGATTTTTACTCAAGGTTTCAGTTTCAGGTATCTAAAACAAGTATGCTCAAAAAAATAGAGTCATTATGAAACCACCGTTACAGCTTTCATTTCACACTATTTGTGCATCGTAAAACTTCAATTTAATGGCTTCAGATCGAGCCAGGAGATTTTATACTCACGATTAAGATTACGATACCTACCTACTTTACACCACTTACACTTCTTATAAACACACCACTAAAAATTTCGTAGGTTTCAAATTATGCGTTTTAAAACGTTCACATGTCCGACCTTTTCGCAATTTTTTCTCACATAAAACCAACAAATACTTTGATCCAAGAATAAAAAAGATAAAAAATGAAAAATTACTGGAACATAAAAAGCCGCACAGAAATTTTATCTTCATAAAACTAGTAATAAAATTTCAAAAACTTTAATTTCCTCTCGGACGCTTCATAAATTTCGTAATAAAACAAATTCAATCAAAGAATAAAAAAAACACGTAGAGACGCGACGTAAACAAAGTAATTGATTCTCATTTGGTAGATTGCTATCTGAGATTTTTATTACCCGTGTCGGGTCATAAATTAGAAGTTTATAGCTTTATTCGCCACTCATTAAGGTTTTATATAAGAATTATGCGAAATTAATTTTAGAAAACGGTTGTTAAATTTATGCGGCGATTCGTGTGCTGGTTAGTTTACGATTCGGTTCCACGCAAAGAGTAGATGTTTGTACAGATGCCTCGTAAAATAAACTTGTTGTTTTACGATTCTGCGGAAATCAAGTTTTATATTTTCTGTGAAAACCTTATTCATGTTTTATATTGCACTTACCTATTTATTTTTATACTAGCCATGTCCTAAGGTTTAACCCGGGATAGAGAGACATTCTTGGCAGAGCGTCATCTTCATTTCAGAACTGGCACATTTTTTTTCTTCTCTTCAAGGTTAATGAAATGATTTATTAGAATCTTTTTTCTCGTCTTCAAGATTAATGAAATTAGGTATCAGAGTTCATCAATTTATTTGATTTATAGTCATTTTTGTTTTTGACTGTGGAGATACCACTTTATTGAATCTTGCTACGAGTATGTCTTGCTCATTTAGAGCTCCACAGACACCGGGGTCCGTGACTTTTGTCAATTTTACAAAATATTGCTAATATAGGTACCTACATACATTATTACGGGAGGATAAGATTTTTTTCTTTTCAACTTACCTAACTTATTACTATATTGTGTGTATACCATGAGCAGACCAGCGACCCGCAAGCAGCACCCGATCACGAGTATGACGCATGTGCCAGCCATCGCCCTCCTCAACCACATGTTAGGGAAGAGGGCGACCCGCCACACGACGCCACTGCAAGAAGGAACCTTCGATGGTGAGCATGAATGCTCAAGGTGTACACACAATCCTTATTTCTAATTTCTGATTTCTGAAGCTATGTTTTCAGACTCGAATACAAAGTCTAGCTAACTGCGAGTCCAGATTTCTTCTTCAGTCCTACGACACACCAAGAATGGACACATTGAGATGTCATATCTCTGTATTTGAAAGGTTTTTAAGTCATAAATGATAATTTATCATAGAGTTCTGTATATACTAAAAAAATATAGTTGAAATGCAATATTGTGATTGTTGAAATATTATAATTAGATTAAAAAAGATGTTCGAGGTCTTTAGAAGATTTTATAGTAGCTATCTATTTTATTTTCAATCACATATTCTAGTTACGTTATTTTGTTATATATCTTGAAATCTATGATATTTCTTATAGAATTATAATAAATTAAAGCAATCTTACTCTAGTGTCAATTGTCAATGTATTATGTATGTTAATCTGCTACTTTATTACATCGTGACTGGGATTCATTTGACATCATCGACTTTGTTAAATGAGATTTTTTTATGATAATGAAGATAAAAATCTACTAAAATGTTTTTTTAAATGTGGAAATGACTATATTATTTATTCAATGGCTATTAAATGATATACTAATAGCATCCAGTGGAATCATTCAAAATCCCTCCAGCCGTAATAGTAACCGAGTTTCACAAGTGGTTGCGATAGAAGGAATAAATTTTACATTTTATACGCTCTGAAGTTTCATATACTATAAACTTTTTTTTTATATACATTATAGATCTACGATTGACCACTAACTCGCCTGATGTTAAGCAACGGTGTGGCCGAAGATGGAGCTCGTCGATCTAGAAGATATCTATTCAATCTAGCCTTGAAAATTCCAAGATTGTAGGTATCAGGAAACAGAGGTGGCGGCAACGAATTCCATTCTTGTGCAGTACGCAACAGGAATGTGGATCGATATCGCTGAATACGGATTTTTGGCATTTCAACGAGAAATGGCAAAAATCCTTTTTCTTTCTTTTGTATAAGTGAGTAATTGTTTTAAATTATTAATATTATAGAACAGATTTTTATTATAACTTTTTACTGAGATCGTGCATTTTTACGAGATATAAGGCCACTTAGTTGTGATTGAGGCACAATCATTGTCACACGTATTATAGGTAAGTACATGTATTATTTATCATTTCAACTAAGTTATTTTTAATAATTTATTGTTATTGTAAAAAATCTTCGGATTTTTTCCTTTATATGTACATTTTTAACTGTACATTTTTAATTTAATCACAAAAAGTAGGGTCTTTATGCAAGGAAGGAGAATCCAAATTTGAAAGTGCTTTAACCGTACTATGTGGGGTATCATATGAAAGAGCTTCATTAGCACAAGGTACTTGTGCTAATGAAGCTGAATTAGGTTTTTAAATATTTTTACGGTGTATATTTTTCGTTTTATGAAGGAAAATATAAAATATATATATAATTTCCCCCTTTTATCTACTAGTTTGTACGGAACCTTTGGCGGGCGAGTCTGAGTCGCACTTGTCCGGTTTTTTAAATTCTTAGACAGGCTTTTGATTTTGTTGAGTTCGTCACATTTATTTTCTAATTTGAAAATTGTTAGAACTATGTTTACTAGTTGCAAATCATGATAGCGCGCGTCCTTTGTTTGTATTTAAGTCCCGATGGATAGGTTCACATGCGCTAATGAAATGCAACAAATATAGATTCTATGATAATAATAAATAACGTTTATTCCCAGTAGTACGGTTGCCAGTCCGGTTGACCGTACTACTGAGACTTTTAATTCCCAGTAGTACGGTTAATGGCGGCTGACCGTACTACTGAGACTTGTAAAGTCTCAGTAGTGGTCACCCTAGGATTTCAATAAATATGTATTTTGTTCGAATTTTTGGAACATTCACTAAACGAAAATTTTAACTTATATTATTAATTCACATGAATTAAAGCAATAAAATAGACGTAATGAATTAAATATACAATTATTATATTATAATTAAGCTTGCTAAGCAAAAACCTGACATTGAATTTTTATAATTATATCATGACAAGCAATAAATAATTTCAATATAAATGGCTAAATTAACCACACTTATCTGCAAATAACATAATTACACTATGTTAATTAAGTTTTTAATCACAAATTCAGACATTTTTACTTTTAATACTTACTTACTATTTTTTTTTATTTTTTATTCCGGGTTATTAAAATATAGTTATATATTTTTAACAATAATTGTTAATTTGCTATTTTATCTTATGCAACTGTTTTATCTCGCTGTTTTACCCGTGATGAAAGATCCTTTGATCTTTGCCGATATTCTGTCAAATCAGGATACTATCACTATTAACAAATATTGACTACCGCCATTAGAGGAGAGGAACCTACACACTGTAGGAAGACCAGCAATAAGGTGGCCGTCTGACCTCATAAAAGTGGCAAGAAGACATCAGCATCTTATGAGGTATCTAAACAATAATTAATGATACAAAAATATTTTTCCAAAGATAACTTTACGAATTAACTTACAACAAATCACAGGAATAAAATAACCCTGTACAAAGACATTTATAACAATAATTACTAAAGTTAATCCTTTCTTCTTAAATATCACATTTCAACTTAGTACTACTTTTAATCTATACTAAAACCTAGTTTGGCTAAGTAGTGACGTCACGTTCCATCCAGTGGTTCTCAACCTTGGGCGCGGCAATAAAACGCGCGTTTCATTAAAGCTCTATAAAGCGGTTGTAAAATGGTGGATAATGGTCGCTATATAACCTTGTTATCGACTATCCAGATATGAATTGTGAATGGGTATTAAATGGCGGCATTCACTTGGCTCTTTCAGTTATTTTTCTTAACCGAGTATTTATTTCATTTTCATCTTTGACTAGACTTACTCCGCAGTTTTACCAACTGAGAAATAATGTATTAGCGTATGTCTAAAGTGTACAAGGAAAATAGTCACTAAATTTCGTCTCTCTAAGACCATTAGTCTGTTCGGTCTTCTGTCATTCACTCTGTTCTCAAACACACATTTTATTTATGTGTATCTGTAGTAATCTGTACCTAAATAAAATGTATTTTATATTCTGACAGCTTCTAATTGAGAGCCAGTTTCCGCTAGATGCTAGATGTGCTCACTTTTTTAACTATACCGTCACACGTCAAGCAAACAACGTCTTAGGCCGAAATAAAACAACCATCAGAGCTATGAAATAAGAACTAAGTTTCTTCAATTTATTATATTTTTAAGAAGTAGGTATTTACTTCTTGTTTACCAAATAAGACCGAGAAAATAACACTAATATATAATGATTATTATGACATATTGATCACTTATCAAGCGCCAACATAAAAAAAACCATTGAAAATCCTAAAGAAAAAAGTACAAATACAAAGTTACAAGTAGAAGCCGCCATCCCAAATCTGTTATTTATGATCGGCTGTTATACCAATGATGTATGGCATTCATACATTTATCATACAAATATTCATACAACCTCTGTCAAACAACACTGTACCTTCTGATTTGAGAATAGAAATTAAGGTAGATGCATAAACACGAGTGTTATTTTTGTATTTCTTTTTACTATTGTAAGTAAAGATAAATGTTTTTATTAATACGTAGGCGTTTAATAGCCATAATAAATGTATGATGAAATGATTGTAAATGAAATTTGTATGGTTTTTTGTGTCAGTGGAACCAATTTGAAAGATATTAATTAATATTTTCTAATATGATTCATATTACAACTCAAAGTATTTGATTTATGTATAAGAAAGCTATCGTTATAAGTAGTAGTTTATTGGAACTCTTATAGTCGGAAAATATATGTAATAAATGATTGTTTATTGCGCAATTGTTTAAATGGAGAAACATTATTCTACGCGAGAACTTCAACTGATTTCGATATATTTCGTTCCTATAAAAAAAAAATGGCTATAACTTTATACATACACGTACATGGTAAGCTTTGGTAGGTAAAAAAATCGGATTCGCTCACCGAGGGTTCCGTACAAACTAGTAGATAAAAGGGGGAAATTATATACCTATTGTTTTTTATTTCCCTTCATAAACCGCAAATTACACATTATAAAAATAATTAAAAACCTGTTTTATCATGTATCTCGGGAATGCATATCACAAGATATGCATTCCTGAGATACAGGTCTTGACACCCAGAAGGACGGACAGGCAGCCAGACAAACAGACGGACAGACGGACAACAAAGTGATCTCTATAAGGATTCCAGTTTTTCCTTTTGAGGTACGGAACCCTAAAAATTAAAAAGATAACTACACACCCTACACAAATAGTCAATATTGCTTGATAAGAACACTTTGCAAGAAAGGTCAAAGACCTTTGTGCTAAAACCTCTTAAATGTTTTACATATTCATCAGTAACCACAGTATATTCAAAGTATTTCATATTGAAAGTCTTAAGCAAGGTGCATTTCTATAGATAACAATGAATTCCTAGGTTCAATTTTCACCATAGCAAATATGAGAAGAAAATCATATTTGAAAATTAAATCGTATAAACTTTACCTTTATTTTAATTTATTCAACAACCCTCCACGCGAGTTAATAAGACAATTGTCATGTACTACCTAATTTTAATTTTGATAATATGGAAACGGCAATTTCTAGTGATTTACAGAGCACACCTACTATGCCAATTTCCTTTTAAAATAGCGCTAATAATTTCGGAGTAAATGGCTATGGCATACTGATAGACAAATATATGAATTCCTAGGAGTTATCCATAGCACTACGAAGTAGGTATTCTTTTTACAAACATTGACAAGAATGTTGCCATAAATTATGAATATTTGAATAATTTCACAAAATGGCATAAGAATTTATTACTGTCCTTAAATTATATTGTTTAATGATAAATCACTCAACTTGGCATACAGCAATATGTTTTAAATATGCATTAAAATTACAAAATAATTTAAAACATAAAATATTTCCATAGTTAAATATTTCATGACAAATAAATATAAGCAAAAACAAAGACACTGAAAATATTTTTTTTATTATATTCAATTAATAATGTGCTCTGCCCACTGCCACTTCAACTTGCAAACCCTCTGAGCTATGTCGGTGGCGGGAAGACGCTATTGACGATGACATGAATTGGTTATATTATTTTGTGTTACTACCAAGTATAAGCTTAGAATACTCTAAAACTCCCGGACAAATAAACGGCCGAACCGATTGTGATGGAACATAGGAACATTTTCGATAAAAATCCTCTTTCAAACAAAATAACTAGATCAAAATCGGTCCGTCCGTTTGAGAGCCATTTATAAAAGTTATGTTACATTAATCTCCCTATGTCGGGAAATTTTACGCGAAACATACCGAAATACTGTAATGTTTACATATTTTTGCAGTTTTAATCTTGAATTACGTAATAATGAAAACAATTGCATCAACTATGCAATTAAAAACCAAGCAAATTAATTATATATGAATAATAAAATATGATAATTGAGTTAAAACCTTCATTGAGCTTAAACACAAACTTTAATTTAAATCATTATGTATTAAAAATTCAATAATTACTTATAATACTTATATTATTTATTAATTAATTTACATATTAATTCTGTTTCAAACTATATAAACTTTAAATTTAATATTTATGTAAAATGATGATGCGTCTATTGACAGACAAATTAATCAAAATGGGTTCCATTTTGAATTAGAGTCAATAGCTCTGCTGTCACTGGCCTCGCTACACACGTGACAGTATGTCTGGCTTCTAACTGATGTCGTAGGTTTGATACTCACCCAAGATAAACATTGTTGTGTCTAGGTCTAAAGTATGTATTTACGGAAAAAATATATAAGTAATAAGTAAGATAATAAACAAATATAGTATTATATCAGTTATCTACTTAGTAGTGCTAGCTTTGCTTAGTTTAGGGCTAAGTATGTAGATGGCGTTGTGTGAAAATTTCCATCAAAATTTATTGCTTAGTGTAGAAAATTAGAGGATACTTACACTTCAACAAACATTAAAAAATGAAAACTGTAGTTAGTTAAAAATAATACAACAATTTCACAAACTTCAGAGTCATGCGGCATTCCTGTCGTTGTCTTAATTAACGCCTCAAAGGCGCAATATTTCAAGCTGGCAACCACCTGCACGCGTCGCGTCGTGCCTGATTTATTGCACCCCACCGCCTTAAAGTCTAGTTTGCATTTTGCCAGTAATTTAGTAGAAGAGCGAATAACTGTCGGCATTTCGGCACGTAATCCTTTTTTCAAATTAAATGCTTACTTTTTGGAAAAGGTCCATGCTAAAGAGATATTACTTTGGACAGAACGGAGACGGAACATGATGTTATGAAAATGTCACGTTCCCTGTTTTATCTGAGCACCCATGACAATTCAGGCTAAATGTGACACGTGGGATATAGTTAGCGGCAAACATCTTGTGCAATGTTTATGTCCTTTTTTTTTTAAACAATAGAGAGGGATTGATGAAATATTAAGGCGAATACGTTTAATTCGGTCAAAGACATATTTACATATCAAATGTGAACCCATTGGCTCATACACATAAATGGTAATTTAATCATAATATTTAATGCATCTACGTAAATACATAAACAGGCCAATTAAATTTATTTAAATAGATTTGTAATTTCGTACACAATTTATATAGTATCTATCATATCTTTAGTGCCATTATAGTCTTACTTATTAAGCCATGAAAATATAACTTTCCTCGTTTCGCTATTACTGTTTTTTAATCGACTACGGTAAACAAAAGAGAGGGCTATGTTTTTACCAGTATGTAGATTATGCCTTCATTTTTTTTTCTTTAAAGATAAAATAAATAATATAATAAATAAATATTTGTGGACATTTCACACAACACTATCTAGCCCAAACTAAGCAAAGCTTGTACTATGGAACTAGATGGCTGATAGAATACACATATACTTTTTTTTATATATACATATGATACATAGAAACACCCAGACACAGAACAAACATTGTCTTGCTCAAGATGTTTTTCGCTAAGTGTAACTAGTCAGCAGGATAAAAAAGAATGCTATAGATAAAGAACGAAAAAGATGTATGCTGGTCAGATGATCTTGACGATTTACTTCGGCAAGGCGAAACGTGATGCATCAATTTATCGTACATATCGTACACGGATCTATAAAAGGATGTTTTCAAAAATGATCGTCCCTTTCCGTCCGGGAACATACGTTGTGTGTAGTTGCGACCTTTACTCACTAGTCGACTCGGCTAAATTCCTAGCACAAAGCAAACTAGGCTTAACACCCTCATACCTCAACTTTCAACACTATGCCATACACTACGAAGCGCTTCTGGCGATTTTTATTTCATTATATAACGGATCAAGTAGAACACGATTTTGAGTATTTAAAAAAAAAACTATTTTTGCTTTATAAAAACAATTTTAAAAGTGCAACAATATTTTTGGGCTAGTTATAATTTTCGAACAATATTATGTATAAATTTGTAATTTTTAATTCGGTTCAAAAAAGGTAGGTATAAATATAGTATATTTGTTATAGAACCATATTTAAAATTAGTAGTAGATAATGATGTTAAATACAGACATGATTTAATATTTTATGGATACCACAAGAAGTGTTAAAAAATCCTGGATTAGTGCAATTATTTTGTCCATTAATTATGTACCTACACTGTACCTTCAATAACATTATCTTACCCTTTAAAATTCAAATATGCTAATACAAGTGGAAAAGTAACCATTACTCACATAACATATTTACATACTAAAATGTTTACCACCTCTTGAAAATAATACTCAGTAATATAGACTAAACTAAAACTTATTGCAATTGAATAGAGTCGAGGTTTGATTAAAATGATTATACATCTCCAGAGGCTCATAATTTTAGGTAGCGTGTTGTAAAAGAATATATTATTTTTAAATTATTAACAGTGTAATGGAATAATGATATGCTAATATTGCGAAAAACGGGCTTTTATCACGATATGGCTGCATAATGAATTGTGCATAAAAAAAATAGAAGCAATTTTTTATATATTAGTGAGATTATGTTATCTTAGCAACATTATTTATATAAATTAGGAATATTTTTATTTTCGTTAAACAATGACATTATATCGTTGCGCGGAACTAATACTATATTTAATTTCAGGAAGCTTATTCTACATTTCTGATTTATCTCCCACAAAATAAGTCAAGAAAATCGTTAACGGTTGGATGCTTCCATCAGAGTGACAAAGTCACTCATTTTACACATGGACAGGGCCTCAAGGCTGCTAAGTGAACATCACTCGCTCGCCGCTCGCTGATACGATTCAAAGACAATTTTGACAAATTGTTAGTCTATTTGTATAGTAATAGACTAGCAATTCGTCAAAATTGTCTTTGAATCGTATCAGCGAGCGGTGAACGAGTGATGTTCACTTAGCAGTCTTGAGGCCCAGTTCATAATTAGCCAAGGCGCATCGTGAAAAGTCCGATTCTACAATCGAACCTCGACAGCAATTCTACCTACAGAAACCGAAACCGAAACCTAAAGAAATATGCCCGAGAAAAGAACCAGCTGGTACATTCTGTTTTTTCATCCCAGTCCAGCATGGAAGAGACTTATAAAAGTTTTTAAAACTATTTAATTTCTGACATGATGAATGACTCATAATATAATATTTTCGCAATTATAGTACTGGCCTCATAGTAAAATTTACTCAAAATAAATAAATAAAATATATAACAAAATATACAATAAACTACCTAAAGTAGATAATTGTGTGCTTCGGATCGGGCGTAGAGATAACTTCACATAATTCATTATTACTCAAGACATAATAATTATTATCTAAAGGTGCTCAAGACTATCTTTATGTTGCCATTAATTCAACCAAATCTCAGAGACTACAAGGTTTCATCTCATTATGACACTTTATACGAGTGTAATAATTATTATGACTGAGCAGAGACTTTAAAACTTCCACCTCGTTAATGAAGGGAAGTAATTAAAAGAGATATAAATCAAAATGCTATCTTATCGTCTAATCCGATAACTCGAAATTATGGTTATTGCGCACTTAATGCAGATTAAGTTGAGTAAGTGTGAATCATTCTGTATGTTTTTGTATTAAATTGGGAAATATGTAACTGGAATTGACTTTCGAGTTAATGCTAATCTCACCAGTGGTTAGCATTAGCATTAATTAAGTGTTGTGACGCGATCTCCCATACAAATAGGATAAAACGTTTTTTTCTTCATCTGATTAATGTCTACGCCTTTACGGCTTGATTTTCAAATTTCGTTAAACTCTGAAGTTAAATAATTAAAAGTAAAATTATAAATTATATAAGTGCGAAGTCGAATCACCGAAATGACACAAATAAAGGCTGTGAATGTTAAAAAATAATTTAGTGACACTTAAATCTGCCAAACGGTTTAGGCTGCCTGGGGCGCAATTCAGTTATTCAAGACCGCTCCATAGCCGAACCATATGTGGAGCGTTTCCCGTCGACCGCCATAGTTTTTTGATTCAGTCACGTTTATGTCATACAATTGACACATTTGATGAAACGTAACACGTCCTTCGCTCGTTACTAAATCAAAAAAAGATAGCAGCCGCAAGGAAATGCTTCGCACAAGGTTCAGTTAAGGATCGGTTTTGAATAACTGAATTGCCCCCCAGGATGTGCCAATAAAGAATAATAAAGATACTTTCATAAATACGTTCGGAAAACTTTTACTTTTCAGTAGCCGTATAAAAATTACAGACTGTCAAAATGACATAACTATTTTTTCTTCAAAATTTTAATTTTGTGTCAAAATCCCCGACTATAAGTTGTGTAAGCTAAATATTTTAAAGCTAGAAACTAGCAAAGTAAAATTTTAATCGAAAATAAAATATCTAACCGAGAATTTATTGCATCAATTGAAATATTTATAACTTTGTTAGCCATAGCAGGTGCATTTAGTTTATTCAACTAATTGAATTGTAAATCTTTCGTCATCTGCTTTCACGCTGGGAAGATGACGCAGGCGCTGACAAACAAACGGACGGCTTGAATGTTAATGGTATGAAATGCTAATGATTTATACGATTCGAAAGTTTCTACCCGATCTTTGTTTTAGTTTTTTATTAGTAGATCATAGTTTTATTAATTACACATACACATATCACTCCCATTTTCTCTTACGGTATAGGCAGAAAATCAAAGACCATGAGGCAGTCTGACTCAACTTTTGACCGTGGCTAAAGGGGTAGATGGAAGAGAGATGGTATTAGAAGGTTAGAAGGGCTTAGAGAGTAAGATGTAATATTGGCTTGCAGTGACAGGGGGTCATTCTGTCGCCTACATTAACGCCAATTTCCTTCAAGGTCGAGATTAAAGCGCGCAGCTATCTCTCTCGCGTATCACAACCTTTATAAACCTATAAAATCATTGAATAGGGATATTAGAAAAGTGAGAGCTACATTTGTTTATTTAGAGAGGAGAAACATTTAAAGACAAGTTTCAATCAAATATAATTTATATTGGCGACGGAATTAGAAAAAAAAACATATTTTTCCTACCTCAGCCAAAAGCCCTCAGCCTTTTAAAAGATATCGAAGAAAAACTTGTTAAGCTATTGCATAGCTTCTATCGCGGGCCTTGAGCGTGGAGACCGAATCCAGAAATTCCGTAACGATAATAACCTAACAGACCGCGCGTAAAGCTATTATGCAATAGCTTTACCGCGGCAGTCTCCGAGTGCCACACGTCTTTTTATTTTTTTTAAATATTTCTCCTGTCTAAATAAACAAATTTAGCTCTCACTTTACTAATATCCCTATTAAATGATTTTATATGTTTAAAAAGGTCGTGATGCCCGAGAGAGATAGCTGCGCACATTGAGCTGACTTTTACAGTATGCCCGGGAAGAAAAGCAGCTGGTACATTCTAAGTTTATCTATATCTCCCAGTCCAGCATGATATTAGTGAACCTCAAAAGCTTTTTCTTCCTAAGTCTTCTTTATTACATTACAGACACATATAGAACTTCCCATAAAGATACTTATGCATTACACAAAATAAAGTCAATTATTTAATAACTGATTTTATTTTTCAGGTCCCTCGCCATAGTATTTTGAAGAGTTATAAAATAAACAAGTTTCTAGATTATCGCAATAAAAAATTCAACTATAATGCTGCTTTTTGCCATGAAAAATTAAAGGTAATTTTCATATAAAAATGTGAAAATGTGAAAACAAACGTACGTTTGTTTTCATCATTTAAGGCTGCATATTTTGACATGTAATTAGTTATTAGTACATTTTAGTTAATACAATATATGTACTTACATTAAATATATATGAAACTAATCTAACTGAACATACTTTTGAGACATCAGTTTTAGTATGGAACCCTACCTTATGCTTGTTTCACATAGACACGAATTTTGACCAATTACGTCACAGTTTTATATTATAATCATCATCTTCAGTTCCTCAAAGCACTATTAAACACATTAATATCTTCTCGGATGCCATACCTACACCGAAATCCTTAACCAACTCAGTTTATACATATAAAAAGTCATCTAATAATACGGCTAGTGTATTATGAAATGCCTATATGCAGTATCAACTATGGGGTAATCGATATGCTTTTTGTGTAGTAGTTAGTTAACTTTGTAGGTATATTGTTTTGTTGTAGTTAATAAAGGCCCTTGGCCGTAAAAAAAATACATCAACTTCTATTATTTACACGTTAAATCTTTACTGGCTAGAATTCCCCCATTAAATTCAAGTGGTGGCTATTTAATAAACTACAATTAAGAATCGTAAAACCGTTCTCGCTGCGTTTATGAGTGGTGGCTTGTTATCGCGGACATCTTGATTTATGTGCCTCGAACGCAGGGCTGAGTGAATCATCTGAAATAACTGGACGTTACTGTTGGAGCTTTGATGTTTATTTATACAAGGATATGAACAAATATATTATGTACTGACATAGGAACGGCGATACATTTTGGCAATAAATTTTTGGATAATTCTGCTCATGTGGTTCTAAAATAGTCCGTTTCCTATTGGACTTTGAGTGTTGATTATAGACTGTATCACAGAATATTAGTAAGTACAGAAGGATCACTTGATTTTTAAATAAATAACATTATCAACTTTTGCTACAACACAATAAAGCGATACTCCGTTTACATAGGCGCTGAGTTTCTAATTATTTAATAGCTTGCTAACATTTACAGAGTGCATCTCGTTCCCTCATATCTTTTATCTCTTCTGGCGCGTGGTAAAGTATCTAATGAAGCGTCTGATTGAGCCGAAAGTATTTTTTGAAATATTGAAAAGATAGCAACACGAGACTCAGACTCTCATCAGTGCCAAGGATGCGTTTATCAATTTACTATTCATCTACACATGTCAGTTATGGATGAACTTCTGAACAGTCTTTGCATTAATCGATTTTTCTTTGGTAGTACCGACTGCAAAACGTGATTGAAGCATGACTGATGAAGTATTGCACGCATATTATTTATTTTATACTCTTACTATGTTACTCTTTCACGCTCAAACGGATGAACCAATTTTCATGAAATTTGGGATGGAGCTGACACCCTCGATTAATACATAAGCTATTATTTATCTCGAAAAATAATATTTCCTTTGATATAATAATTTATGTATAACAGCGGGACACGCCGCGGGGCGCAGCTAGTCAAACGTAGATTTATAAGGCCACTATGAAGGGATCTATGATACCAAACTAATTTTGTTTTCAAAATCTGTTGTAAAAACTACCATATTAATTCTATTACAACTCCATACTAATATTAGCTGTAATATAGCGCAAAGTTAAAGAAATTCCTATATGTAATTTAGGAGATTATGGGAACATATGAAAATAAATACGTGGAAATACAGAGACTTGTGTACCTTAGACAGTAATAATTTTAACTGTTATGAATTGGTCCGTATTTTTTGTATCGTTTTTCCACCAGAATTCTAAATCTACGTGTCTGTCATTGTAATATGATAAACAAGTATCTATTAAAAGAAAAACAAAATACCCGACTGAATAAAAACAGTACCTACATGCAATCTAACTTACAATTTCGATACGCTAGATTTGTGAGAAAGTATGCGTAAAATAGCCGTAAAAGATTATAAAAAAATGTGCGTTCTTAGAATTATTCTAATAAAATCACTTGCTTACTACGAAAAAGTTAGTTGGACGTTACGAAAACAGCAAAATCATTAATTTTTATTTTTGCGAGAGATATATTATAATTATTAAAATAAATATAGCTATGACAATTAGGAAGTGAAGACGAATCTATCAACACCTCGCAGATCAAAATCAGTCAAGCCATTTAGGCTGCAGGCGATCTTAAAGAAACATACATAAATAATCTTATTTTTCTATGTATCTTTTTCCGTGTATACTGTGCTCTTTTAATAAAGAGTTATCTATCTATCATACATACATTCATACAAACATACATACACTCGTAAAACATAACCCTCCATCTTGAGCTATAGGTCGTGGGTTCGATCCCCACCCAGGGCAAACATTTGTGTGATGAGCATGGATGTTTGTTCTGTGTCTGTGTGTTTATATGTATCATAAGTATGTATTTACGAAAAAAAATGTATATATGTATTCTATCAACCATCTAGTTTCCATAGTACAAGCTTTGCTTAGTTTGGGCTAGATGGTGTTGTGTGAAATGTCCTCCAATATTTATTTATTTATCTTACGCAGTCGATAAAAAGTAGACTGTCAAAGTTGTGGCAACCCTATAATTGAAAAGGATATACATGTCAAATGGATGAGGCATGTTACACTCTCAATACGTTGATTTATGACTCCGTTGTACACTGATGAATGTTAATGTCGGATGTTCGCTAATAAATAACTCTTCTGTACTCGTCTTTATGTTCTAATAACGAATGAAATAGCGCAAAAATATGCTCTAGACTCGAATGCTTCTATTTAAAATGTTTACTTCCACTGAAATCACTTGGTTAGAGGATTTATATTTGTTGGTTTTTCGTAGAGTGATATTTATGTATGGTGTGTTTTTCATGTGGAACTATTGGGCAAAACCAATTGACTAAGCTGAAGAGAGAAGATGGCAGTCTAACGTCGACCAAAACAGTGATCCTGAGAGAGTTAGAGATTTTATAGACAGTTAGGTATATGTACATCAGTCACAAAATCTGTAAGCAGTTTGGAAAAAAATATATAAGAGCCAAACTGACCCGACATTACACTGACAATGTCTCGGACATCAAAGGCCACGGGAGAGGTCTTCTAGACTTCTTGTGGCTGATTTAATGTTGATGATGAGGTGGACCAAATGTTTCAATGTTATTTGTTTTTTAAAAGCTTATCGCTGAACTAACTTCTTATCATAAAGTAATTAAACAAAGATTTTAAAAGTTTATTGTTAAAAACGTGTTATTTCTGTATAACTTGTTGTGATAATAACAAGTTTTAAATAAGTGACCAAGAGCGTGTCGAGACACGCATATAATAGGGTTCCGTAGCTAATGCTGTAATTTAAAATAAAACTACTTGGCGAGTAATTCGTATTACACTACTTTGCAAAAAGATGCAAGGTAAAGGACCTCAGTACTATATGTTTTGCTTAAGTGTACAATACTTGAGTGTTTTATATATTTATCGCTATATCTCGAAAAGTGGTAATCACAGTGTTCAAAACAATTTACATTAAATATATTTAATATAGTCGAATATCGTGGTTAATCACTAATTTCTAGGTCTAAGTAATACTTTAGAAATGCAGGGGAGACATAATTGGTTTTCACTTTTGATGGACTATATCAGGCACTCATCAAATGAAATATGAATAATGAAATAATCTGAAATAATGATATTAAACCTAAGTCTTATTTTAAGAGACCTATTCAACGATATCCCACTTAATGGGGTGGGATTGAAAAAACAATTTCATCCCTTTTGTATATCTATGGAGTGCTACTCCTATTTTATTTTTTTATAGCGGTTTACAGAACAGATCTGCATTCCAAATTTGGTTGTTGTAGCGTAAGTAAGTTTGAAGGTTTCTGTAGGTAGACGGACATGGCGAAATTATAACATACCTTATAAATCATTAAATACGATCACTCAAGCCACCTGTGAACATGTAGCTTATATTAAAACTCACGTTGCCGCATCCGAGAGTTCCTACTTCAGCGCGTCATTCCGACAGCGCTTGTCACAATCTTCTTGATAAACCGCTACCGATGAATGCTGACTGCTTTTTGCCACCGGCTTAGAATGCCACTGTTATAGTACAGGGTTACTCGGAAAGGTTATACTAACTGAGCATGGCTGAAGGATAATGAAAGATTACTAATGATATCTTATAGGCGAGACTTGACAAAAGACATAGACATAAATTTATTATAACAAAAACATACAATAGAAAATAAAAAATCATGCACACGAAATAGGTAACAAAATAATGTTTTTGTCACAATCCGGCCCCAGCTCAGCATAATGCTAATTATAAAAAACCAGCGCAAAAGGACATTTGCATAACTGAATGACAGATCAAGAGAACGAACTACCCAGAGCCATTGAAGTAAGTATATTAAGCTCTTTACTGCATTTTTCCTCACTTACATATTCTTTCGTATCAGTGACCTTTTCTCGCGGTTTTCGACATGTTATTAAGTAGCACTACCTATTATATTTATTTTTCCTTTAAGTACAGGATGACCAACAGCATACAAATTTCTTACAATTAGCTAATTATAGGCCACCACGAATAAAAACATACCGGGCAAATATACAAAAGACTTGAACACTGAGAATACACCTTAATACGTTTTACAAGAAATAAAGATATTTTTAACAGCTTAGATACTCAAAAATCAATCGAAAAATACTCGACTCAACAATTGCCTAGCCAATTCAATGCTCCTATGCGATTTCAATAGAGCTTATTTTGCGATTAACGGTTTAAAGCATTCAAGCTTCCATTCGGCCTTTTTTAAGTCCATGGGGTAGGGCTATGTCCAGCAGTGGACTTATGGCTAAGATGATGATGAAGTACCCACCTAGTCATTAGTACAAAGCTCGTAACTAATAACTATCTATATTAAAATAGCTGTTTAGTTACATTGAACTATATGTACTTACGTACGAGAGTAGATACCACTCTAGCTACTTTGTTACATTCAACTGCGGCGAGAGCGCCGCACCTCACTCAGTGGCTTAGGTACCAGTACTCTCGACGTTTTGTTGGCGAGAAAACACATTATAGATACAATTCTGCGTTGCAAATAACAAACATAGTGTAAAACCGTAGATAAACGATGTAATTAATATTCCAGCGCTGTAACGCTGTTTTGTTTACTTTACCAAAAAAATGTGACAATAATTTTGCTTCAGATAGCTCCTCTAGTAGTACATACAGCTCAATGTTTATTTAGGCATTGAAAGTTGACAAGTGTCATGTGCCACTAAAGGCCTTGTCGAGGTAACAGAATGATTTATATCTGACACTACGATTATTTATTTACAATTTAACGGACAACGGAAATTGCGACAATGTCACTTGTAATTATTACATGGTTTCTAATTATAATAATCAGAATAATTCGAAATACACCAATTAAACTGGTTCATCATCATCATCTCAGCCATAAAAAGTCCACTGCTGGACATAGGCCTCCCCTATGGATTTCCAAAAAGACCGATTGGAAGCGGCTTGCATCCAGCGTCTTCCTGCCACTTGCATGAGGTCATCTGCCCATCTCGTGGCTGGTCTTCCTACGCTGCGCTTGCCGGTGCAAACTGGTTATAACAATCATAATTTTATCCGGCAAAGTACTAGTTTCACTCGCAAACCGAGGCTTCCGTACTTTTAGAGCATTACTTAGAAGTTAAATAACGTAGGTCTACCATAGAAGCTTATGACCTAGACATGTACTTATTATATACTTACCTACCTAGATATCTAGGCAGGTAAGTATATCTAGTTTTATTTATGAAACTTAATAGCAAAAGAAGCAATTATTTTTAATAACCCATTCTGTAGTTGCATTGAATAATTATTATTACTATAATTATGATTATTATGGATATTTTTAAGTATTATTTAGATTAATAAATATTTATAAACGTACTTATCTCTAATGAGGTGTAATTTAAAATCATAATTTATGTTAATTAGAATTTTTGCAGCATAATAAGTTAGACAAATTAAAAGGCACAGGAAGTACTTGCTTACGAAAGATTTTCGAGCTGTATACCTACTTACTTTCAAGATTTTGAAATATGCCTTTTTAATATATAAGTAATATTATGAGTGGTTTTGTTATGTAAAATTAGTTAATAGTCATTAATTTTACAAAACAAACGTCTGATAACACTATATATAAACTAACCATGGCATGAAATAATGTTAACATTCGTATGACACCACATTTCGTAGAAGTAATATCCGGGTTTGACAGAATACTGACAAAAGTCATAAAATTGTCATTACATACATTAGATTAGTCTTAGTTTTAATAATGCCATAGCCGAACCATTTTGATAGTTTGAAGTTGGGTATTTTATAATTAATTTAAACTTTTTAAATAGTAACTACGGGTCACTCACGTCTGTTTTGAGTCAAAAAGTCCGACTATAGTTTCAACCGCATTCGGCGGTCTTTTTCAAAATATATAAATATAAATAATATAAATAAATATTTGTGGACATTTCACACAACACCATCTAGCCCAAGCTAAGCAAAGCTTGTACTATGGAACTAGATGGCTGATAGAATACATATATACTTTTTTTTGTAAATATATACATATGATACATAGAAACACCCAGACACAGAACAAACATCCATGCTCATCACACAAATGTTTGCCCTGGGTGGGGATTGAACCACGACCTTACAGTTCAGCAGGTAGACGTAATCACACTACCACCTGAGCCACAAGGCCAGTCAAAAAAAAAAAAAGAGCAGCGCAAACGTCACTCTCGGTCGGTGACGCGCCTCGCACTGCGAAATACTCAAAACAGACGTGAGTGACCCGTAGTTTTTATTTCAAATGTGTGAAAACCACGTTAAAGTCCTTAATTTAAACTTATTTGCAGCAGGACCTAACTCAGCTACTAAAGAATGGAAGCGCTGACGTCTATGAGTTTGTACAAAATGTTTGTTACTAATCACGCTATAAGTAACTAATTAACTAAGCTTTTTGAACTAATACCTGCTTTGGAGTTCTACCATCGTGCTTCACGAAACCACCAAATAGCTCACCCCCACATTTTGCTTAACTGGAAATCCCATACAGTCAGGTTCTCACGCTCCTTCCTCGCGCGAACAAGCAAAATGTGGAATGTCCTTCCTCGGAAGCTTTTCCCGCCGAGCTTCAACAAAGAGCGTTTTAAAAAGGGTGTCTACAAGCACCTTTCCGGGTTAGCAAAGCAACAGTAATGTCAGTGATGTTGCAGTTGTCCATAGGCGACGGTTATCATCAGGCTGGTGGTGGTGGCTTACCATCAAGCGAGCAGTCTGCCTTTTTGCTTCACCTATCTTATAAAAAAAAACCTTAACAATTAGGATTGAAGATAGCTTACTTCATGGATATTTTTTGTTGTAAAAGAAAATAAACAGATCCTATAAATAAACGTGAGTGAAACGGCGACGCTAAGTTTCCAGTAAACTGATTACCAATTATTTTTACTCAAGTGTGAGTTCTAATACCAAAAGTACCTCTTAGGATATAGTTTACAACTCCAGCTAGAGAAGCGATAATTGTACAGCAAATAGCTAAAGAAACACCTTACACTTAGCTCAAAGTGATGCCGACAACTGACTGTTAACTGCTAATTACAAATGAAAATCGCTCCCTGCCAGCTCCTGTCGAGATAAAACTCACATTTCTCGATATAAACTCACTAACGCGAGATAAACTCACGCTCGAGATAATCTATACACGCGAGATATCTTAATTACAGCGGCTTTCCAAAGAACACATTTTTAATTGAGACCTCCATCCTTATCCATTCCATTGCTTGACAAATGTATCGACCGTGAGTCTTGGGCTCAATTAAGGTATTGGAATAAGCGTCATTGCGTTTGAAACATAGACTTCTATAGATACCCCAAGTGTATGTACTTAGCGTGTCAAGTACGATAAAAATCGCAGTTGACGACCAAGATATTTAATTTCAGGTGATATATACTTCCGATTCGATATTTTGTCAACTAGTTATTATCTTACAAGCGCGCGGATGCATTGGGTTGAATAGATTTCGCGCGGATGGAGCATTCCATCACAAAATCGTTTATTTATGACGTCACAGTCGGTACCAAAATGTGGCACGCAAGGTTATCATATAGATGAAGTCGCATGCTCCATCTACTATGTCTGTGGTTTGAAAGCTAACGAAAGTCTATTAAGGTGGTTCAATTTCCATACAAAAGTATTTTTAATAATCATAATCGAAAATAGGTATAGTTTACAATGAAGTAGTTATGGTTAGCTTAGCTTTAATATCGGGCTCTATTGGCGGCAAATTACATTTTTTAAAGAAAAAAGTTGAGATTAATAGTAAAAGTTTCAATTAAATATTTTTCCTTAATTTTTTATTCATTTGAATAAAAATTGCTATTAATCTCCTGTTTTCTTCAACATATATGATTTGGCGCTACCAAAATTATTTCAAACTTTGTAAAAACTTACTTATACCGTACAGTAACATATGCATTGTTTTATTTCCAAAACCAACATTTACCGGTTGGTAAATGTCACTGGTAAAACCTAGCATGTACTAAATTCTAATGGTAAAAGCCCGATAAAATCGTATCTTTTTTACATATTCTTACATTTACCGACTCGTGTTGGTAAACCCTAAGATTTACCAATATTCGGGCTTTTACAGTAACATATACAAGGTAATTAATCAGATGACTACATACGAGAGCGTGGTACTCGTGGTAGTAAGGTAGGTACTTTCAACCCTTCTTTTTGGAATCTTACTTTCTTAAATCTTAGTATGTTAGTGAGTGTCCTTAAAAATCTATCGAGTCGATAACTAGTTGTGAATCCAATCACGACACTATTTAACGACCTCGCTCTATCTTTACAATGTGTAATCAATCTAAATCATCAGAATGGGCCGTTAAAGTCATTCGAAGCATTAATGATGCGATTACGCTCTAGAATAAGGTTACGTAAATCATTGTGAGAAATAATAGCCGAACAAAAAGAACAATTAGTGTTGTGCCGACGTCGATAGTTTAGCGGATGTCGATAGCATTCCGTGCGGCACGACGACGTGACTGCACACAGAAATGCGACTACTAGTTCAAGTCAACCAATGCTGGGGAAATAGCCTTTAATACCTCGAGGATAGGGTTAAATGATTTCAAAAAGCATTTTTGCAAGCGCGCGGAGACGTGAGTTCGATTAAAAAATGTGATTTGTGGCCACCATTCCGCACGTGTTTTATTTTGCGAGCTGTACGTGACGGGCCAGTCAAGAGAGCGCTGTAAAAAACGACGCAGTTTTAAAACCATTTCCAGCGTCGAAAATGTTGATTATAAAAAATGTTGTGTTACACTTAGCGCTTCGTTGAGTACACACAACAAATAAGTTTCAAAAAGCAGCCACTTATTTTAGTAACGTTTTCTTTCATAAACGGTTTTCGACAACAAAAACGAGACCATTAGCATCAAAGAACACGCAAAACCTCTTTGGTGATTGCGATTGTCAGTCCGCGTGCGTCTAGCGGGTCATCATTCACACCTGTCAGTTGCCCCTTTGAGGCGGACAGGCGGAGACGGGCTGCAACGACTAGTCGACGGCGATTTGTATGGCGCGAGTAAATCACTTTTGAAGTAATTTATGTCGGAACGCTGCTAGTGATGTGGCTAGAGAAGGGAACATGTTATCGACATTTTGAAAATTTAATATTTATTTACATGGCATTAAATAATACCTACGAATTCTATTTTGTGTTTTAAGCTATAGTTGAAATGAAATAATATATTTCAAAAAAGTTACAATCCTACTAAAATAATTTGTTGTTAAATTTTTTAAAGTTTTTGACTAAGTACTCACCAAAACATAGGCCAATAACCATATTCACGTTAATGTGACACATGATTTTTTTTGTCACTGTACGACTCATATTTCTAATATAGATAGATAAAGTAGCAACATAGTGTGTCTCCTGCCACTGACATGGTCCTCCACAGTGGCTGACAGACGGCTCTTTGAAGTGTCACTCAAGCTGTTAATGAACAGACTCAAAGGCTACAACGGTTTCCTCTCACTGGCTGACTGGGATTACTGCAACTGACCGGCTTACTAACGTGTATGGTTTATAGATCCCTTGAAATCCTACGACAGAGGTGACACATTGGCTTGCGAACCTTTGGTTGTCGCACTACTTATTACTCAAATACTCAACCCTAACTAATTCCAAATAACCTAAATTAAGTCGGTCATCTCTTTTTTGTTATATTTTCACATCTAAACGGGTGAACGAATAATTAAATTTGAAATAAATAGTGACATATAGTGCATAGGTACATCCGAGGATGACATACAATATGTTTTAAGGTTTTTCATTTGAAAAATCTGAGTCCTACACTAAATTGTGATGCTACATTTAATGTTAGTAAGTAATGCACTCAGTTATATAGTTTTTTTTGAGATTTTGTCTTTTTTGTCAATCGGTAAGTGTGTAACTATGTACGTATAAGGTATATATTATTGGTTTTGATATCTGTATATTACCTACATAAATGAGTTCTCATTATTTTATAAACTAAATAGGAAAATTAGTCAAAAGTACTAGGCGAAATTTTACGACGTTTAAGACTGGGCTCAACGCGCGCAGCTATATCTCTTGCGCTTCACAACATATTATAACATATAACATCATTGGTTAGGGATAAGTATTAGAAAAATGATAAATGAATTTGTTTTCTTTTTATGTTAGATATATCTACGATTGTCCACCAACTTACCTGACGTTAAAAACTGATGTGGCCGTGGATGGAGCTCGTAAATCTAGAGGTATATTGACACATTCATTCATCGTTTATTTATTTAGATAAGAGAAATATTTAAAAAGTTTTTCTTTGATATCTATTAAATTGGCCGAGAAGTAGGAAAATGTATGTTTTTTTTCACTACTCCTTCGCCAGTATAAATGATATCTGATTTTTTTTATTATTTCTCCTATCTAAAATCTAAATAAACAAATTCCTTTCTCACTTTTCTAATATCCTTAACCATTGATTTTATATGTTTAAAAATGCTGTAATGCTCGAGAGAGAGCTGCGCTAGATTAATTTCGTAAATTAGTTCAAAGTTTCAGATAAAAGGATAAAATAAATACTTAAAAAACTGACTTTACATGTAGGTACCTCATTGACGTGCATTAAAAATATATCATGTTTAAAAAAAAAAACAATTATACGGCGAAATGTTAAAACCACATATTAATAAAAATTATTCAGCACTCCTGTTTTCGAAGTTCACTGGCATTGTGCATTTTTTTGTTCACGTCTCTTGAGCAAATGATTAATTCGTCGTCACATAAATATCCCATAATGGCTGACAAATGAAATACTGAGTGGCAATTCTCGTGTGTTTTGTAGTTCTGTCACTCTAATGTCAGTTTCAGTGAAAGTGACAAGGTGACAGACATAATATCTATTGACCGGGAATAGAAAAGGCCTTTATAGTACTAAGTGACTCTATATTTTTATTTTGCGTTCAGAAATTTCTATTTTTTTTTATTTAAAGAAGAGTATTGAACGGTTTTTAATTAAAAACTGTTTATTCATGTTTTAACTGATGGGTTACAAAATCGAGTGCCAAATTAAAAGGTTGCAATTATATGTAACACAAAACATTGCAACAATTATTTACTACTCTTGAACATTGAAATTAAACTCCAAAAAAAAAAACAATAACTATAAAAAACGGCGCTATAATTTAATGCGTCAATAAACCCTCTATTAAATCTATAAATAAAGCAATTATAAGCCCCTGACAATAAATAATTCTGGCAATAAGTAATAAATAATGTGCTTCCGTAAAACATTTCGCTAAAGAATTAATCATTTTTCTACCCCTGACATGTCTGCATCTGCAAAGCTTCTCCCCATCAAAATGATATATGAAATGAATATTAATGTAGTTGGCGATAATGTGAAATAATATATTTATTATTTATATATAATATACATAAATTATGGTGATGCTGAATGATTTTTAGTTAGAGTTTAATTAAAAATTGCAATTTTGTTGTTAAGTACATCGTGCATTTTTTCATAGAAATAAGAAAAAAGTACCATTTCTTAACTTCGTTGTGTCTAAGTATCCATCAGCTATGTGTTTTTGTCGCAAATAAAGACTGTCTATCTCTTTTCAAACAAAACCATATTTAGATGTTTTTTGTGTGTGATTGGAGCCAGAAATTTTTGTTTCATGTTGCTTTCAACGTTGCGTTGTTGCAAGTAATAAAATTAAAAATCAAACCTAAAAGCCTAATCACATCATAAGTATACAAGTATCAATTTAAAAATAAAAACATAATACCCTACTGAATAAGAGCGACTTTCGTACTGCAATGCACGTTTTGTGAGACGTCACTGAGCCTAGCTAGGCGATCTGATCGCCTAGGTTTAACAAATTCACGAAATCCCAAATTACCAAATCCAGACATTTTACGACGTATTGTTGTTTTATAAAAATGCAGAAAACCATTTTCTTGCATTGTAATTTAAATTATTTTCTCGAGATAACGATTAATTGCCCAGTCAATGATACCGACAAAGTTAATCATCACATTCGCCTTTACATTCCAAATATAATTAAAATTACCCTCGACGATAAAATTAAAATATTTTTACTTGTTTTTGCTTCGACACAGTCAGTTAATTCCTCAACTATAAAGGCGCCTTATAAAGGTAAACTTAACATAAAAGAGGATAATTAGTATTAATGTCATACTATACCTGTAATTAATTACTAAGATTGTCTTTTGTAATTGTAATCTTTATTATGGCTATAAAGTAAAAGATAATTTACGTGTAAGCCTCGTCTTTTCGGTATATATAAAAAAAAAAAAACTATTTTTCAAGCCCTTTCTAATATTACGAAAGCACCTAACTCTGTCCTCTGTCTCTTTGTCTTTTTGTTACCTTTTCACAAAAAAAATGCTGAAACGGTTGTTATAAAATTTGATAAGAGAGACAGCTGAGAACCTGAACCCGGTCATAAGATACATTTCATCACCATTATTGTCGCCGTTTTCCTTTATTAAGCGGGTGAACCCACAAGGCACAGCTATAGTAATTCTAATAAATCTGCTTTTTATACATTCGTTAGATTGTACCCTAAACATTACAAGGGCCGACACGAGAACTAAACTTTTTAGTTCTTCAGTACTTCTACAACAGTAAAAAAAACTAAAGAACTACTTCAGTAGTTCTTTAGTTTTTTTTGACGTGATAACGTCTTATAAATCATGTCACGTTCCGCCTGAGCCGATCGTGCAAGCGAGAGCGCGGAACAAGTGATGGAGAGGTACGAGCGGCCTAAGCGTTCAGCTTGTGACGCATAATATATCATGACGTTATCACTTAGAATTATCGTCCGTAAACCGACTTTACAGACAACCATTTTTTTAATTGACCATGCTTCTTAAGTAAGCAGACTTCATAATGTTGAGAATTTTACGTTACCATAATTGCTACGACGGATTTGATCTGGCTCTCAAATCGGAGTTAACCATTGTTTCAACAGTTAACAAAAGAAATTAAACGTGTTAACTGACGTTAACCTATTATTTTGCAGGTAATTGCTTATTTAAATATTAGCTACCTTAATTAGTAGTCATAATAATTATTCAGTTATGAATGTATTTTTCTGACAGACAGACAATGGTATTTTAATTTTGCTTCTGACCTCGTTAAGTAGAAGGTGAATATAAATGTAACAAAATTGACGTAAAAGTTATTTTAAAGTGTCAAATTTTGTTTTATTTGACATTAGTCGATAAAATAACATAGCTTAGTCAGATACACACAAAATTCTTATTAATTTTTATTATTCGTTTTGAGATTATTAAAGCTTTTTAGTACTTCTACAAGAACGGTAAAATGAAGAGATAGGTATATTTGTTTTTGTATCTTCATTTTTATAGTATGTTAAAATATAATTGAAAAAAATAGTTTATACTTTCCGTTAGCGTTTGTTCAAAGTATGTATTAAGCTTTCACTTGAATGTCCTACTAACAAGTTTTTTGAATATGGAACGTAATATGTATATATATATATATATCTATATAATATATATATATTTTTTTTTTTTTTTTTTTTTTTTTTTTTTTTTTTTTTTTTTATTTGAAAAAATTCGAGCACCACAGACTCCAGGGTCCATGCCTTTTATAAACTAATACATTTTTTTTTTTTTTTTTTAGCTAACTTTACATATTTTTTTTTAAACTAGAGTACAAGAGGAAGACGTTAATACTTAACTAATAACTGTTAATACTTAAGTAACATGCACATGCATGCGTGTGTACGCCGAGCAGTCCAGCTCCCGCAAGCAGCACCCGTTCACGAGTTGACGCATGTGCCAGCCATCGCTCTCCTCAACCATATTTGAGGGAAGAGGGCGACCCGCCACACGACGCCGCCGCAAGAAGAAGCCTTTAAGCGAGCGTGAGTGCTCTGGGTACACACGCTTTCCTACTACTATTTAAGGGACAACATACAACATAAGAACAATTTTTTTTTTTTTTTTTACAACGTACACCGAAGCTTTGCATTCAGGGCCTCCACTACCGTCGCGTTTCGATCTTTGATAGCCATTTTGAGATTGTATTCTAAAATGGTCTTTGGTGTGGCTGCCGTCGCCCGCCGCACAAAACGGCTGATGGCATCTCCTTCATCATCGACGTAGTAAGTGAAGGTCCCGGTGTGCCTCGAGACTGCCACGACTGCGTGCGAGACGCTGTCATGCAGCTGTAGTTTGCCTTTGGTCTTGATGACGATGACCGACTCGTACGTCAAACCTTGAGCTTCATGGATGGTGAGGATTCGTGACCCTGTACCTCCCCCGTAACCCTGGTTACTAAGGGTTATCTTTTCTTCTTGAGTATGGACCAAGAAAAGAGTTTTAGGGGCGGCTTTGGGTATTTGGGAACCCGTGAACCTTCTCTGCTCTAGTGACTGGATATGGGCGGCTGAGGAATATATTCCTGAATATATTTCTCTCAGCGCATATGCGACGTCCATCGGGTTCCTATGCGTGCATAACAACTCCTGGCTGATGTTGGTTACCAGATTTGGGCGATGGTACCTTAACTCAAACAGATTTTCTCTGTCAATATAAGGCAACTGGTTGATATCTCCAATGAGAACAATCTCGCCAGCACCAGACAGCCGTGTAGCCATTACTATGGCTCCGAAATGGTTCATGAGTGCTTCATCTACCATAAGGCGGAAGTAGCTCTCGTTTTTTCTGAAACCATTTACGAGAACAGAAGCCATGGTGCGCACTCTAGTCTTTACCAAGTTTCCTATGCGGTGCGCTAGCTTCTCTCTCAGATCTTTGGCTGCCTCTGTTGTTGTGGTGATGATGGCGTCCTTGCTCGCATCGAAGTTTCCAACTACCCAAGTTGTCTTTCCGCATCCTGGAACTCCGTTGACCCACTGTATATTAGGCACCTCCCAGTTTTCCCATAATGTGTTGACTACGGAGCTCTCCTCAAGAGATTCCGCCAGTTTGAGGATTCTGTCGTCTAGCATTATTTTGGTGTGCCGGGTTGTGACCACCACAGGGTCATTCAGTGGTGTCGCATATTTCGGTCTTCCTATCCGCTCCGTTTCACCCTCATCTAGAGCCACAAAACCACTCTTGTCACTGTAAGCTGCCATATGATGACATGACATTTCTCCCCTTATGACTAGAGATGATTCGTTGTTATATATGGCTGCCTCTGCTTCATCCAGTTTCACCTTCAGAAAGCCTTCGGATCCAAGTCTGAATAACTGCAATATAGTTTCGCATATTTTGAGATTGACTTGTCTCGTTGCTCTTGTGATAGCTAGAAACTCGATGAATGCATTCCTGGCATGCTCTGATGGCGCGTGTGCTGGGATATAACGGGGCGGACAAACCTGGCCCATGTCGGCTCTCGTCCGGACAGCTCTTGGTACCTGTTTCGGAGCTGCTTTCGCCACTGCTGGTGGTGATTTATATATATATATATATATTATATATATATATATATTATTACCTACGTGTTGAGTCTGTGTTTATAGTACAATAAGAACAGTACACAAACTGTGCTTACAGACAGTTACGACGTATTGTCCGTGCATTGTTTCCAATGAAAGCGTAAAAATCTTATTCCTGAGTTACGAAAACGTAATTCTACAGAAATCATACACTTTCATTAACATTATGATCACTCATTATGCCCCCATATCATTATGACCCCGAGTTATTACGGGGAACTGTATTATTATAATGAGTCGTAATGTCTTTATTGCCCGGTGAATTTTAAATTCATCACGACCTAGTAACTCGATACATAGTTGTGTACGAGTCGTATAATTTGAATTATAATGACCTTTGCGTGTGTGCGTTTCGTGTAATGTGACGGATGCTTTATTGGACATCAAAATGCGCTGGTGTTTGTAGTTTTTATTAGTGAAATTGTAATTTCTACTTTAATAATTATAGAGCGTACGTTAAACTAAACTGAGTTTGAAAATGCAAAAGTTTATGCATGCAGGAATTTATACATTTTGAGAGAATTTAATTGATCTAGTCAATCAAGGGTGTATTCATAAGATGATTAAATTCATAAAGCCTCGATGACACTGGGCTAGTTTATAAGCTACAAGCCAGCGAGTTCGCGAGCAGCTTGTAAACTCGCTCCGTGTCATTGAGCTTTTTTACAATCTGCTCTTGAGTATTTTTTTGGATTTTTGGAGTTCTTCCAAAGGTACCTGTTTGCGTTGATGTGCAACTGGATTATGATACACCATCAATGGTATATTCCTTCCTCAGTCTTAGTATTAAACGGAAGGTCTCGGGCTGTCTAGAGAAATACTCAGTAGGGCTTTATAATCACTACAACATGCAACATGCAACATGCTGCTACATGTTGTTTGTACAGCCTTGTTTTCCGCTTGCAGCATGACCAACTTCTCGTGGTTGTCCTCTTCGGGTATATTATGGAAAGTCAAAGTGTTGCCCATATGAATCCGAGATATACAACCATGTTGAGGACGCAGCCCAATCAGAAGATCCAACTATAATATATATAATATAGGTGTTCAAGGGGGTTACCGCAATCTTAAACGCAATCTTATATCAATATTACTTTAACACTTTTTTAAACTATCACGGTCATTCATTAAACCACTATTATTATTAACGGGATATTTACCGTGGTTCGCGTTAATATCGGGAGCTCAAAATTAACGCGAACCACGGTAAATATCCCGTTAATAATAGTGTTTAATATTACTTTATTTTTGTCTTGCTCTCTCAATCGTAGGTATAGGTAAGGTAGGTGAGACTCTTACAACACCACGCATAAAAATCTGCCAATTGGCGGCTACAGGTGACGTTAGAGATTCCCAAGTACGTAATTGGATAATTAGAGTTTATTTAAAAAACTGAGCCAACCGACTTCAAAATACGGAATTTAGTTAACTTGGATGACATATTTTCCAGTTATTTTGTTTTAACAACCAAAATATTGATAAAAAATTATGGGACCACCTATGACGCCACCTATCAAATAAATAATAAAAAAGAATCATCAAAATCATTTCATAATTGGCGAAGAAATCGCGTACCAAACAAAAAAAACATACAGTCGAATTGAGAAACTCCTCTTTGCAAGTCGGTTAAGCAACGTCGCACTGTTTTCTAAAGTATAGACATTACCCACGTAAAACAAGAAGTAATTCGTTTTCACGAAGCATTATAAAACGAATTGCCCTTAATTTCACGCGACCATTAGCTCTTAAAGTATAAAGTTATACGTCGTTTATTAATTACACGAACGCTGTATATCAACTTTATAGCATGCTTTTTGACTGCCGACGTCGGACGGCTGACATGGTTTTCTTTTTTTTTTATTTTATTATGGCTGCTATCGAGATATTTACATAAATATTTTATTATATGAATCACTTAGTTACAAAACATTTAACTTGTAAGTAAGCTCTGTAACAGTACATAAATATAAGACAAGTATTCACTAGACATTGTAACATAATAATTTAAAAAATACTTTTTGTATACTAGCTTTTATTAATGCAATAAAAAATGCTTACGAGGACTAAAAACTGAGCCCAAACTTAACTATCTCAGCGCTTTCCATCGGGAAGTTGCAATCCCTACATTCCGGTTCCGTCATGTAATTTGCTCCGTTATAATAACATAATTTGCACTTAATCGGAATACTGGGAAGTAGGTGAAATACAACTTGCAAGAATTTATTATACACACAAATTTCTATTTCTTCAGTTTTTTTTTAACACGCTTTTATTAGGTCGACCTGTATGTAACTAACTATATGTAATGAAATCTAAGGTAACTAATTTAACCATCTTCCAAGGATCGTAGCGTCATGAAAATTGGCAGCTGTATGTAGTTCAGATGACATTACAATAATATGGTACTGTCGAACTGATCTGATGATGGAGCCGGAAGATATGAACTAGAACTTCATGATGGAACATCGTATCATAGCTGTGTTTGGATTTGTTAGAAAAGTCTTGTAATGAACTTTGACCACAATAATTTGTAGCGTGTCTTTTAGTTTTTTTAAACAGTAATTTATTTATGGTAAACAGAGCCAGCCTGAAAAGCGAACGGACTCTCAAAACGAGGCCGAAACATACTTACCATCAGTTTTTTGACGACATAACGGTAGTACCTAATTAAAATCATTGTCTTTACGATTTATACTCAGTAAGCTATCATCAATTTTCTCAAACACATTTATCTTTCCCGGAATAGCATAACATATGACTCGTATAAGCTGATCAAATAACTTTAACTTCGCTGTTATTTATAAATAGAAACCAGAAGTTAACATTTCCTATGATATTTATGACCAATTACAGCTACGTTATTTATGGCCAATAGTCATTATTTCAAGAGATAATTCGCGAGCTGTCGACTAAGCGGTGCGAAATGTCGTAACTCCGTGGTAGTACCAGCGAGCCGGATAAATCAGGTGGATGGTAAGAATTGTAGCGATTAGCGATAAGTTATTTATTTAACTATTTTATTATGTTGGGTTTTATAGTGTGTTTTTCTGTATACACCAAGGCACATACCAAGGCTATTTCTGAGCAATTACCCCAATATTTTTTGATCAATAAGCATTATTTCGGAGTTTTGGTGGGAACGTCATAGAAACATGTTGTTGCTTTGTTTTATTTTCCTTAACTTTAGTTATTATGAATATTAATGCGATAAAAATGGCAGTATTTTATTCATTAAGCGTTCGATCAAGTGCGTAAGTATGAGCAAATGAAACAAAACAGTGAAACGTGTCATTTTACATTGTCGGCAAAACTCCATAGAAGCTTCTAGAAAAATCACTATCACTTTACTGAGGCAAGACTCAAATTTGAAAATGACTGTTTACGTGACTTAGACTATGACTAGAACGCTATATAACTTGTATTATTCAAGAAACTTGAAAATATGTATTTCAATTCAATAAAACGCTAATCGCGGGATCCAATACAAAAAAGAAGAAGAAGCATTACGAAGAATTTATGAACTGTCAAGTGATTGATATGAAATGTCGTAATTTTGCTTAAAAGATCATATTTGTAGTGGTTAGCGATTTAGATTGGTCAATATTCAACTAATCTTATAAAATCGTTCACTTTTCACCGCTCGTAGGCGCATTTTGTATTTCTACTATACATTTGCCGGACGTCCCGTTTTTTACCGACCAACATCAACCACCACCAACCGACCAACATTTTTACCGACTTCCAAAAAGGAGGATCTCAATTCAACTGTGTGTTTTCTGTTTTTGTACGTTTATTCAGCAATGAATTATAAATTGATTTTGATGTTGTTTTTTTTGGTAGGTTATATTTTAGATTTAGTCCCTTAGAAATTTGATCAAAATCAGCTAAGTACTTTTATTTTTATAACAAAATAACTGAAACAATATGTCATCCAAAAATAAAATGCGTATTTGGAAGTCGGCTTTTTCAGTTTTTTCAAGTCTAAATATTTGAATTGAGCATTATGTGTAGTTTTAGTCGCTGCTCGCCAGCATTCCGGCTCCACAGCTTTCCCGGGTAACATTCACCGGCGGCTAATGGCATCGATTAATGTTTTAATTCTCGTTGCAATAATTTAATAATATCTCGCTTGAAACGACAATCGTTCATTATTCAGAATGGCAACCGCAATGTTGGGAAATCCGTGTTCAATGAGGTTTTTACTCGATACGGTTATTCAATTCACGTGTGATATGTTAGAGGATTGGCCAGTTATTTACCACGCTGGCCAACCCGCACTTGGCCAGCGTGGTAGACTATGGCCTTACCCTTCTCACAATGAGAAGATGGCCTGTGCCCAGCAGTGGGACAGTTTGTACAAACAGGGCTGATAACCAAATATCAAAAAAATGTTAAAGAATTATAAACGTCTTTGAATTAATAAAAATAATAATAATAATACATACCTAAATGATATAGTAAGCTGGAAAACGCAGCGTAAGAAGACCAGTCACAATGTGGACAGAAGATATCATAAAAGGACATAGGCCTCCCCCATAGATTTCCAAAAAGACCGGTTGGAAGCGGCCCGCATCCAGCATCTTCCTGCCACTTGTATGATATCTTCTGTCCACCTTGTGGCTGGTCTTCCTACGCTGCACTTGCCGGTTCGTGGTCTCCATTCTAGAACTTTTCGGCCCCATCGGCCATCTGTTCTACGTGCTATGTGCCCACTAATAACGAATCAAAATTCACCAACTCAGCGACCACAAACATATTTTAGGTACTCAATAAAAACAGCCGGAATAAAAAGCATGCTATTATTCAAATCCATCTTCGAAACGACTGTGTTAAGGCTATTTACACATCATTAATTCAAAAACAAAATATTTTCGCCGTAAATAATCATTTAATCAGATGTATATGCACAGTGAATTCACATTCAAATTGATCATTAAATTCTTCCACTAGAACGCGAATTTATTATTTTCAAAGTGGAATTGGAAAACATTCGACTACACAATGAGTGTTTTGCATAAAGAATTTATTGAGAGAGAATAATAATGGCGCATTAAAATTAAATCTATAGCTTTGATTCGGTATTATTGCTTTATTTTATTTATGGCTGTCTGGTTTTCTACTAATGTTTTCTTAGTTTTTGCGACTGTTACTAGTTAAAATTAAACAAATGTTAACGGATATGTCGTTTATATGGAACAGGAAACTAGTAAACTCTCAACCTCAACAACTTCAAGACGGTTTTGATGTCTGCATATACTTTCTAACGAAAATATATACACTCAATAGCACATCAAAACTTACAATAAAACCGCACAGGTATTTATTAGATAAGATTTTTCTTGTAACCGTAAAGTATGAAGTGAAACCTGCGCCCTGCAGCCAGGTGGAGCGACGACCTGCGTAAGGCGGCGGCTTAACGTATCCATTTGCGGTAGCAAATGGATACGTTAAGCAGAAGACCGTGCCGGGTGGCGCTTCTTAGGAGAGGCCTACTTCCAGCAGTTGACGAACATCAAATAGGCTGATGATGTTGTTGATGAGATTAACTCTTACACAAATAACAACCGACTAAAGGCCAGGCGTTTTTGGCACAGGCTGTATAATTGGACCTTATCGCATTTGGATATCATTATAGAACGTAATTATGTTATTAGTAAAATAATAAACACATTTTTTTTTCACAAAAATACAGTTTTTATTGTCATATCTGTCACCTTTACTACCTCCAGTCATTCAAAATTAAAAAAAAAACCCAAATCACAATGGAATGCTTGAATAAGTATCTAAATGTTGTTTCTCAATTATTTCTGTACCAACTCCACTAGTCAATAATAAATAATCCATCGATGATCGATCGACAAGGAAGCATCGCGAGTTTCGAATACGTCCATGACATTACAATAAATGTTATTATTATCAACAGTTACAAAAGTACAATGTGTCCACTTCGGTGACACTAGTCACATCAAATGACACGTCGAGGCGACAAAGCAGCGTTGACATCGGGGTGACGGCGACATGGCAGGGTGATAATGAGCGTCCAAGGCCCGCCTGTTTGATGTCGGACTTGAGGCTACACAGTTGAAAGACACGGTGATATTACACTAAAGAATTGTTAATGATGTGATGCTAAGTATTTTTATTGATGTTAACTGATGTAATATTAAGAGTATGTAGATCGGGCATCGCCCGTCTCGCTCGCGCATTCAACATTTTTGAAGATATAAAATGACTGAATTAACTTATAAAAAATATCGCATCAAACACTAAAAAAGAAATGAAACAAATGTTAACGGATTTATCGCGTATATTTTACACAACCCGGTACACCCGTTACGGTTTATATACCTGGTCATCATTTAATAAAATCTCAGCCTTAATACAGATCTACTACTTACACATGTTGACACCGTGTGTGACTTCTGCGTACGTAAGAAAGGTTTTGCATTAGAATAACAGGCGGAAGTAATTAATATTTTCATATCAAAAAGACAACTATCATCTAGTCGCACCTGTGACCACGGACGCTACAAAATGTTCTAAGCGTCAGGTCATAAAATTATGTAAAAATACACCATAAATCGGTTAAAATTTGTTTTATTTCAACGAGTAACAATTTTGAAAACCATAGAAAACACTAGAAAGCAAAATCAAAAAGAAATTTTAGACAAAAATTTCATTTTGATCAAAGTAAATTTTCATAAATAAAAATCGTTTTTTTTTATTGTTTATTAACAGCAACAAACTGTACACAACAAAGTTTAGGGTTAATACAGTAATCGTTAAGAAATATAGTTCGATGATGTACCAGAAACGTTGACCACGGATTAATTATTTATCAAATATACTTCAAATCGTTTTACATTTATTTGTATTTTTATGTATAAAAATTAATTTGGACAAAATTGAAATTTTTGACTTGATTTTTTTGCACGATATTGATAACGGCAATAGCTTGAAATATTCGCAAAATATTGAGTTATATTATTTACTTTAGAAATAAATAATTAAATTAAAATAATATTAATATTTAAGGGGGCTCCCATACAACAAACGTGATTTTTTGCCGTTTTTATAGATAATGGTACGTAACCATTCGTGCGCGAGTGCGACTCACACTTGGCCGGTTTTTATTCCCTACTTTGTGGATAATCCATCTTGAGACTCTCAATATCATATGTGTTGAAAGTTCCCAAGATTACAAAGTTAACGAGCGTAAACTCAATAATCATAGCAATTCCTATCATGAAGTTTTAATCCCGATTTCATCATAAGATCAACCTCATGTCATAATAATGTTGTATTGTCATCCTATTAATATATGTATGCATGCAAGCACCAGAACAGATGAAACTAATTAAAAGCTTATAAAAACAAAAGTAATGCAAGATCGTACGTCACCAGTGAAGAGACATAGACTATGTCTATAATAAGTTTGAGTTGAGTAACAAAATAATAACCCTCGTGAAAATGCAAAACAAAGATGCCATCCAACATTAAAATTTGATTAAAATAGCTTTACGCAATACAAAAATGATTGTATATTACTCCAAATAATTATTATGAAATTTCGAGTAGGCTATTTTTTTAAGTAATATGTTATGACTTTTGAAAATAAAATTAAGAAAGTCAACAGCCAAAACGATTATTTTGAAGATTATTCAAATATCAAGTTTAAGAAAATAAATATCAACTAATGAAATTACAAGTAATAGCGAGTGTTAGGTTATATATACCTATATATATATATATATATGTAAAATTATATATATAAAACAGAATCTGGAAATGTTTTCTAATCTTGGTTTTCCTTTTTTTTTTTTTTTTTGATGTTGGCATCATGCTTCCACATTTGCCATTGGTCGAGTTTATAGGTTTTCCTTTTATGAAGTATCGCATCTTACGTACATACTACTACGTAGAAGCAGCAGACTAATTTCCTGTCTCACAATAGTCAAGATTTGAAGTAGTGTAGGTACCTATTACATACTTTACCACATTACATTATTGTACATTACAATACAAAGTTAGTCACGTTTCATCAGCCAATTCCCATACCAATCAATATATTATATATTAGTAGGTACCTGGGCGACCGAGCTCCACTCAGATTTTTTATGACTAAAAATACGAGCAAACCCGGGTTCACTAACCTAGCAAGATCGATTTATCGTCCTCTAATCTACCTAAAAACCAAGTTTTATTGAAATCTATAAAGCCGTTTTCGGGATTCAGATTATATAATTATATAAAAGTATACAAGAATTGCTCGTTTAAAGGTATTAGATATAGGGCTTCTTAGAGTTCGTTTCAACTCCACTACTGCTCATGAAAGTCTACGCTTGACCCAAAATCTAGCAAATATCCAGTTATGCACAGATAGACCTTGATTCTTAATCATAAGATTGAAGAATGAGCATAAGCTCATTCTTCGCTTAATGACTCCGTTCTTCAATACCAAGATCTATTTGTTTAATCCCCTCCACCTTGACACAGACGTTTTTTGATGAACGATCCCCCGAGATCTGAACTCCATTGTTCCTTTGAAACCCCGGCAGTCATTTATCAAGCTTACTGCACGCTGGAAATTAACGCCATGGCTCAATCAAAGGACTTTTGCGAACAAGATCTTGACTTATGGCGGATCGGGACGGGACAAAAAGTTAAGCTTGTGCCGTGGGCCGCACAAATTGCGGTTGCATTAAATATCTATGGTCATGTTTATTTGATGTAACAGAAATAAAAACATTGTACAGACGAGAAGTTTATATAAGTACAATAACAAACCAAAAATATCAACTACAAGTACGTGTTACCTCTGTCTATTGATATTTTAGAAGAGAAATTAAGTAAATTTTCTTTGTATAAATTAGATCTACATTTGATCATCAACTTGGGTGATGGTAAGCAATGTCATGGCTGAGGATGGAGTAGAGGTAATGGATAAGGATAAGGGGTATACGAATATGGTGCGCTGCCATCACTCACGCAATTTTTTTACGAATTAAGTTTGCTAAGCATGCGACAACTTATCTTACGAAATCTAGACAATAATACTGTACATGTATCATACGAAATTCCTTTTTATTTAAAACAAAGTATCACAAAACAACCGACTTCAAAATACGCGATTTCGTTTACTTAGATGACATATTTTTTCCAGCTATTTTGTTGTAAAAACAAGTTACCATTTCTATAGGACCAATCAGAAAATGTATGTTTTCAAATAAACAATAACTTTTAAAGGCGGTTTATAAATGGCTAATAATAAAATGAGATAAGAGGTAACAAATATTTAAAAAATCCTTATATCTATCCTTTATCGTAATTCAAACAATTTACATAAATGCGTGAACAGACAGCGCACTCCATTTGTATCAACCGTAATCATAATCATGTTTTAAATGTAAAACACATTCTTCTAATCTAAGCTTTGAGTTGTCATTATTTTTTGGTGTTATTAATAAAGTGACTTTAAACGTGTAATTTGCTAGTCGACTGCACATACCAGCAGCAGACGACGACGGACTTATCGCTGCGACGCACCTGATTTCTATGAAATACCTTCAGTAACAAGCGGAACGTCGTCTGTCGCTACTACAGACGACGACGTGTCGACCGACCGCAGATTAAAGGGCTTAGACAAGTGGCATTCTAATTTTGTGAACGTCAGTAAAATAGATAAATAAATATATGGTATTGACAATAGCTAACGAAATGTCACGTGACGGCACGTCGCAGCTTCTTAGCAATTTGAAGCGTAAGAGTCAGTCCACACGGCGCGTTGCGTCGTCGCAACGCAAATTTTTTAACGTATAGACGGCCACACGGGCGCTGCGCCATCGCAGCGGTACTACAACGCAAATACTACAAAGAAAATACGAAATGAGCTTGCATATGTCCTTCTTCCCATCAACGCACTAACAACTGAGCGCTGCCTTTCCGGCATCGCAATGAGTACATCCCCGCCGGCTTCGTCTCGGGGGCTGCAGTTCCGTCGTGTGTGCGTTGCGTCGACGCAACGCGCCGTGTGAACATAGGATTATTAGTATGTAAAACGACGGAGTGACAGCGCTACGTCTACGCGACGCCGACGCAACGCGCCGTGTGGACCGGCTGTAAGTGTTTAAAGAAATATAATTGTTTTCCACTTCTCTAAGCCTGCTGGTAATCCGCTCAGAACCAACTGGAATGCATCTGAGCGCCACGACGACCCGTCCCTGCGACATAACGCCACGACACGTCGTCTGCTGCTGCTGTGTGCTTATTTTTTTTATCGCTGTTTCCTTTACTTTACACTACATACTTTTAAAGCGATGGTGATCAAAATGTTTACGCAGATTTTGATGTATTTATTTATAACTTTTCAGTCGTATTCAAGGCTTTAATGAACTACTTTTGTATCATATAATGTTCACCACGCTTTTATTAGGCCGACCTGTATGTAACTAACTATGTAATGAAATCTAAGGTAACTAATTTAACCATCTTCCAAGGATCGTAGCGTCATGAAAATTGGCAGCTGTATGTAGTTCTGATGACAATACAATAATATGGTACTATCGAACTGATCTGATGATGGAGCCGGAAGATATGAACTAGAACTTCATGAAGGAACATCGTATCATAGCTGTGTTTGGATTTGTTAGAAAAGTCTTGTAATGAACTTTGACCACAATAATTTGTAGCATGTTTTTTAGTTTTTTAAACTGTAATTTATTTTAACTTATAATTCATTCGACGACAGTCGTAAATCAATTCTCAAATCTTGACATAGTCATAAATTTGAAGCATCAATTTACAATACCTATAACGCATTAAATCAAAATCCTTTCCTGCATCATAAATATATCAGAGCAAAGCTAACAACTACAGTTATTGCAGTGATAAATTTCTAGCACAGAATACGTAACTACAGAGACAAACATTTGATAGACAAGAGGTAAGCATTGTTTCTATTGATTAAATTTGAAAATTGTAAAAAAAATCACCCTTTCATTTTCATAGCTGAAAAACATCAATTATCCATACATGACGGTTATTGCTTGTCATCAGGTGAGCCATCTGCCTGTTGTTCAATTTATAAAAAACTGCAATCTTATTATCACTGACTTGCGTTTTAAAGCCACTACTGGCAGCCATGATAAAAGTTTGGTACACATTGTATTAGTAATTTAGAAGCTTAGTAACCTCGCTTTTGTTCGTGCACATTTTCAAAGCTCGCCAAGCAAACATTATAGAGTATTATAAAGAATCCATTCACATGGCATCGTCACGTTACGTCACGTTCACAAAATTACTAACTAAATGCAAATTTATGCGATATATCTGTTAATTTCAACGAGTAACAATAGTGAAACCCTTCAAAATCATTATGATAATATGATAAGTATTTTTATTTATTTATTTGTTGAAGTTTCGGATCTGTTTTGAAATAATCTTAAGCCAAGGTAAGGAGATATGTACATCGGTGGCAGTCAGGCTTGAATTAATCACTTTGCACGTGTTAGCAGACACTATTCCGTGTTACTTGACACAGAAGGGCGGCAACAGATTTCAAAGAAATTACTTTGTTTTTTTTTTCTCTTGGGTAAGAGTTCTAAAATCATAAATAAAATATATCAATTATATTTTATTTCAATTTTAATAAAAATATGAGATAGGTACATTCCATTAAGTATCCTAATGCTAACAAACATTATAATAGCAAAATAACTCTTTATTCTGAAAATTATTCACTCGTAGATTGCATTAATTATGTCAGCTTTTAGAGACTCACTAGTTTCACTCGCAAAATCCTTTCAATTTTTTTGTGATATTCTCGATGGTTTGTCCAGTGACCAGTAAATGATATTCTCAATGGTTTTTGGCGGGAACGTCATGGAAACGTTTTTATTTTCCTAAACTTTTAATGCTATTTAAATGGTGGTGTTTTATTCATTATGTATTTGATCATGTGCATGAGTGTGGGTAAGTGAAATAAAGCGTCGAAACGTGTCTTTTGACATAATTCCATAGAAGCTTCCAGTAAAGTCGCCACCACTTTACTAAAGCACGCAAGACTCGAATTTGAAAATGACTGTATACATGACTTAGATTGCGACTAGACTATTTATAACTTGTTTTATTCAAGAATATTGAAGAAATCGTAATATTTAACACTGGCAAATGCTTTAAGCGGGCCCAAATACAATAAAAAAATCTCAATACCGACGGAAGAATAAATTATAATTGACACTTCAATCCCGCATCCATCAAACTTTATCTCGTTCAAAAATCAGACAATAGCCCGCAAGAGCATCAACATAATCAAGCCAGGATGACACAGCCCGAACTACCCTAAAGTATTTACATTACCAACTCAAAATTAACCAAACAATATTAATCATATTCCCCAAGTCAAAGCGCTCCGAAAGCTGAGCACACGATAATGATATATGTGATATTTGATGATAAACAATCGAGGTCATTTATTATCTGTCCGTTATATGACAGGCGGTAGGCAGATGTCATTTGTCATTTTCCTGGAGCCGTAGGTCCCTTCGTTACGCCGCCGCTGCCTCCGACTTGGCTACTAACAGAAGTAACATACTTTACAGTACAAACTGAACTGTATTAGCATTACGTTAAGATTGAATTTGGATCAGAGAAAAAATCAATCTTGATTGTTTTCAGCATGAACGATTATGATAGATGAAAGAGTTAGCGCACCCACAAAGCCGTCGAGATAGTATCTCTGACAGAGCTCTATTGAGACGACAATAAGGTCGATGTTGGCGTTATCGTGAGCGGTACACGCGAACCGAAACGTGTTATTGAAGTCGGAACAGTAATGGATGGGGATAGGGAATGCGTGAACGCTGTCGGAGATGTATTGTTATCGGCATGTTTATCTCTATACGAAGATCGTTTCTGTAAATAATTACCTTTTTAAAAGAATACCCCGTCTCGGCTACCGGTAATATATTCATTATATCTGACATCTTACAAAGCGCCATTAAAATAAATAAAAATATTTTATAGCTATTCGAGAGACTCGATACTATCTTTGTTTATAGTGACGGGGACATATTCGGAATTAACGTTGAATCATTAGCGTCTGAATCATTTGGGATCGTTTAATTTGCTGTCGAAAACATTTTACGTTTTATGAGCAGGGCGTCCCACGCTTCTGAGCAATTAGCTTTTAAAATAAAGTGGCAGAGATGGCGTAAAAAGTTTTGACATGAAGGCATTGGGGAAGATTCACTGCTTAATAACTCAGCGCGGGCGCGGGATACGAATGTTGTAATGCATAATGCGTGTAGAACATTTTTAAAGGCGAATGTATTTCGGGCGGTCCCACGGGATGTCACGTCGGTGTCGGATGTGTCTACTAAATCAAATGTTTAATTTCCACGGCAAAACAACGAGCATTGTACCGCTCGCCCTTACAAAGGATGTTCTTTTGCATACATACTAAACTCTGTTTTGTCCGCAACCATTTGATTTTAACACGAGATTAAATAAATCGTGAGCTTTAAATGGTTGAGTAAGAATAATTTATTACGCTTCAACTGCTACTTGATACACTGGTTGCGTTTTTTATCGCGCATTTTTTGTATTGTATCGTTCTGAGTCACTTAAATCTGTTTTTTCTGGTCCGTTCTTTATTATCGTAGATTCAATCTATTACATCTATTATTTACAATGATAGCGTCTCTAATACGGGTTTTCTGTTGAAGAACTTTTTCTTTACTCTATTTCGCAGTATTTTGTTTCGTAAAATCCGGTGTGAGATCTAAATTCCCTTGTTGGTGCGTGCTTTTAAAATATTCAATGGCTTGTATAGCACTCCCGCCTCTGTCAAACGCATTCTTTTCTTCATTACTCTTCCTTGACACCCCCGGGTTAATCTTTCATTGTTCAGGATCAAGCCACGTCTTGTATTGATTTCTTTTATGTATGGAAGGTTGTGTGAGTTGCGTTTTCAAAGCATTAATATTGTCTAGGTAGAATAAATGTTTTTGTAATCTTTTGAAAGATTTTAAATGGCTAATAGCTCCTTCGTTATCCTAAATAGTATTTTTCTGTTTAAGCCATCCTTTCTTATTGTAATCTTGACTTAATATTTTTATAAACATTGGCAACATCATTTTCATCATTAAAAAGACAAAAACCTCGTGTTTTTTAAAGTTTCAAAATATTTTGCACTTAATATTAAAAAACTTTTGTTTGCAAACTTATTAAAAAATAAGTAAATTCAAGTGATCAAAATCATACCAATAGCCAAATTTTGCATACAACTGAATCTGTTGAATCCCTACTATAAGTAATAAATAAGTAAGGATCAAACCTGTTTATTCCAAAGGACGTCAAAGGTTTCAGAAGCAATTTTTCGTACGCACCTGACAGAGTCAATCCATTGCAAGCTCGGTATAAAAATGTCTAGCACCGACGGTGACTATGATCAAGTGTTGTGCCCTTATAAATAGGGCTACCATTTTTTATAGAAATTGTTGAAATTTTATTTATTTGAAATTAGAATTGTATTATCTAAATGTACCAAGTTTATAAATAGGGCTACATTTTTTTATAGAAATTGTTGGAATATTATTTACTTTAAATTAGAATTTTATTATCTAAATGTACCAAGTTTATTCACACAATAAAATATTTGGAAAAACCTTTAACAATGTTATAACAACATTCTAAGAGGCTTACTATTAAGTGTGTGTAACGCTGAAAAAAATAGAATACTTACATAATAAAGTTATATTTGTTAACAGACAAACTTACCTGTAAAGTATGGTTTCTTTGAAAGTAACTAATAGCTTAAAAAGATTCTTTAAAATGATACGTACAAAAAAATATCGCTTGTCGTAAACGAGACGTCTATTTCTTACTAAGAGATAATCATTGAAAGACATTGTTTCTAAAGACATTATTTCTAATTGTCATCTACTTCTGTCAACAAACCAATTATGTTGGTGGAAATAATGATCACATTCCACGCTAGTCTAGTTATAAATAGCAGATGTTTAGCTGACACTAGTAAAGAGTTTCTGAGTTTGCTTATTTTTTAATTTAAAAATTGTATAAAAAACTGAATCAACGTGACATTTTAAATTACGGAAAAGCTATAGGTAGATACTCACAGAAATGTGGTAAAGTAACACTACACTTCGTCTTCTTAAAACAAAGTTGTTGCCTGGATGAGATCGCTATTACCGATAAGGCCGCCAGTTGTTTTTAAATATTTTTTTTTATTGTAATTTCTAAGGTTAACGTAACAGTAAAGAGTTTATTTAACTATCTATTAATTTCAAAAGTAGCTCTTTAAACTTTTCCGTATATAACTCACAACAGGCCTATCAGTGACTACATTCCAGTTAAAATTAATTACCCACAAAAACCATTCAACGTCGATTAATAACAGCAAGCATTAAAAACACGTAATAAATTAGCTGAAAAACAATGAGCTCAATTACAGCGGCGTAAATTAATGCGATGCGACGATAAACACTGCAAACGTGCAATTAATTAACTACGTCGCCAACAAATTTTGTGTCTACTCGACAGTCGTACAAAAACGGTACATAATTTATGCGTGTGGCAACCCTGGCGGGCGGCAGGTTGAAATAGTCAGAGCGTGATTGATGACGCCGTGCCGCCTACACCTAACAACCGCCTAGACTCGACAATCTATCGCATTCGCATATCGCCATTCGCCAGTAAGGAATAAAATAAATAATACATGGTCTCCACTCGAGAACTTTTCGGTTCCATCGTCAATTTTGCGTGCTGTCCTAAGTCCTAATGTCCTAAGTCCAGCGCCACTTCAACTTGCTAATTTAAAGCTATTTCGGTGTCCTGGTATACTAGTCTGCCGAAATTTAGTTTTTTTTCCAAAATGATGGGCACCAATATAACTATATAATGATTGCCATTCAACGTGGCAATGCGGTCAGCATACTGGGTACTCTGCCAACTGGTAGTGGGTTTGAGCATTTGGATTGTCTTTAGACCTTTATAAGTCTGTAAAGACCTTTATAGGTAAGAAAATCATAAAAAAACTCTAATATTGGATTAAAAATCACAATTTTATATTTATCAGTATAAATAGACTATATTATGTTAGACTATATTAATACAATAAATAGTTCAATGGAGACTAATAAATTTCAATACAATTACTGTAACAGGCAAGTTTTGACAACACATCTTTATTATTTGACTAAAAGTCCACACTGATTCTTAAAAATACAAAACCCTTGAGCGAGACATAGGACAATCTATAGATAATTCTTACTAAACCTCGTAATCCATAACTGGATACGTATGGTAAAGACTATATGAATCACAATGTTAGCCATGAAACGCGAAATCTTTGACTGTAATGTGACACTGTTAATTTCTAGAATTAACGATACATTTCATATCATGTACTTACTAACATAATATATTTATGACCAAGACAGACAGAACAGACAAAAAAGAAAATAGTGATGAAAAAGATTCTAAGAAAACCGTGTCTATAAATTTGAAGTGCTACATTATCTGTAATAGAAAATGGAGCAATGACGGGCATGTTTTGAGTCAACTCATCTTATAATGAAAAATATGAATTTGAGGGATAGCATTATTATTATAAAATGATATCGAACCACATGCATTTATGACCAGCAATTTAAAACTTTACATTACGAGCACTACACCTTGCTATATATGTACATAGTTTTTTTTTTGTGATAGTTTTACGCATGGCTGGGAAGACACCTGATGTTTTGACACCAAGTGTCTTGATTTATTCCAATGTACTATATGTGAATAAATTTCACAACATCAATATTCACATAGAAGATATTTGTCGTGATTTATCTTCTAAATATATTTGCTACTCAATTTGACTAATTGAAAAAGATTGATGTGGATGATTTTATATGTATTTAAAATGAAATATGAGCTTTCTATCGATTTCTTGCAGTTGGTATAGCTAACAACCCTAAATGGTTTTCCGGCCATAAATAATTAATGCAGCCGAGAAGCAGTAGAGCGCACCGCCCGCGCCCGAGCCGTCAGCGGTCGTCTAGCCGTCCCCTTATCTCTAAATGCATCTGACACAGTTAATCCATATAAAGTTATTATTGCCCCGCCTTTCAACCAGCTTAATTGGCCGCTACCAGCTAGTGTAAACTCGTGTGTTAGCGATAAAGCAACTGAATAAATTATGGTTTTAAATACAGTTCACGTTCGCCTCACGGACGCGAATTGCATGACCGCTTGTTTTTATTGCGCTCGTGTTCAACTAAACGATTTTTCCTCTGCATCGGTCGTAAATACGGAATACAAAGGACTCAGGTTCTTTATGCGATCTTGATAAGGTCCCAGGTATTGTGACTTGAAATTTTAATTTGTCAAGAAAAAGCCGAATTTAATCTGCTTATGGCGTGAATAGTGAATACCGTCCGTTCACAAAAATAGATCGCCGGGTTGGCCCTAGATTAAGTCAGATCTGGTTGTAAGACTGTTGCCAACGTCTCAAGCCGTTCTACATTTTTACGGCCCCTATATCCGTTTCGCTGCGTAAATACACTTAATGACCGACATTTCGTGAACGCTTTTATTGTGAAGTTTTTATTATCGTGAAAATCATTTGTTTAGTCTACGTACGGTTATTGCGAGGGAACTCGGTGCTTTTCGGGGTTTATTAGGGGTACTTTATTACCCTTTTATACGGCTTCTTAATGTAGAAACATCGCCTGCGAGCTTTGAAACATCGTAAGGCGGATAGTGATAATTATAACTTGATTTTAATCTGCGAGTATAATTACATGTTCCGTTCCGTTATTGCGTTGCAATCTTTTACAGGTTTTTTAACTCCGATAAAAATTATAGTCAAATCGTGAGCGTTGATCTCTTATTACCGAGTTAATGGCTGTAAATTAGTGTTTTTATGTGTTATGTAAATAGAAACCAGCTAGGTATCAGCTGCGTGCGCGCTCTGCGAGATAGCCAGTAATTTGGGTCCTGGCATTTCTATTCAATACAATATTATAATTTCTTCGCGAAGAGCTGTAATCTCCTCCGGTCATAAAGCAGTGTCAGACGACTATAATAATTTCGAAACAGTCTATTAAGTGAATCTTTATGGTAATGTCGGAACAGAAGTCGCGGCCGCGAACGAACGGCCTGTTATTTTGATACATTATCATATTTAAACAATTCAGATGATAATAGACACGTCGGGCGAAACCCTTTGGTAATATAAATGGTTTTATTATTATTTATTTATGGGTTTCCTTCCTTCGGGCCGGGGGCAATACGGCATATTTCATCAAGCGAAAAAAATGCTTCGAAGTCGTGAGTTTATACCGAGCCAGATCCGGTTCGAGTACCTGAAACGACTGCGCTGTAAGCTTGTTGCGGCAATAATAAAGATTTATGCGACATTCGGCGGTAGCGTGTTTTGTTCTCTGTTACGAGCCGATTCGCTTTCTGCAAGATCAATAGCGCTCTTTATTGTATGCGGTGAGTTATCGTCATCGCTCCTACTCTCGGGTCTGACTATAAATTCTTGCTCCGCTGCCTTCAATTTCTTATTATCGCCTTTTACATCTTCTTTCACGTAACGATCCTCGTTCTGTTTTATTTTATTGACATCGCTAGCTTCATCTGTTAACTGTGCATTTTTTATTACATCAACAATGTAATTGTCGTTGCCACTTATCGCGGTCTTTCCCATCATGTTGAATGTTGAGAATATTGTGTGTAATTTCAAGTAATCTCATTATTAGGTGGAGAGCTCGCGGCACGGTGATTAACTTCTTGATTTATGGCATGTGCAATTTGCATCACAACCGACGCTATAGCTTTTTGCTCCGCCCGATGATTATCGTCCGTATCGTGTCCGTCTTAATGATAGTCATTTCATGACTCGCCGAGCTTACTATCGGAGACGTTTCATTAAACTTCTTTACATATATTACTTCGACGAATGTGTCTGATTATGTAGATTCGGTCCGTACAAGGTGCTCGTTTGTCCCGCCATCTTTGTTCGCTACCGTTAATGGATTGTTAACCGTTTTATGCAGACTTTATCTTCGTATTTAGTTTAATTTTATGATGTATCGTTTTCAAATGTGTTTTTGCGTAAATATAAATGCTTAAAGGAAAACGTATCTATATATATACTACAGCTCGCTAAATAATATCAAGTAATATTACCTAAGTACTTAACTTGTAACAGTAGGTATCAAAATATATATATATTCTTGACCATATATTTCATAATTGTTTTCACAAATGTTAATATTAAAAATAATTCCCTATTGTAGGTATTAGATCATGAACATCAACAAAATTAGTTTTTTTTTATTTAATTGAACAATAATACATAATTATATTGCAAACTACATTTTACGTATGTATATATTACGTTCAGGGTCACAATAACTAAACCAAAAATAAGGTCTAGTGAGTCAAAATAGGTACTCGGTGATCTCCCATCCTGCCTTCTGCACAGACTATAAACATATTGGAACAGAATTTAGGTACCTAGTTAATATAAAAAAAACAATTGAGCGAAAAAATTGAGTAATTAGCTTCGTAATGTTTGAAGTGTAAAAACGTTTGAAGTGTCTTGGCAATTATTTGCAATTATGACTAATACATTATGTGACTTTACTGGCTGCATTACAGCTAACGACTCATTATTATATTGGCTGACAGTTGACGACATTCCGCAATAACAACACATGTTTATGTCACAAGTGTGCGTGTCATCATACGGATGCGACGCAGTACAGATGTAAATCAGTTGGCCATGTAGGGAGAAAATTGGTTTTCTAAAATATTTTCTATTCAGCATTTAGAGACAGAATAAGTCATTGGTCAATGTAATTGAAACTCAGTCGGCCTAAATAGGATATTAACACATCATTAAAGATTTCTCTGAATAACATTTCTAAAGATGTGTGAGATGGACGTCACGTTTCAATGTTTTTTATTTTATTTAGGGGTGCCTCGTTTGTTTTTCGTTCTAAACAAGCAACTGGGAGAAAAACTAAATTCTTTCATCTAATTTCGCAATATGCTGTGAATTTTTATTTACAATGGATGTAAAACATGGATAGCGCTGTCTCACTCATATCACATCCCAAAAAAATATTGGAACACTTTAGAATAGGTAATTAAGGTACAAACCAAAATAATTTTTTGAGTTATAGTGCCTACTGTTGTGCCAAATGTATTGCAGCCTGTGTTGCCAGGGTGTAGATAGATAATATCATACATAAAACTAAACGGCGCGCCGCAAAATTTATGAATCGGCCCAAGAGCTGCCTTCCACACAAAAGTTGTTTATTACCACCTCGTGTAGGGTTGCTAATATATTTTTATTGTATTGCTCCGTTACAACGAACATCATAATTTTCTTTCTTTATATTATTTAGAGCGAGAACGTTAATAGCACTATGAATCACGACACAAAAGTCTCCCGTTGCGAGCCAGGTTATATTATAGCTATTATTTATTTATTAGTTATCGACGCATTGAAATGTTATTGTATCACCTCTGGGAACTTAAGAATAAAACAGCGAATCATTATTCGTGAAACAGTAAGAGCGGTTTTACCCGTTATTGAGATTTTTTTCCTTTGTTGAAAAACTAATTGGAAAGAAAGCTATTGTGGCAAAAAATGGGAACTGACTGTCAGTCAGTCATACACACACCAATGACAAAGTCTTATATAAAATATGTAAGTGTTTACTTAATTTTTAGTGACTGATTTTCAAAGTATGAATGCTATAATAAAATCACAGTGTTAATTATATGTGTTGTATATTAACTAAACCCAGTGCAACACTAAAAGGCCGATCATAAAAACTGCAATAATGAATTTTAATGTTAGATGATTATATGAATAAATATGAATTTGAATAATATGTTTCCTGCTAATAAATTAATTGATTTTGTTTAGTTGATATATTACGAGTATAATAACAACATCGTGACCATGTAAAAAAATATGGGTTTCATCGAACGTGATTCTAAGTAACGACTTAGTGATTGATAATTTATTATGATTATCATATTTTTATAGCTAAGAAGCAATTAATCATAATGTAAACAGTATTAATGTTATCTGTCATGGACTTGAATCAATCACCGTATTTACAAACAGTCATGCAAATACAAATAGATATTATGTACTTACATTCATAGAAGTAATAGGCTTACAATGAGAGTCGCTTCTAAGTGAAGCTACTTTTAACGAACCTTTTAAGGCCTATTACGTAACTCTGCCTCTTGCTACACACGACCGTTAAGCAAAATTTGGCTCAATATTTCGTCTGAATTAATTTTACTCTGTGACAAATACGTCTACTGATTTAAAACATCATTTCAACGTTCATGTGCATATCAAAGATCTAAATATTAAGTCATCAAAAAAGAAATGGATTTGTTTCATCAAAATTGTGTATTTAAATTTTCAACACAATATTAATCTAAACCCAAATCATAATATACCAGGATTAAAGAATTATATACGATTAACAAATTTTATTCGCAAAAAAATTCAGATGGTTAAATTTGCATCACTAAATTTTAAATGAGATGAAATATTATACAGAAATATACGCAAATTTATAAGAATACAAAAACATCGATACTAAATCGTTGTATTATCGCATATAAATGCCAAAATTTAAGAAATTATAACTATTAATGTTGTATGTAAATATTTCTTATTTATGTTTATGATAGTTTTGAAGATAATGTTATATAAAATGTTATTCAATTAATTATTACTATACTTAGTGAAATTGAGAATTGTGATGAAAGATTTATCTTTCTATGACAGTGATGGATGGGGCAACCCAGTCGGAAACCACTCTTTACCATGTTACATTGAAATTAATTATTTTAACAGTGACTGGTAACATTTTAATTTCATAAGCAGAAATATAAAAAATGTAATTTATCACTATGAGCTGTAGGTTTTATTACGATGGCGCATTAATTTGCATTTTTAATTAAACATTATTATATGTATCTGTAAATACGCATATGACCAAGAACGCAAGAGGCCATTAGACGCATTTAACCAGATACGCAAATGACCAGATACGTGCATGGCCAGATACGCAATTGACCAAACCTTGTGTACGCAATCGACCATAAACTGAAATACGCAATTGACCGAAACTGAAATACGGCTCTCTAACTTGACAGGCTGAGAGCACAAGGCAAATGTCATTACAAAATTAAGGACTCCTAAACCACTAGTCACAAACCGTCGATATAGTTTTTAAGATAATACAAACCTGTCAATTTTGACAGCTGCCATCCGAAATTAAGATCTCGATGAGACCTATCACTTTTGTAAGGAAACCACTAGTCTAGGATCTATAGTTTAGCAAGATATGAGCCTTGTCATATTGTCAGCGACTTTATTTTCTATAAGTGCCTACTTAAGTAACAACACGAGCAAGAAAAGAAGAAAGAAGATATGATGAGATGATAACGGGTCGAGCCACGATTATTCCTGTTGTCCTCCAGTTCTGTGTCCCCCACTGGGGTCAACGGGAACAATGTAAAAAGTTGCGCTGATGTCCCCCACTGGGGAACAACGCCACAACTTTTTACATTGTTCCCGTTGTCCACCACTGGCGCACAGTAATACATTTTCAAAAAGTTTTCCTTCAGAGTCACAAGGTCTAGTGAGCCAAAAGGTCCAATGGTCAAAAATGACAAGACCCAAAAAAATAAGTTTTATAAGTTTTTTTTTGTTTTATAAGTTTTTTTTAATAAGTTTTATTGTAAAAAAAATGATTGATTTCATATTTAATTATTAAGTTTAAGATTATGCTAATTTTGATATAAAATTAAATCTGAAACAAATCTATTTATTCATGGTTAGATAACTATGGTGAAGTAATTCCAGTCGATTAAGAATGGCGTTAACCGACTTCAGCGATGAGTGTGCACCCTAAGGAACTCATAGTCCCGAATCTGGTCGAAGACTCGCTATTGGACCAAACAATTTATCCATACGCTCGGATACTATAACCATACGCCCGGATACTATAATTAAGGTAAAATTTCAATAATATTTCAATATAATAGTTGTTAATTTATTTCAAAATCTGAATTAATGATTTATTATTTTTTTGTAAAAGACAATTTAATAAAGGCGAGTTCCCAACCCTGCGCTACCAGCGGGGCATTAATACAGCTTGAAATATGGCTCACTAAAGACTGTATAACGTAAAATTTACAATTCATAAAACAGAATGATATACGCGGTGGTAGATTGCTGTATGGACGTTTATGGCGTTCTTACGAAGGAGTTCCACCATTCGTATTGATGAGGAAATTCGATACGTTTTTTGCTCGGACGTGGGAGAAAATATAAACTTTAGAAAAGTTACAACAATGGAATGGATATCATCAAGAATAAATTGATTTTGATAATAAAAAATATTACGCTCTTGACATCAGTATTAATATTGTTATACAATTTATTGAGTAAGATAAAAATCTTTTAAACACATTTCAGAATTTATATTCGATTTTGCTTAGCATATCAAAAGCATAAAATATTAAACTAATACTTACGTTATTTTACAAAATAAAGACATTTTTGTTTGATGACATGTCCTGTTGCTGACAACACACGTAGTCACTGCTGTCTGAGTGCAACCGACAAAGCATCGTGTCACGGGAGTTAACATATTCTACTTGAGATGTGGGCGTCTTACACCTGTTTGAGATTGTATTTAGGGTTAACACCAAAAACTCGTAAGATTATAATTACATGTAAATAAACAAATGGACCAGTGTGTGTTACCAGTGATGACATACGGCACTGAAACGTGGTCCCTAACTATGGGCCTTATAAGGAAGCTCAAGGTCACGCAACGAGCTATGGAGAGGGCTATGCTCGGAGTCTCTCTACGAGATCGAATCAGAAATGAAGAGATACGTAGAGGTACAAAGTCACCGATATAGCACAACGGATTAGCAAGTTGAAGTGGCAGTGGGCAGGGCACATAGCACGTAGAACTGATGGCCGATGGGGCCGAAAAGCTCTCGAGTGGAGACCACGTGCCTGCAAGCGCAGCGTAGGAAGACCAGCCACGAGATGGACAGATGACGTCATACAAGTGACGGGAAGACGCTGGATGCAAGCCGCTTCCAATCGGTCTTTTTGGAAATCCATGGGGGTGGCCTATGTCCAGCAGTGGACTTCTTATGGCTGAGATGATCATGATGAAACAAATGGAGTCTCTCTGTGAGACCAAATCAAAATTGAAGAGATCCGTAAACGTACGAAAGTCACCGACATAGCACAGTGGCAGGTTAAAATGACAGTGAGTAGGATACATAGCACCCAGAACTGATGGCCTAAAAGTTCTATGGAAACCATGCCCAGAGCATGGTTTCCAAGCGCAGTCTAGGAAGACCAGTCACAAGGTGGACAAGCTACATCATACTCGTACAAGTGGACATAAGACACTAGATGCAAGCCGCCTGCAGCCGATCTTTTTGAAAATTCATAGGAAGCCTAAGTCCGGCAGTGAATATCATGTAGCTAAGATGATAATGAAAAACAGCTATATCTTATTTGTATGGAAGAACGCTTATCAACATTTTTCGCTTTTATATATTTACGCTAATTACTTAACAAATTAACGTGTACAAAGTATGTGCCATCCATCATAATATCCATTTTATGTCTCCAACATGCTTTTCTTAGATCTGCCGCATTTCAGCGTAATTTAAATTGTAAATTTTTAATTTTCAGAAAACCTTCGTTAATTTCTTATTAGATCTTTATTCTTATGTAAGTATTTTTATTTATCAGAATTAAATGACTTTTCTACCTATTCAATATTTATATACATCTTGTTTTACTTACCGCCTCTGTTTAATTACTATTTCTAAAAGAGTCAAAACAGGAATATTTAATTAAGTTGTTTTTTTTATTTTATACAAGATAGATCTGCGATTGACCACCAACTCGCCTGATGTTAAGCGACGGTGTGGCCGAGGATGGAACTCGTCGATCTAGAAGATATCTATTCACTCTAGCCTTGAAAATTCCAAGATTGTAGGTCTCAGGAAACAGAGATGGCGGCAAAGAATTCCATTCTTGTGCAGTACGCAACAGGAATTTGGATCGATATCGCTGTGTACGGGTTTTTAGCATTTCAACGAGAAATGGGTGGTAATTCGCCGACTTTCTGCTAGTCCTGTAGTGAAATGGGGAGGGTGTAATTAGGTCGTGAAGCTCTTGCTCACATTCCCCAAAATGAATCCTGTAGAAAATAGTCAGACATGCTACTTTATGGCGGTGCTCGAGACTAAGTAGCTTCTTTGCAGCTAGTTTATAGTCACCGATTAACCTCACAGCTCGCCGATCCACTGATTCTAAAGCTTCCAGCTGATACTTGGCTGATCCATCAAAAAGCTGGCAGCAGTACTCCATACACGATCGGACCTGTGCTTGATACAGATGAAGCAGTTGGCCCGGTGAGAAGTATCGCCTAACCTTATTAATGCTGCCAAGCTTTTTACTAGCCAGTTTAGCCTTAGACCCTAGGTAGCCCTTAAAGTTCATTGTTGGGGTTAACGTGAGTCCCAGCAGTTCAAGACGGTCAATAGTATAGGTACATTTCGGAAAGTGTTTTTTTCTCAGATCTTGATGAAAAGAGAGAGAGTTGAAACAAAAGTAGACCTGTACTAGTGGTTCAGTAGTAAAACACTTAAAAATGCGAACATTTTGTTCATCCATCTTCAGTTTTTTTTTAAATTATTATACATAAGTACTCAAATGATGCAATTTTTTATTATAAATAGTTTATAAAACTAGAATAACTTAGTAAAGCGGTTACTTAAACTACTTATTATCTTTATTAATGCCGTTGTTTCTATCAACAGTGCCTATAAAAACGCAGTAACGTCTACAACTAGGTACTTAGTTAAGTTTTTTATTCAAGTTGTTCGAATTACAAATTACTTTAACAGATTGCCATCATCGCTTGATCGCACATTTACAAGTAAGTACGTAAAGTATGTAAATGATCTAGTTTTGATGCAAATTATGAAATCAACATGATTACCTAGTACTTACATTAAACATAGGCTCTTTGGTATATATTCTTATATTATAATAGTGTTACATTAATAAATCATACTTATTATTCCGTTCGCTACACTTTGGAGACATAAGCTTCTACTGTTCTTTAACCGACTTCCAAAATGAAGGAGATTCTCAATTCGACTACCTATATGTTTTTAGGGTTCCGTACCTCAAAAGAAAAAAACGGAACCCTTATAGGATCACTTTGTTGTCCGTCTGTCCGTCTGTCCGTCTGTCAGGGTGTCAAGACCTTTATCCCGGGAACGCGTGAAGGTATCGAGTTGAAATTAAAACTATATACGCAGATCCATAGTCTCTTGCTGCAGAAAGAAAAATTAAATTTCTCAAATTTCGTAAAAAAAAATTACAGCTGAATATGTCGTAAAAAACGCACATTTCGACACTCACAAGGGAATCAAAACCTATGGGGTATTTCCCGTTGACCTAGAACTATGAAATTTGGCAAGAAGCATTGTGTTAGAGTACACATATAGGAAAAAATACAAAAACTGGACATTATTAATTTAATCACGAAAAAATAGGGTCTTTATGCAAGGAATGAAGGTCCAAATTTTAAAGTGAATTAACCGTATCATGTGGGGTATCATATGAAAGAGCTTAATTAGAATAAGCTAAAACAGGTTTTCAAATATTTTTACGGTGTATATTTTTCGGTTTATGAAGGAAAATATAAAAAAATATATGATTTCCCCCTTTTATCTACTAGTTTGTACGGAACCCTCGGTGGGCGAGACTCTTATCTAATCTGACTCGCACTTGTCCGGTTTTTTTGTATCTTTGTTCACTGACTACTTCGACAATAATGAATTAATTCTGATGATTTTTTTGTTTGATGGGTACCTAGTTGATAGTTCAGAGCTGGTTCTATATATATTTTATCAAAATCGTTCCAGTACTTTAGTTTTTCAAAATAACTGAAAAACTGTCATCCAAGTAAACGAAATTGTGTATTTTGCAGTCGGTTGATTCAGTTTTTAATAGACTTAAAAAAAAGGAGATTGTCAAATTGATATGTATGCAAGTAATATTGTTAGAATTGCACAGACTAACATAAGCATGTTAGCCTGTGTGGGCTTTTAAACACGTGTGCCAAATTTCATAAGTGCATGTATGTATGTTTGTCCACGTATTACGCGGAAACTAGAAGTCGTATAATCGTATTGTAAAAATTATATTTTTTTATTGTATAAAATATTTCCCAAATTAGGGAACAGTGTTTTCAAGATATTGAGTTTTAAAATTTTAATTATTTTATTTTAAAATTAACTAATTAGTACACCAACTATTTTTTTGAGGTTGGTACTAAGCCTAAAAGGTCACCTACAAAGTCCTAAACAGATGCCGACCTCAAAGAAATAGTTGGTGTACATACCTCCTTAGGTAAACGCCCAGTTTTTAGGGTTCCGTACCCAAAGGGTAAAAACAGGACCCTATTACTAAGACTCCGCTGTCTGTCTGTCCGTCTGTCACAAGGCTGTATCTCATGAACCGTGATAGTTAGACAGTTGAAATTTTCACAGATGATGTATTTCTGTTGCCGCTCTAACAACAAATACTAAAAAACAAAATGAAATAAATATTTAAGGGGGCTCCCATACAGCAAACTTGATTTTTTGTTTGTTTTTGCTCGATATTGATAACGGCAACAGGTAGACTTTTGAAATATTCACAGAATATTGAGTTATAATATTCACTTTAAAATTAAATAGTTAAATTAAAATAAAATTAATATTTAAGGGGTTCCCATACAACAGACATGATTTTTTTGCCGTTTTTATACGGAACCCTTCGTGCGCGAGTCCGACTCGCACTTAGCCGGTTTTTAATAATAATAATAATTTATTAATAATAACACAAAGCTGAGCACAAATTTAACATATCCAAGCATTTGTTGAACACGTTTTGAAGCAACTAAAAATAAAATACACTTAACATTAAGGCCCGGCTAGTCCGCAAAAGCAGTAAAACAAAGCTTTTTGAAAATTTACAAAAAATACTTGTATTATTAGTTCAAGCTCAAATTTTTTGTATGTAAAATTTCGATCTGTTGGCTAGGTTTCGCTAGAAACAAAAACACGATTGCTGAAAAAAATCTCGATAGCTTTATTTTTTGAAAAATATGCCATTTTATTTATTTTTCCCATTTATCTCTAAAGTGTTTAAAGCCATCAAAACCAAATTTACCATGTCAAGTAGCTATTACATTTTTTTAGTGTTCTCTAGAATTACATTTTTGATACGTTTAGTGCATTATTTTATAGTAATTTATTTTACAATAAGTTTGCTCGCGAGCAACCGTCCCGCCGCCTTGCTTCAGCTGTTCACCCGCGCCAGTCTGTCGGTGACTACTGTCAGCGACGGTACTGTGTCGGATTGCATCGCGCGCCAAATAAAACGAATTACTATGGGAAATCATAGAACAAAGAAACCAAAAAATAAGCGAATGCGTAAGCGCCAAATTTTGGCTCATATAGAAATGATGCGATCCCGAAAAAGGTAAATACCCAGTTGCAAGTTATTATTTCCTAGAAATATACATGTAAGTATTTATATAGATCACTCGCACTCGCAGTTCATAAACCTATGAGTTCTATTCATACTCGTATAAAGAAAATGTACTTACTCTTACCTGATGTTCAAATATTTCAGTTATGAAAGATGTGTGAAGTCTGCCAACCCGCATTTGGCCAGCGTGGTAGATTATGGCCTTACCCTTCTTATAATGAGAAGATGGCCCGCGCCCAGCAGTGGGACAGTTTGTACAAACAGGGCTCATAAAAAATAAATGTATACATAAACATACATACACATGCTAGCTGCATCCCGCGGTTTCACCCGCGTAGTGATGAATAATGGTGATAATAATATATATATATATAAATAAATAAATAAATATTTGGGGACATTTCTTACAACACCATCTAGCCCAAACTAAGCAAAGCTTGTACTATGGAACTAGATTGCTGATAGAATACATATATACTTTTATTGTAAATATATACATATGATACATAGAAAAACCCAGACACAGAACAAACACCCATGCTCATCACACATATGTTTGCTCTGGGTGGGGATCGAACCCACGACCTACAGCTTAGCAGGTAGACATACTACCAACTGAGCAATATATATATATTCTGTCAATATAATTATATATATTCTGTCTTTCTCCAGGTCCTAAAGAATTTCTGTTCCAAATTTCATAATTATTGGTTCAGCCGTTTAGCCGTTTAGGTAACAAACAGACAGAGAGACAGACGACAGACAATTTCGCTTTTATAATCTTATATGATTCATACATTTGAAAAACATAACCCACCTTTTTGCACAGTCCGGTAAAAATACACCGCGGTCGCGGCAGGCGGCATATGGCGCGGCATCTTTGAACGCGTCACAGACTTTGAGAGTACCTATATAGGTATACCGCCGTCTGTCGCGCGCCGCCCGCGCCGCGCGTAGGTAGGTAATTTTTACCCGATTGCGTAAGGAGGGTTGTTTATCGAGTATATGTATGTTTGTATTTATGTATGTAAGGGTGTATGTGGGTGTATATCTATGTATGTACTATGCATATTTTTAGATTACCTCCTACAGCCTAAACAGCTTGACCGATTTTGATGTGCTAGGTGTCGTTAGATTCGTCTTTACTCCCTGAATATCATATGCTATATTATATTTTTTGTAACGCATTTTTTGTACTCTTGCAAAAATAAAATAAAATGTTTTTTCATAACCTAGAACTTCTTCGTGATAAATAAGAAATAAGTAATTTTACTGGAATAAAAAATACACACTTCAACTTTTTACAGCGATTTTACGTATACATATATTACGTATTTGAGTATAAAATATTTTAGATAGGTAGTTTCATAACATTTATATTTCCACCACAAATACAGGATGTTAGGTTAGGTTAGGTTAGTTAGGTACATTTATCAGTGATCGACCTTGTTAGCATTATTCTTGTATATTGCAGATCAAAGAAGCATCTTGAAGTAATCAACGAGTCTTTGATAACATTAGAGCCAGTTGATTTGAATACTTCTAGGATTGAGTGAGCACTACAACCTTATTTATTTTACAAAAAATGAGGTTTATGCACATATATTTTTTTAACTGCAAATTTGTATGAATTGGTAGGTAGACCAGCAATTTATGTGAAAACCTCACGCAAAAAAGTAAAATAAATTATAATGCACCTGTTTGTATAATTAAAATATATCTTATGTGCATTAGCCTCGTTGTAATGATAAAATGTGTGGTTGCTACAACGTTTACTTTGATATTACAGAACGACCGTCAATGAAAACTCGCTTAATCTGTCCCGTACTCCACCATGTGAGAGTAATAACATCGACATGTGAGTTGTGATATAGTTGTGAGAATAGAACATAAAAAAGAAATAAAACAGGCACGAATACTGCAACCAAAGAAGATGAAATATGCTACAACTGAAAGATCTGTAAATTTTTTGATATTGTACTACGGTTGTTTTTTATATTTTTATTATGGGAAACTTTAGCTTGACCACCGATCCCGCTAGTTTTGAACGACGTTTACGGTCTACGATGGAGCGCGTTTGCTTAGAAAAACTCTATTTTAATTGCGATTGCGACGTTCTGTTACATAATGTAGGTATAATAATGTGAATCAAAGAAAATCCGTTCAGGTAGCGTATGCTGAAATTTTTCAAGGCTGTACGTTAAAAATAACAACAAAGCGCTCTGTTTTGTTAAATAATGTAGATTCAAACCCATTTCTTTCTATAATCGCATTAGGTGTAAAATTATGCACTTCGGGGATAAAGGTGTTTTGTCTTGGGCGAGATTGAATCCCTCGTTACACTCCGGATTCTAAATTTGTAACTCTGTAAATATGTAAATCTGCAAATCTGTAAATCTGCAAATCTGTAAATCTGTTAATCAATAAACAAACAAAATAGACAACTTATTATTTATATTATTTGTAGTAAACTCTCTCAGGATCTTTTTAAAACCTACAATAATTGTAAGTTATTTTGTTATAAAAATCCAAAGTACTAGACCATGGGCGTAGCTATAACTTTCTCATGGGGGGGGTCCACGGGTACAAAAATTTTACTACTATTTGCCTCTTTATTTGCGCAGACTATACGCAGACGAGTACTGGTTCCTAAATGTCAATCTTAGTTTAAAAACATTAAAATACACGACTAAGTCTGCCAACCCGCACTTGGCCAGCGTGGCAGACTATGGCCTAACCCCTTCTCACAATGAGAAGATGGCCCGTTCCCAGCAGTGGGACAGTTTGTACAAACAGGGCTGATAAAAAAAAAAAAAAAAAAAAAAAAAAATACACGAAAATTAAGCTACGGACAAACGTATAACTGTAAATAAAGTGTATAAGTAACGTCGGAACATTATTAATTCATATTATACTAGATATGATTACGAGTGAAATTTAATTCGATTTAAAGAGCGCTCAACATTTGCATGACTCAAGTAAACAAATCATAGGTAATAAGTATGCGCGAGCGAAGCGAGCGCGAAAATAGTTGTAGTGTTTTTATAGTAACATGATTTATTTCTCGTATTAGTGAGCCCACAGTACTTCTATGGTAAAATAGTAATAATGCGCGAGCGAAGCGAGCGCGAAATTTTTTAAGGTTTTTAAAATGAAATCTTGGAAGTGATTTGATTCATTGATCGTGTTAGCGAGCCTAGGTGTTTGTGGCCCAGATGAACCAAACAAGTATATTAATGTGTTAAAAGAAAAATGGAATACCCGACTGAATAAGAGTGACTTTTACGCTATCAAAAATTATATATACAACTATTTGAATGCATTGATTGCCAGTTTATTATTCCTAAATTTAAACTTAAGACTTTATAGAAAATTACAAACATACCTACGCGGTACTCCCTTGCAGGTGGAAAATAAATTTTGGTTAGTGATTATTTTTTGGTCAAGTATTTGATTGTATTAGCACAGCATATTAAAAGTTGTTCGATTTTATTTACGTAAAAAATATTTTTTATATAAAATTGGCTTGGATCAAATTGAAATTTTTGTGGAATATTTATGTTTTTGTTTACGATATATCTACGACTGATTTTTAACGATGTTATTTTCTAGTTTTACGAAGGACGTTTTTTTTTAGGAGTTTATTCAGACATTTCATATCTTCAAAATGTGGCCATGCGCGAGCGAAGCGAGCGCGAAAATTTTTGAAGCATATTAATGCTTCAAAAACATACTTAATTTGCTTCTTTGTAAGAATAAAAATGCGTAAAATCACTGTAAAAGATTACAAATGCGCATTCTGTAGAATAATTTAAAAAAAAACACTTGTTTATTACGAAATAATTCGTTAGAGGTTACGATAAAAAAAAAAAAATTTGCAAGAGATGTATTATTATTATTATTACAAAAATTATAGCCTGTGACATTCTGGAAGCGAAGACAAATGTAATGACACCTCGCACATCAAAATCGGACAAGCCGTTCAGGCTGTAGGCTGTCATATAGAATCATACAAACATACTCGTACATACACTCGAAAAACATTACCCTCCTTCTTATGCAGTCGAGTAAAATATATAGTTTCGATTTGTTTGCGCGTTTGTAGTATGCGCAGGCTAAGGATGGACTAAGGTCATACTGCATCTCTAGTAAAACTGTCGTTATGACAACCGCGCATCAGGTACTTTTGTAACATCCGTGCCATCCGCGATAATCCGGCATTATGATAGCACTTAATTTTTTTTTCGGCCAATGCCATGGGGGGGGTCCGGACCCCCTGGACCCCCCCCTTATATACGCCCATGTACTAGACCGATATTGATAAAATTTATATGGGACCACTTCTGAAATCACTTACCAAAGAAAAAATAATCTTCAAAATCGATTCACAATTGGTGGAGTAATCGGTGAACAAACATACAAAAAACATAGTCAAATTGAAAACCTCCTTCTTTTTGGAAGTCAGTTAACTAATGGTATTGCAATATAATTATAAAATTAACCTTGTTGTGTCTGCTTGTGTTTATTACCTAACATCCTGTATAGACCTTTACATTATTGTCAAAGATATTTACGTGATATATTTGACCTGTAATATGTAATTCTAACCAATATTTATGAAATTTGGACAGGAGATTCTTCAAGACCTGGAGAAGGACAAAGGCTATATTTTATCATAATCATCATCGTTTTTCATCGCTACGCAGGTTACACCGCAGGAGCATAGCTATTATTTTATAAATGTGATAATTTAGTGCTTTATGTGAGTTAGTGAGTTGCTTGTTGAATGGAGATAGATATACCCACTTAGTATGACATACTTAGGCTTTTATCCCGGAAAAATGAACGAGTACGAGTAGTAAATTATTATTTCATAGATTTTCAAGAAATAAGCTTATAGATTGATATCAGTATATCACAACTTACTTGCCACTACAATGTAATGAAGATGTGGCTCAGACGAGTCGCGCGCCGCGCGGCGAGACTCGAGCGCGGCGCGGCGCGCGGCGGATCGGTATCGCACTAAACGTACGCCACGATTTGTGCGGACTTCGCGCTCTCATAAAACGCGGAACTATGCCGTAAACTGAGGTAGCGTAAAATACCTAAATTTCTGGACAAGCCTCGCCTTAATATATTATTCATTTCGTGATGACAATTTGAAACGAATAGAAACAATTACCTAGTATGAATTACTTTCAGTGCATAAACTCTATAGTATCAGTGGGTCCCAAACTAGGCGAAGCCTGTATTTTGGTGACCCTATCAGTGCGTTTTACAAATGAATTTTGCGCGTGACTACATTTCAGGAATTTTTATAAAATCAGAATTTAAATGTTTACTATTATTTGTATTCATGCACATATGTACATGTGTGTGTGTGTGTGGTGGGTGGGAAGTAAGGGTGTATATATGTGTATGTGTGTGTGACGTGAGTGTGTTTGCGAATATGGGAGTGAGCGGAATGCTAAAATTCCACTCGTGTTTACTTAATATCGTATTATACTTAACTCGTGTTTTTATTATTTAGTTTTTCGGTATTACGTAACAGTTGTTCTTTAAACTATAATTATTTTTATGTTTGTCGCGCGATTACTTCAACAATTATAAATTGATTTTGATAATGCTTTTTTGTTTGGTAGGGCACACTTCAGAGGTGGTCCCATATAAATTTTATCAAAATCGGTTGAATAATTGGGTTTTTAAAATAAAATAACTGAAAAAAAAACAGTTAAGTTAAGTAAACGAAACTGCGTATTTTGAAGTCGGTTGTTCTTTTTTTTAAACTGTTTTTATGATTCATTACAATTTATTCAAGATCAGAGATGCGACTTGTGGGTCGAGCTAACCCCGAAAAAAAACTGAAAGTGGTCAACTTAGCCCGCGGGCTTAGTGGGCTGCGGGCTCAGTTAACCACCGGATCCTAGTTTTGTGTTTAAACTAATATTACCCAAACGTGATGTCAGATATTTTTAGGGTGCGGAAAAGAATAGTGGCTCCACCCTCTATATACCCATTTTTTTTAACTTTTGTTTTGGTGCAGCAAGCGCTTACAAAAAAAAAGCTACAGAGAGCCGTCGTGCTACTTTTCTGGGAATTCTAGTAGCCTTTGAACGTAACCTATTTTTTTTTTTTTTTTAAAACAATATTCTATCAGATGAAAATAATTAATAACTTAAAGAAGCTAATAAATTACACAACTATTTTATCAAAACCACAATATGAGGGCTAAGTTTCTATTTTTTTATAACTATCCATCAAATATTAAATATACTATACATCAAATATTTAATCTTTACAACACCCGCTCGGTAGTCGGCTTGCCAAGTTTTGATACTTTAGTCCCGATAGCGCCTGCGAGACCAAGCGCTAAGCCGCTACGGACAGTTGGCTTACTTGTAAGGTTGTCAGCACTAAGCCCCGAGACACGTCTGAGTCTGACCAAGAACATGATTCACACTCGCAGCTTGCTCAGACTAATCACTAAGGGCTGATACTCTGCTGTTGATATTAATGTAATTATGACAAATCTTCGCCAACATATTTACAGCCACACCAAGATGCGTAAGGGCAAATAACTGTCACGTATACTTATAAAGTATCAAACATATTTCATAAAAACTTTTGGCAATTTTTTTAATAATTTTACAAGTTTTTTTTTAATAAATAAATTTTATTGCGGCTAAAAACTAGTTATGCCACGTAATGAAAAAGTTGATAATAATGAAATAAAACCATATTTCATTATCATTAACCGACTTCAAAAAAGGAGGTTATCAATTCGACCTGTATGTTTGTAATATTGTCAGAATTGCACAATTTTTGTGTATGTTACTCTATACTAGCTTCTAAACATGTGTGCCAAATTTCATAAGTGTATGTATATTTGTATGTTTGTCCACGCATTACGCAGAAACTAGAAGTCGTATATCAAAAATTTTGTACATATTTTATTGTACTTATTAGAAAGTTAGGATTAACTTACCGGTCAAAGTCAAAGACAAAGTAATTTATTGATAAATATAAATTTACAAGTCTTGTATACAATAGTATACAACTAAACAACAATAAATACTATTTCATTAGCATTCATAGAATATAATTATAATGATACCATTAGAAATTACAAAAAGTAAGTAAGTTCGTATAGACTGAGTGGCCAGCCCTATTGTCAGAGTTATTAAGCCGCCGAAAGGCCTCTGACTTGGCTTGACGATTGTTGAACAACCGGGACCTACAATTTAACGTGTCATCCGACCCACGGTAGTGCTCAGAAAGAAATGCCACTCACGGTCACCCATCCGAAGACTGACCGGTCCGTCCGTTGCTTAACATTGATGATCGTTCGGGAACACCTAGTCAAGCTACGCCACGAGCGCTACTAGAAGTTAGAAATTACAATGTTGATAATATACTCAAATGTCATATTAAATTTTATTATTACAATATCATGGCGATGAATTGAAATGTCACAGTCCTCATTTTGTTATATTCTTATTGTCACTAATATGAACTCATAAAAATCGGTTGTGTGTGTCGCGTTGTAATTGATATCATATAAATATAATTATTTGCTAGATCATTATTATCACAAACTAATCATACATAAAAATCATACATTACTTTGATTAGTTTGTGATAATAATGATGTGCTGTTTGATTTATCAGTTCCAAGTTTCTATGAATTAAAAATAAATACATGTATATATAAACTAAATGTGAACATACTAGCTGTGCCTCGTGACTTCACCCACGTAGTGATTTAAATCAATGATGATAATGTAAACAAACAGGCTCTGCACATGTGGCTACTATACTAATTATAAAGCTAGAGTAAAGAAAATAAAAATTTATCAACGCATTGTCTCACCACCACTTAAGCCCACAGAAAATGTATTTTTAATAAAAAGATATCATATTTGTTAAAAATGCTTTCATTTTTATTAAAAACAGGTCTCATCCTCCCAATACTCACGTAATTTACCCTAAACTGGCAGCCCTGTTGTCGTGACCGCCTGTCATCCGACATAAGTGATGGCGTGCCGCGCCGACGTAACCACCTGATTTATTACTTCCGAGCCCCCCCCCCCCCTCCTCCTTCTCCCCCTCCCCGCACCGGGGGAAGCGGAGAAAGGGGGTCTGTGTACCGACAGCACGGTAATTGCAGTTGGTTTATGGAATAGGTGGATGTACTCACAACGATGAACGGGTTAGAATTATGAATTGTAAGAACGTACGTAGGTATACTGTGTAGTTTTCCAATTATAGTAATGTATTACTTGCTATTAATATGCTTTGTTGTGAGAGTAACAAATACTTAATGATAAACGATTTGAAATAGGAAATAACCTGTACTTTATTTGAAGTGACTTTACTTTTATGTCAAATTACGGGTAAACTTACATAATTTAAAAAACCGTTAATTATCTCTTATGAAGTTAATTAAATCCAAATAATAAGTTAACCATATTTTGTTGACTAATTTCAACGGCACATAAATTAAAATACCTTATAATATTGTTTACGCTTAGAAATACTCAACCCTGAATTTTTAGCCTAAAATATTTTTTTTTAAATACAGTTTTTTACAAGAAAAACCACTGAAATTAACAACTATTACGATAGTTTTTTCTTATTTAATAGGCTAAAATAAACAGAAAAAAGTCTAAAAAATGACAATAAACTGTACGAATTATCAAAATAATAAAAATACCTAGTTATCATCATACATACTAGGTAATTTGCACGCTATGTTTATCATAAATAACTCGTACGACCCAATTACGCTAAATTACGCGAATTAATATCTACCTACACTGCGCGTGTACAAATGTCGACGAATTATCAAGTCATACGATACTTTGTTCCCTTGTCAAAACAAACAAGCAGTAATTCTGTTATTAATTTCAGCCTTTTTCAAAGATTATTTACGCTGACAATGGTTCATGGTGTCAGTACAAAGTCATTGGCATGAATGTCAACGAATGTGAAATATACTAATTTAACGTTGATATAATTTTTAATAATGTCGCCAATTAACGCTGCCCATTTACACGCACGTTTTTATGTCAGAAAGCACTTATAATGTGAGCGTTAAAATGCTGTGTTGGCACGTAAGCCTACCGTATAAGTAAATATCGATTGATATTTTGTATTTTATTGTTAAATTAAAAATCGTATACACACACACTTTAAATTATTATTTATCTAAATCAGCAGCATCTTATTATTCCTCTATTTGAATTTATTTAACGATAATAGTCTGTCTTATTCATAAACGTCTAATAGACGCATTTTAGTTGATAAGTCAGACGGGAATTATTATGTAGACTTAGATTATATACCTCTAGATTCCGTGTTCAAATACTAAGCGCATCGTTCAATTTGAAGCAAAAACGTTTTACGTGTGTGAGTGAGCCGCCTATCGTGGGTGTATTGCTTACACCATTTACATTTGTGTGCACGATGTTTGTGATACCAGTGCATAGATATTTCCCCAAAACATAGAGACTTAAAAAAATATTTGGGGTCGATATTATTCAACCGGAAAAAACCTAACATTACTGTTTAAAGCATGAAAGTCCAAATTAGGCTCGTTTGCTTTGGTTTCTTAAGCACTTTCTGCTTCATATGATGACGAGAGTCTGACGAAGGTATCAGATGATTGCCACTGGAACACCCTGATGGAAAGGACTAAGACAGTCCAGTTTGGGCTCGTTTGCTTTGGTGTCTTAAGCACTTTCTGCTTCATAATATGATGACGAGGGTCTGACGAAGGTATCAGATGATTGCCACTGGAACACCCTGATGGAAAGGACTAACACAGTCCAGTTTGGGCTCGTTTGCTTTGGTGGCTTAAGCACTTTCTGCTTCATAATATGATGACGAGGGTCTGACGAAGGTATCAGATGATTGCCACTGGAACACCCTGATGGAAAGGACTAAGACAGTCCAGTTTGGGCTCGTTTGCTTTGGTGGCTTAAGCACTTTCTGCTTCATAATATGATGACGAGGGTCTGACGAAGGTATCAGATGATTGCCACTGGAACACCCTGATGGAAAGGACTAAGACAGTCCAGTTTGGGCTCGTTTGCTTTGGTGTCTTAAGCACTTTCTGCTTCATATGGTGACGAGGGTCTGACGAAGGTATCAGATGATTTTCACTGGAACACCCTGGTGGAAAGGACTAAAACAGTCTAGTTTGGGCTCGTTTGCTTTGGTGGCTTAAGCACTTTCTGCTTCATATGATGACGAGGGTCTGACGAAGGTATCAGATGATTGCCACTGGAACACCCTGGTGGAAAGGACTAAGACAGCCCAGTTTGGGCTGGTTTGTTATGGTGTCTTGAGCACTTTCTGCTACATATGATGACGAGGGTCTGACGAAGGTATAAGATGATTTCCCCTGGAACACCCTGGTGGAAAGGACTACGACAGTCTAGTTTGGGCTCGTTTGCTTTGGTTTCTTAAGCACTTTCTGCTTCATATGATGACCAGGGTCTGACGAAGGTATCAGATGATTGCCAATGGAACACTCTGATGGAAAGGACTAACACAGTCCAGTTTGGGCTCGTTTGCTTTGGTGGCTTAAGCACTTTCTGCTTCATAATATGATGACGAGGGTCTGACGAAGGTATCAGATGATTGCCACTGGAACACCCTGATGGAAAGGACTAAGACAGTCCAGTTTGGGCTCGTTTGCTTTGGTGTCTTAAGCACTTTCTGCTTCATATGGTGACGAGGGTCTGACGAAGGTATCAGATGATTTTCACTGGAACACCCTGGTGGAAAGGACTAAAACAGTCTAGTTTGGGCTCGTTTGCTTTGGTTTCTTAAGCACTTTCTGCTTCATATGATGACGAGGGTCTGACAAAGGTATCAGATGATTTCCACTGGAATACCCAGGTGGAAAGGACTAAGACAGTCCAGTTTGGGCTCGTTTACTTTGGTTTCTTAAGCACTTTCTGCTTCATATGATGACGAGGGTCTGACGAAGGTATCAGATGATTGCCACTAGAACACCCTGGTGGAAAGGACTAAGACAGTCCAGTTTGGGCTGGTTTGTTATGGTGTCTTGAGCACTTTCTGCTACATATGATGACGAGGGTCTGACGAAGGTATAAGATGATTTCCCCTGGAACACCCTGGTGGAAAGGACTACGACAGTCTAGTTTGGGCTCGTTTGCTTTGGTTTCTTAAGCACTTTCTGCTTCATATGATGACCAGGGTCTGGCGAAGGTATCAGATGATTGCCAATGGAACACTCTGATGGAAAGGACTAACACAGTCCAGTTTGGGCTCGTTTGCTTTGGTTTCTTAAGCACTTTCTGCTTCATATAATGACGAGGTTCTGACGAAGGTATCAGATGATTGCCAATGAAACACCCTGATGGAAAGGACTAACACAGTCCAGTTTGGGCTCGTTTGCTTTGGTGGTAATATTGTCAAGGTGACGGTAGAGGGTCACTTAAAATAAATAAAAATATTAAAAAAACGACTGCGTCAATATCTGCCATCTTTATTAAATTCATTGCAGAACTAAAAAGATAGAAACAAGATTTTAATTTGAATATTTTATTTTCAGCGTTCCGACAGCGTTGTCAACGCTGTCGGACGCATAACGGAGGCATAACACGCTCACTTCTCATAATTTGGTTGGTGATATATGTAGACTCTCTCGACTCGGAGTGAACAGATGCCTCCGACTGCGTTTGTGAACACTGTCAATTAAGATTATTCAAAACCAAAAATGGAAAAAAATGGGACGCCACGTGCGTTAACATTTTCACCGCCTGTCACTTGAGTCGCTCGGTCCACGCATCGGGGGCGGCTGTTGAGGATGCTGCGAATAAAAAACGCCAGAAGTATGCGGCTTTGGAGGTGAGGTATGATTTTGTACCCATTGCTGTCGAGAACATGGGTAGCTGGGGCACTGAAGCCAAAAGTTTGATTCACGAGTTAGGGCGCCGGATACGGGAAAAGTGTAGTGACCCCCGCTCCGGCTCCTACCTGGTGCAAAGGTTGTCCATCGCTATTCAACGCGGTAACGCAGCTAGAGTCATGGGTACTTTTGCGCCTGGTAAAGTTCGGGGCGGGCTTTTTGGCTGAGCTTAACTGAGCTTACAGGTTTTTTTAATATATTATTAATGAAATGACGTTGTTGATGACTTGTAAACCAAAATAAAATATTCAATTTGAAATCTTGTTTCTATCTTTTTAGTTCTGCAATGAATTTAATAAAGATGGCAGATATTGACGCAGTTGTTTTTATTTTAATATTTTTATTTATTTTAAGTGCCCCTCTACCGTCACCTTGACAATATTATTTTCGTGATGGCGGCATGTTCAGTTTCATCAAAATTGAATAGTTGTCCAATCAGGTTCGTCATTATTTTAAACATAAGAAATTTGTGGTATGTTTCTGATATTATTTGTTTTTCTTTTAAATGCCACCGTAAACCTTGTTCTGAAAACCAGCACACTGTAAATACATTTTTTGAAGTGTAATTACTTACTTATTTTTATGCAGTAAAAAGTGCTCAAGATACCAAAGCGAACGAGCCTAAACGGGACTGTCTTAGTAATTTCCACTAGGGTGTTCCAGTGCCAATCATCTGATACATTTGTCAGACTCTCGTCATCATATGAAGCAGAAAGTGCTTAAGACACAAAAGCAAACGAGCCCAAACTGGACTGTGTTAGTCCTTTCCATCAGGGTGTTCCATTGGTAATCATCTGATACCTTCGTCAGACCCTCGTCATCATATGAAGCAGAAAGTGCTTAAGAAACCAAAGCAAACGAGCCCAAACTAGACTGTTTTAGTCCTTTCCACCAGGGTGTTCCAGTGGAAATCATCTGATACCTTCGTCAGACCCTTGTCATCATATGAAGCAGAAAGTGCTTAAGACACCAAAGCAAACGAGCCCAAACTGGACTATCTTAGTTCTTTCCACCAGGGTGTTCCAGTGGCAATCATCTGATACCTTCGTCAGACCCTCGTCATCATATGAAGCAGAAAGTGCTTAAGACACCAAAGCAAACGAGCCCAAATTGGACTGTGTTAGTCCTTTCCATCAGGGTGTTCCAGTGGCAATCATCTGATACCTTCGTCAGACCCTCGTCATCAAATGAAGCAGAAAGTGCTTAAGACACCAAAGCAAACGAGCCCAAACTGGACTGTGTTAGTCCTTTCCATCAGGGTATTCCATTGGAAATCATCTGATACCTTCGTCAGACCCTCGTCATCATATGAAGCAGAAAGTGCTTAAGAAACCAAAGCAAACGAGCCCAAACTAGACTGTTTTAGTCCTTTCCACCAGGGTGTTCCAGTGGAAATCATCTGATACCTTCGTCAGACCCTTGTCATCATATGAAGCAGAAAGTGCTTAAGACACCAAAGCAAACGAGCCCAAACTGGACTGTCTTAGTCCTTTCCATCAGGGTGTTCCAGTGGCAATCATCTGATACCTTCGTCAGACCCTCGTCATCATATGAAGCAGAAAGTGCTTAAGAAACCAAAGCAAACGAGCCCAAATTGGACTGTCTTAGTCCTTTCCACCAGGGTGTTCCAGTGGCAATCATCTGATACCTTCGTCAGACCCTCGTCACCATATGAAGCAGAAAGTGCTTAAGACACCAAAGCAAACGAGCCCAAACTGGACTATCTTAGTTCTTTCCACCAGGGTGTTCCAGTGGCAATCATCTGATACCTTCGTCAGACCCTCGTCATCATATGAAGCAGAAAGTGCTTAAGACACCAAAGCAAACGAGCCCAAATTGGACTGTGTTAGTCCTTTCCATCAGGGTGTTCCAGTGGCAATCATCTGATACCTTCGTCAGACCCTCGTCATCAAATGAAGCAGAAAGTGCTTAAGACACCAAAGCAAACGAGCCCAAACTGGACTGTGTTAGTCCTTTCCATCAGGGTATTCCATTGGAAATCATCTGATACCTTCGTCAGACCCTCGTCATCATATGAAGCAGAAAGTGCTTAAGAAACCAAAGCAAACGAGCCCAAACTAGACTGTTTTAGTCCTTTCCACCAGGGTGTTCCAGTGGAAATCATCTGATACCTTCGTCAGACCCTTGTCATCATATGAAGCAGAAAGTGCTTAAGACACCAAAGCAAACGAGCCCAAACTGGACTGTCTTAGTCCTTTCCATCAGGGTGTTCCAGTGGCAATCATCTGATACCTTCGTCAGACCCTCGTCATCATATGAAGCAGAAAGTGCTTAAGAAACCAAAGCAAACGAGCCCAAATTGGACTGTCTTAGTCCTTTCCACCAGGGTGTTCCAGTGGCAATCATCTGATACCTTCGTCAGACCCTCGTCACCATATGAAGCAGAAAGTGCTTAAGACACCAAAGCAAACGAGCCCAAACTGGACTGTCTTAGTCCTTTCCATCAGGGTGTTCCAGTGGCAATCATCTGATACCTTCGTCAGACCCTCGTCATCATATGAAGCAGAAAGTGCTTAAGAAACCAAAGCAAACGAGCCCAAATTGGACTGTCTTAGTCCTTTCCACCAGGGTGTTCCAGTGGCAATCATCTGATACCTTCGTCAGATCCTCGTCATCATATGAAACAGAAAGTGCTTAAGACTAAGAGTCAATAGGTACCTAATAAAACTCTTTCGTCACTTTTCCATTTTTGGCCAAAAACAAAGCGTATCATTGGTAAATATATTTTACACCCTTGGCAACACCAAGCATTATGGCGCTATATTTCAATATTTTTTAATTCATTTTAAATTTCGGTTTGTCATTTTGCTATGAAATACATCAGAAAATTGAATATTTACTTAAGAAATGTGATGTTTACACACTTTTCTTTTTTTCCTGGATGTTTTTTACAGCACAAACTGATATTTTTTTATTAAAACATTTATATTCGTTATATCATCACTCGGCGAGCGCTCCTGAATGACTGATGGGCATTTGGCGGGGGCCGGGAGGGGGGTCGATCGGAGATGTCAATATCAGTGCCTTTTTAGTGGAAGTTTTTACTGAGCGCTTACTAGGCATCTAGACAATATATAATCTAAGTATGTAGAATAACAAATCGTTTTTATTGGCAAAAATTAACAAAGGATATTCTTTATAGATAAAATGCACTTATTAGACTTTTATCAACAAAGCAGTGAAATTAAATGGAACAGATATCCTTATTCTAGTAATAAATATATTTTTAAATTGTTTTAATATTACAAACAATACCACATGAAAAAGCAAAATTAGCCACACGAAGCTTCATAACAACCATTTCCCTATGCACGGGCGCCGCGCGTGACAGCCGCTGTCATGCTCGTCACAGCGGCTGACAGACGTGACATGTCACGCTGACACCGCGCCGCCCAGGGGGTTGAAAAATGACGTACGCAATGTTGTCACGTATGAATGCGGTCACGGATTGGTTGTTATAATGAGGTGATAATTTTTTGCTAATATGTAAGAATGCATGTTAAATATTTTTTTAAATCCAAGTTAACAATAAGTATTTAACAACAACGGGAATTAAATATAACTTATCAAAGTAAGTCATTCGCGCGGCGCGCATTGTATGGAAATTATTAAGCCCTGATCCGATGCCAGAGTGCTATTAGATATATAGGTTTAACGCCATATACCTACTTACTTGCATATTTAAAAAAACTTAAAAAGTAGGACGAATTAAATAAGTAGTCATTTTATGTAGGTCATAGTAATTATGACAACGCACTTTATTTAGGATTTAGGTCTTCAAATCTGATAACTACAAAATGCAGCTGATTTTATTGCAAATAATTTGATAGCAGACTTAAGTATACGCTTTAATAGTACCTACTTTAGGTAGGTATTCTTTGCAATATAATTATTATGTCTTATTGTGAAAATGCATAACATATTAATTTTAATTTTAGAAACGACGGTAGGTACTGGAGTCAATTCATCTAAACTAATGAAAATTCTTAAATTCCGAAAAAAAACTTAAAATATTTGGAAATTTTCGTTCGTTTTTTAAAATTTAGTTATGTATTTTAAATATTTTAATTATGTAAGTCGCGTCTTTTAAATAGCTCTTAATTACATATATGCTAATGTCGTCATAGTAAATTGGGGACTGGGGGACCCAAGATAATTCTCAATTATTTCAATGCTCGTTCATTTTATGGTGCGAAGTGTATCTATCTATATCCCTTATTATCTATCTATCTATTTAGCCCTTTATTTAGTATCATCCACCCACTATTGGTATAGACTATAGACCCCCTCTTGGTCACGCTATCCTTTCCAGTCCTGTGCAAGCTCATCCATCCATTGCCAATCGTCGTGCTAGCATCGAAGCCTACATTTTACAAAATCACTGAGTAGCTATCATTTAATATCATAGATACTGTTAATTATTGTGCCGTTAGTTACCTTAATACGATTATAATCAATAATGACAGCTAAAATGAATTATTGCCGTCAATTTCATCCTCCACTTAGCAATAAACCACGCTCGGATACGAGTGAATCCATTCAACCGTTGCATAAATCGGTCAACCTTCACAAACACATCGTGTCAAACCGCTCCCCGCTTATTAACAGTCACCAAATAAACATCAATTACGCTTTCCACAAACGTCCGCTCGCGGTGACAGTTGACACGCGGTCTGACAGTTTTGACAGATCGCGGCCGCGTGGATTATGTCATATTAAACTCTATAATAATGAAGCGGGGATAAAAAGCTGATAACGAGTTGGGCGGCCAGTTACGACATAAAATACATTAATATATAATTATATTAACAGAATCTTCAAAGAGGTAGGTATATTTATTTTAAAATATTGTATATATAAATTACATAATATATCTATGAATATTAGTAGTTCCTCTGTCACACAGCAAACAAAACTGACTTTTTAACCGACTTCGAAAAGGAGGAGGTTGTCAATTCGTACCGTATTTTTTTTTACCCGACTGCGTAAGAAGGAGGGTTATGTTTTTCGAGTGTATGTATGTATATTTCTTTGACACGCCCTAGAGCCTAAACGGCTTGACCGATTTTGATGTGAGTGGTGTCAAGTCAATAGATTCGTCTTAGTTGTAAGAGTGACACTGGGTACATCAAAATTTAAAAAAATCATAAGATAGGCTGCAAAAACCTCTTTTCTGCAGTCGGGTATTTTGTTTTTCTTTTAACATTGATACTTGTTTATGTATGTACGCGAATTACTCCGGCATTCGAGAACCAATTTTTGTGTTTCCTGAATTGGTGTATAGAGAAAGCTCCCAAGTTGGTCCCATAATTATTGATATATTTGACGACCCGATGATTTTATACCGATTATTCCCGTCTGCTCAATATGCTACACGTCTAGCAAAAAAATTGATTTTTAAATGGTGTGAGATGTTTTTTTTTCTTTTCAGCTGTGGTTGCTACGTACTGATATTATACACATGTTTTGCGTTGTAATATCCACCAAAATAGTTTATTCCTCCTATTACAGATTTTTTTAAGCTCCCAGCAATATACGGGTACAGGTCAACGCTAAACCTAAATTCGTTTTACCATCCAAGTAAATAATGACGAGCCAAACCGTAAAAAATAGCTATTTTAAAACTTAAACAAACATTACGATTTATATTTAAGAGGCAGTGAGGTTTAATGATATTACGCTTTCTGTACTAAAAACGTGCGTGAATGACATTTTCCGACGTCTCTGAATCCAAGCTAAGCCCGTGTTGTCAGCAGTGACATCAGAGGGATTACCTTTTTGAAGGTTTATTTTAAAACTTTAAGGAACTTTGTAGGAATTAAGAGAAACTTTGTTGTGTCCAAACAAAAAAAAAATAGAAAAATGTTTTCTATCCCATAATATTATCCAATTTTGATGATGCTTTATTATTAAATTCCTATGGGGTTAACTCCGAAATTAGGTAAGTAAAAGTAAAAATGTTGAAAAACAAACCGTAGCCACTAATAATCATATACAAATAAATGTCAAAAACATGATATTTAGGGTTAGAAAATATATTTCTTTTTTTTTTATTACGCAACTTACAGGCGAAACTTGCCGTGACAATAGTATGCCCGAAGATCTGTAAAAATAAACATTGATATGAGTCTGTTCAGAAAGAGAACTAATGTGAGTATGGAGGACGCTACACTACTGCTGTCCTTATTTTATAATTTTGTTAGACTAGCAGCAAAATTGAAACTCTTATTCCCATTTTTGCCATTTACGAGTACTTCCTTATCTAAACAGACTTACAAGGTTTTTAATTTCAAATATTATGTATAATAAATAACTAGTCAAATTCGCAAAATAGAACGTATAACTATCCATTTTTTTTTAAATTTTTTTTTTAACCTAGTCTGTCCCACTCCTGGGCAAAGGTCTCCCCCATTTCCTTCCATAAATCACGGTCCATCGCTGCCAGGAGGCAGCGATGGACCGTGATTTATGGAAGTGATTTATTTCGTGATGATTGGCAGGAGCCAATCATCACGAAATGCCTCAAGGTCGTCACGCCAGCGTTTTTTAGGCCTTCCAGCGCAACGTCTTCCATCAGGAACCCACTGTGTGACGATCCTGGCCCATCGATCAGGATATAACTATCCAAATTAATCACACTAATATTATCAAGGCGAAAATTTGTGTTTGAATGTTTGTTACTTATTCACGCTCAAACGGTTGATCGGTGTTGATGAAATTTGGTATGTAAGTAGCTGACACCCTGGATTAATACACAGGCTATTTTTTATCCCGAAAAATAATATCTCCTTTGATATAATTTACGTAAAACAGGGAGTAGCACCGCGGGGCGCAGCTAGTTTTTAATAAATCTGTGATATTTTCTAAACTAAGAAGTACTTTGATATAACAACGCGGTATTAATTAGACGACAAAAATGTATAAAAAACACAAGAAACAAGTTTCATTAAATTTTCAAACAAAAAGTTGACTGTAAGCACCGGAGATAACTGCCAACAATAAACACAAAAGATTACGTTTAACCGCAAAAACATTTCTAAAAAGTCTCGATAACAATCTCCACAGTTTCCAGTGTCATTCGCTAGTGAAAAAAAAGTAAAAAGCTGCCGGCGTGGCACCGCGGTGGGCGCAACCATGCGTCATAATTTTGACAGGTCGCTTGACAGCCGGCTTGACAAGCCGCCTGATGGCCGCGCCGACGCTTCACAGATTATATGGCTTGATGGATTAATTTAAGGGTATCAGATAGTATTCACTTTATTAGAGCGTACGTAGATTGTAATCAAAATAGTTTTATAATGATTCCACTTCTGATGTTAGGTAACGTTGGAGGTTTATAATGTTAGTAAAATGTATGATTTGTAATGATTATACGTAATGTGGGAGGCGCGGTGTCTTGTTTCCAATGAACGGTTATGTGGGGTAATGGGGACTTAATTTTATGATTTTTATGAGGTACGCCATTATAATAATGGCTTACACCTCTTCGGCGTAAGAAAGCGATGTAAATTGTTAAGGCGTAACTACGAGAGGTTATAATTGCTTCTTAGAACATTAAAAATAACAAGAGAGATTTCGTATTTTGCATAATTTTATTTTTCAAGCTTCGTAGCTTATCATTAACGCTTCAAATTGTCGTAAATAATCTTTAACCGACTATCCAAAAAAGAGCGATGTTTTTTTTATGTTGAAGTAGTACTTAAATATATATTTTCGTTTTTCTGTTGTGTGCTAGAATTAGAAAAGCAAAAGTAAATATCTTAGTTTGTTACATTTCACGGTTCAACGGCTCGACAGATTTTGATACAAGTAGGCATAGTAGAGACTACGCAAGTCTCTACTAAGGCAAAAAAAAGGCACAGTCTTTTCACCCGACTGCGTAAGAACCTCCAACGAAGATTTTCGTAATAAACAAGTGATTTTACTAGGATTGTTCTAAAGAATGCGCATTTATAATTTTATATAATGATTTTACGCATACTTTGTCACAGTAAACGTACACTCAACAGCGTATCAAGCGTTACGAAATCGTAAGTTAGACTGCAAAAACTTAGTTTTTGCAGTGGAGTATTTTGTTTTTCTTTTAATATAAATACTTGTTTAACTCTCTACTATGTAATATGTACATATGTCTCATCTCTAACTATCACCTTTATATGTATAAGGAAATCGGAATATCCTATCGGAAATCTCATAGATTACTTTTACAGATTTTTTGGTGGTTTTTAAGGCTGTCAATTTAAGCATCTTACCACAACTTTTTTTAATTCAATGATTCGTTTGCGTTTGACCGCCAACTCGCCTGATGTTGAGCGACGCTATAGCCAACCACATCATTCACACACTCAGTATGTGACGTGATTGGCTAACAAAATAATTACCACATCCATAAAACAATAGAAAATCAATAAGTCTCGATGAATCGCAACCTCAAAATTTGAGTGCAGCCACCCGACCGGCAAGCGCAGCGTAGGAAGACCAGCCACGAGATGGACAGATTAGATCTTATACAAATACAAATAATTTATTATTAACGCCACAGTTACAGTACAAGTGGCGGAAAGACGCTGGATGCAAGCCGCTTCCAATCTGTCTTTTTGGAAATCCATGGGGGAGGCCTATGTCCAGCAGTGGACTTCTTATGGCTGAGATGATGATGACCCGACCTACTTCTCTGATACCTTTCCAAAACGACCGAGCGCGGACAGCTTATGAAATCCACTAATTAACAATTACAAATGGAGCTATTAACAGTGAGTCTGATTACCAGCTGATTTATTCGTTTGAGCAATCATCGTTAAACGCACGACTATGAAAAATCGCTGCCAATTAATTTGCTTTAGTCGGTTATTAGATGGCTTTGCCGTGTAATGTTTCACTGCTGGGAACGGATTTATTTCGCTATTGCTTTATTAGTGCGCTTAGCTTTAGTAACGAGCTTTTTCTGATTAATTTTGTACCTACATTTGGATATTTATTTAGCAATAGGTTTGCGCTTGACCACGAGTTGGCGGTCAAACGCAAACCTATTTCTACAAAAAAAAAAATGAGATGTTTTCTGATGAGGCCACGATGGAGTTAAATAGTATCAGTCCTGATTTAAAGGCACCCAGATTACATCATCCAAAAAGACACACTCAGGCAGCGTATTCCACAATCTATATAGCAGTCCGCCCGATGAAAGTGGGATTAAAGCGTTTCGTTCAGGGTTTTGGAATATCGACCATGAAACGGTGACGCTTTTTTGTGTTTCTGACTATCTGATAGTAAAAAAGGCAAGGGGGAATTAGATGATGCAGACCAGATGCACACTCACCGAAATGAATCCGATAAAAACCGATAAGCTAGCTACTTTGCGGCAACGTTTTAACATTACTAGCCTTTTTACCTTTAAGCATGATAAAAAGGGGTGCAAGGCAACTTCACATTGCTACAATCCATGGTCTAGAATTCTTGTGGCTGTTATGATGATAATGATGAATAGACTTTTTAATAAACAATTTATTAACAAACTTAATTTAAAAAAAAAAATTACGTAACAGCAACAAGGCAGTGTATACATATTATATTTGTAAAGGAATTGACTATTATAATCAGTATTCAGTACCTCTATAATTAATTGGGTAAGTATTTTACTTGAAATAAATATATCCACAAATGTACACAATACCGTTGTCAAAAAAAAACTTATTTAATTTTGCAGCCAAAGTATTGAAGTATTAATTTTACGCCTGTCAAGTCGGATTGTGCCGCAAAAATTGGCAGGCCTTGGCACAAAAACTTGGATTGAGTGTACGCAGAGCCTATTGTTGTTTTTTGGGTTATTGCTGACGGCTCCTTTGTTATAATATAATACGTTACTTGTCTATAAATAATGTGTTGTGTAATATTCTAAAGATAAATAGACGTTAAATAGAAACTGTTAAAAATAATATTTTCCAAATGAGATGACTACAATTGAAAATGAAGCAATTTTTTTTAAATTCATAGACAGCGTTGCGCTTGGTCGCCATTACCTAATTAATGACAAGCTACTGTTGCGTTCGATGACGGAACGCACTTTCCTAATAGAAACAGATTCACTGGTGATTTATAGACGCACAGATTATATCTATCTGAGAAGACCAACTGAAACAAAACAAGATTAATTACCAAATAATAAAATTAGTAATTAATCATCATCTCAGCAAGAAGTTCACTGGACATTGGCCTATGGATTTCAAAGAAAACCGGTTGGAAGCGGCCTGCACTGAGCGGCATTCGAAAGACGAATTAAAATAAACTGCCAAAAATAGCTACTGTAAGCCCCAACATTCTATTCAGTATCAATTCTATAAAATCTCATTGTCTCGGCCCTATCAGATAACAAATTGGTCGATAATTCGAGTTGCGACGCCGACAGCGATTTTATCGATGGTTAACTAGTGTAAATCGATTCATGCACTGATAGCGGGGTAAATCGAGACGTCTAGGGTTGTCACTTGTCGCTTATTCATGGATGTATAAATCATGTGACAGATGTAAAACTCTTTGTTCACGCTATAATTTATGGGTATATAAAAACAATTTATTATTAGATATATTTACACTCAAAATTTAGAACTAAAGACACAAGTGGTGTCTACCGGTATCCTGTAGAGTGTAGACACTAGTGTATGTATAGTGTATGTAGTGTATGTGTGTGTGTGTGTGTTTTATTCATACTTTGAAACGACATTTGTGTATTATCTGTTTTAACTGGTGAGTTTATTAGGAGATAAGAGATTCTTGTTTATCATTATTATCTTCTTGCCCTTACCCCACTAGGTGGGGCTGGCATAGTATGTTTCCTTTCGTCATTTCACTCTACCAGTCGTTATCTCTACATTCACATTCCTTACACACATACATTACCAGCTACCGCTTACCATCCGTAATTTCTTCTTATATTATTAATTAAAGCTATAAGCAGCTTAAAATATTGCTTTACTGTCAATTTTTTTTATTTTTTTTTTTGCCAAATGGTCCTGTACCTAAAATTGAAGTTTTAGTAAATTTTAGCGACGGCGTTCAGAATTATGATGAACAAAACCCCTTTAAATTCATATGCGATGATAATGAAGCATTGAAATTCTGTCGGACATCTATAGAGGCAACCCTAAGTAAGAAAGCGGAATCGATGAATAATGGAAAATATCTGATAGAATATTCCAAGATTTCTTGTTATATAAAAATAAGATAATCTAATGTATAATTTTTAGCCACTAGCTTTTATTAATACAATGAAAAGTTCTTACGGTGCATGAAAAAATGAGTACTATTTACTAGTCTATATAAAAAAGTGAAAATAGAAATGTGTGAAAGATGATATGCGTGTGAAAAGTGTGGGTGTAGAGATGACATCGATAGAGTGAAGTGGCGAAGGAAATGTACTGTGCCGACCCCACCTAGTGGGAAAAGGGCAAGAAAATAATGATGAAAAAAGTGAAAATAGTCCTCTCCTTTATAGACAAACAGCAAACATTTTTCTTTAATCTTATATTTAGAGAGACATTTTAATATCAAGGTAATTAATTTTATAACAAATACTTAAATCTATTTAAAAATTAATAACTTGGTTTGTAGCTAAAGTAGTAAACGTGGTGTTAGGTAAAATACATTGAAGTAAAATTATTATCTCATTATTATAAAACAATGACACCGTCAAACATTATGAGACGCAATTGAAATTTAAAAATTCATGCAGCGTGGAAGGCGAAGGATCTAAAATGTGCGATTAACATTTTAATTTGCGCTAAAGCGATCATTTAGTTAATTTGTGGTGTTCATTAATGCTAATTAGATCATCAGTAGTCAGGGCGTCACTTCTAGCCGACTGTATTAAGACTATAATGATCGCATAAGTTTCTTGATTCATTGCATATTTTATCAGAATATTCTAAAAAAATATTTAAAGTTCTTCGAAAATATAAAAATCATAAGATATGTATCTATTAACTTTGTGCATATATTGGAGGTAATAAAAATAAAAATCTCGTAACATTCTAAATAAATAAATGGGAAGGTTTATTGGTTTAGTTATAGATTATCTTAAAAGAAGCGCAACAATAATTACACAAAACGTATTAAAACTTAATGGACTGTTTAATGCTAATCGCTTATTAGCTTTTAAATGCCACGACACCGATGGAGAGGTCAAAAGTCAAATTGTCGTGTATAATTTACTGTCAAAAGACGTCCTTGCGAGGTGAGGCGAATGCGCTCGTTAAAGATTATATCAAACAAACTTATATTTATATTATCATAAAATTTATTGAAAAGGTCATCCATAACACAGGAAGCCATATTTTAAGTTTTTAAAATGTGTTAAACCCACGAGTTCCGTAACATGATTTATTACTTTTTATATTGAAGAAAATGAATCGTACATAAATTCCAACATCATAAACGTTGCCGATAAAATATATTGCGTTATTTTGAATACGAGAACAGTTTTATTTCTCAATTTCGTTGTTTTTTTTTCTGTCCGTGTCTCGTCGTAAATTTTATGACGGCGGACGTGGAACATGCGTGCGCATAAATCCGCGCCCGTTTCCGACGCAGAATTAAAACGCATTCGGCAAAGACAAGAAATGCACGAATTAACGTTAAACGCGCGTGAAATGACGGCGGCACATAAAAATTTCTCCGCACAAAATGCGGCTTTTGACTTGTCCGTTCTCACCTTGAGAGCGGGTCCACTTTATTGAGTGACTCGATTAAAGTGTGGCGAATCGGGCTGTTAAACTACCGCTCCGAAACCACTATCGGACAAGATTAAACACCAATCTACGCTCAAACGATATCGAACTTTATAATTCAGAGAGCAACGTCGAAATTCGAAATTACGAAACGATTATAGATAGCTTTTTTGGTGAAATGGTTGTGGTACCGCTTGGGTGAGCATTTTGTACGTTGATTGGCATTTTGCCGCGCGAAAAGCAACACCTTTGCGGCCATGACATGTCGTCTGATTGATTGTATAATTAATTTTATTTTAAATTCAGCGGCCGGCAATACTTGTCTGTTATATGAGCTGTCAATTAATAAGACAGCTCTTGATGAGGGTAACACGTTACGAGCTGTTTTGTGGGTTTTTTTTTTGTGTTTAATCATTAAAAGTAGTGTTGTAAAGAATAAGTTGACAGCTTTGACGTGTGAAGTTTATTTTAGAAACTTGTATTTATTTGTTGTAGCCGTTACAGATTATGAAACAAGATTTGTGGCAGCTACAAATTCAGAAGTCAATTAAACATAGAATTTTCGATTTTCGATTCATAGGTTTCGATTTTAAAAAAAAACACACACACATACTAATACACAAAGTTATAAAAATAAATAAATATGATTAAACTAAATGTATAACAAGCCACTTGTACTACCTAAGTACCTACCTACTAAATGACAACAAATGATTTGAGTAACAATGTAGATTTCATGCCTATGCCAAAATTTATAAATAACAATAAATTTGATTTTGAATAACTTTTTAAGATTGTAAAGTAAGTTTCAGTATTTACTAGGTACCATTGTCCATGACTCCATCACTCAGTTCGCAACTCCATCAGTCATTTCCAATCCAGTCGCTTGTTTATCAACACAATACTTCGCACAATTTGTCTTCGCCACCTCTAAATATACTCCATTGTCTTTGAGTAATTTCGTTAATAAATCCTGCTAGTCATAACGAACAGTATAATGTTAACTACAGAAGGTAATTTCCATATGAAAGATGAAATAAGGGTGAAAATGACATCATATCAGCAAACGTAGTATTTTTGTGAATGACAATAATTTCATTACATTTATAAAGGTCTAAAGACAATCCAGATGCGCAAACCCACTACCAGTTGGCAGCGTACCCAGCATGCTGCCCGCATTGCCACATTGAATTCAGATTTCAGTATTTATCTGTATATCAATCTTATATTATAGTAAATATATTTTTTAGTACCGTTCAAAAGCAAAGGAGAGGTCAAAAAATGTATAGAAATTGGTACTAAAATAATTGAAAAATCTATGCAAAATAATTCTTTGACTTGAAGAAACATTTTACTCTAAACATTCTAACAAACATACATACCTATATAAAAGCACTGAACCTACCTGTTTTTTTTTTAAATTAAGTTTGTATAATATTACCAATTTACTATAATAACCACATATAGTTTATGTGTATCGGGTTACTCAAATTTATAACTACCACTATATTCCAAACAACATCGCACAAAATTATTAGTAGCACACAACCTTTCCTCGATCCTAAGTATAAAACAATAAAATTGTTGTCGTAATTCGAAACATCTTTGATGTGATAGTGACAGAAGGTTATAAAAATTACACTGACAATGACAATTAAAACTTTTAATGCTTGAGACATTCAATTTTTTTTCTACAGTAATGATTTCGTACTTTATTGTTAGTCATATTTATCCAAACATTAAGCAGAAATATATTTCAATTTTCTTTTTAAAAGGATGTCTCCCTTTAAAAAGAAAATTGAATAAAAAATATTTTCTTTGTAGATATATTTAGGTACTTAAATACACAACCTTTTAAATTAGGTACATATATATAATTGTGCGTAGAATTTCTTCTGAATAAAGTACCATTATTTACTTGTCCTTTAAATAGTGGAGCTACACAGTTTTCGTCAAAAAGTATTCCGATTTTGCTAGGAAAAAATACAAAAGTGTTATCGAGACTTTCATGCCATAGCATTCATAAATAGAGTTTTTTTTTAGATTACATTATTTTATTAATACTTAGAATGTATCTTAGTATATTGTTCCATATTAATACGTATGAATATGTGTTACTGATATTTAACACTGTGAAAACCTTGACGCTTAGCTTTTCTCGAACCTTTGTTTATCGCATTTTGATTTATGCTCAGTTTGTTAACTTTTTACGGCTACATCTAGACGCTTTTGACAGTTATTAATTAATAATGTACGCTAATTTATGACGTAACTCAGCGGAAACAGAGGTCACACACTAGCGCATGAATGAGTGATAAATATTAATTGTCTATCATAATAGGAATACTAAAGCACTTTGTAATAGACACAGCTGAGTTCAGTTCATATTAATATTATGTCGCTTTTTGATCATCTTAATAAATAATAAATGAATAAATATTTGTTTCACACAACACCATCTAGCCCAAACCAAGCAAAGCTTGTAATAAGGAACTAGATGGCTGATAGAATACATATACACTTTTTTTGTAAATATAAACTTAAGATACATAGAAACACCCAGACACAGAACAAACATCCATGCTCATCACACAAATGTTTGCCCTGAGTGGGGATCGAACCCATGACCTCAGCAGGAATATTACCAACTAGGTAAGCCACAAGGCCAGTAATTATTTACTACCTACATTATCTAATCAACATAATAGTCGTATTAGATTATAATAATGTGCATACAAATCGCATTTTTGTAAACACTTATTATTTTATGATTTTAGAAACAAAAGACGATCTCCATTCGACTTCATATTTGTATGTTTGCTAATATTACAATTGGATGATACACAATATCTAAAACTAAAACAGTATCGATACAAAATAGTTTGAGCTGTAAGTTTCATATAAAATAAAGGAACTCTATCATTTTGTCGCCATCCTACTTCAGTAACATCAAAGAGACATTTCAGAAACTATATTTTTTGACGATAGACAAAATTAATCAGGCCAAAAACCTTTGTCTTTAGAATAGATTTGAAGAGCGTAGAGAATCTAACGATAAGAGCTAATTTGAGGTAGAAAATATAAACACATACCGTCTTACATAAAAACGCATGTTAAAATCTTTTTCACTGAATAAGGACTGGTCTGTCAGACAGGAACTGTCACGCGCGAAAACGGAACAAAACACTGTTTAACTAAAATGAGCTTATTCAGCGTTTATAAGTAAAACGGATAATAAACAAGGAAATTATATAATTAATAAAACTAATTATAGAACAGCCTGCACATTTTATGCAACCACTAGATAGATAAATATAAAAGTAAAGTTAGTGAGTAGGTGAGTATAAGTAAGTTATATTTAATTAATGTAAGCAATAAAGAAACCTTCAAGTAATGAATGCTAACGACACACGATCAGCCCACGGAATCAATCAATTTAAAAGCCATAAAACCTACAGCACCGTAAACTTACAATGTAACCAATATAATCAGCCGAATAAATTATGTAAACACGGTTGTAAATTTACTATGTTTATCGCGATCAGCGCAATGGCCACGATCTATGAGGAAACCTTGTTTTTAGCCATAATCAACCATTTTACAGATATGTTAAGATATAGACTTTTGCATGTTTACATTTTATAATTATAATGATGCTAAATGAAATAATAGTTACAAATTACATAATGCTTGCTAAATTCCGGAGATCTTCTTTCATTATTAGAGAATATAATATATGACTTGTATAAAATTGATTGCTTGCACCTTCCAGCCATCCACGAATAGAATATCTTACTTGTGGATACCTAGGTTTTATTTTGTTGTAGGTGTTTCTGGTTCCTATAAAATTAACCTATGTATCTTCAAATCTAAATTTAAGATACTCAGGTTACAAAAAAATTGGTTGAGAATTTGAGTTTTCTCATTACATGATTTAAAAGTAGAATGGAGAGGTTTAAAAGGTAGTCTAGGTAGACGAAATTAGTTAATTATATTTAGATATATTTAGTATAATATAATATGTGTATTTGAAAATCCAACTTCTATTGATCAAAATCACTTTTAAAGCTAAATCATTGTATTCCATATTTGTGCAATGACTGGTCAACTTTGAAGACTTAGAAAGTACTGATTATCATTAATATTGAGTCGGGTGTAATGAAAGAGTGGATGATAATCCAGAACAGGCAACTTCGAGCGGCGCCGAGGCAAGCGTAAACACCAGTGACTATACCCTTGGTGCTATAGAAAATTAAACTTAAATGAAAGGTAATAAAGGTATGGTCGATGGTAATAATAAAGTGGTTAGTGAGTAAGCGAAGCCGACAGCCGTCAATCAAGAGTTAAAAACCGGTAGCCGTCAAGTCAGACGTCCGAGATTACAGAAGTCGAAGCGGTTGCATTATAGAGGCGTATTATTTTGTTATTCAACTAAAGGTGCTCTGTCACTGCCTTATTATAATCTTTATTAGTTTTCTGAAACGTATTATGTTAGAATAAGTAAGTAATAATTTTAGGTCAAAATTTCATAATCAAATACAGTATTGTTAGAAGTATTTATTGAATTTCTCAATAGTGTATTTATTTGTAATAGCCTCGATAACAATGACTGCCAAAAATTTACTGATTGATTTAGTATTAGTATTTAGTGGCAGAATTTAATATCAGTCAAACATACATTTAAGAAGGAAAATAATAAAACAATAAGTGTATGTAAAATATACGCGATGAATCCGTTACAAATTTATTAATATCAAACCTACATCTTCACCATACAAAATATTTATCCCACGAGCTGCAGCTTAGAAAGCGCACAATATCTACAATACATTCTAACTACCAACTGAGCTGTCCGGTCCGGCTGAGCCGGTCCTCCTTCTTCTTGCGTTGGTTCCTCATCGCCGTTGTCGTAACCCATCACATTCTCAACTTTTCTTGTATGATACTCCCCAATCTGTCTCAATTTGGTGTGGATCTGATGACATGACCTCTAAATGCGATTCAAAGATGGCTCGAAATTAGATCATTTTGTATGCCTGCAGATCTGTTCCATGTTTTGGGCTCCTTCATGTCTTTCTCGTCTCTTCTACTTTCTAAGTAACTACAGAAATTTTGTACCTAAGTTGTCGCCGGTGTACACATTCCTCAAAGACAAGTTTTGTAGCGCTTGACTATTACCCTATCGGTTAAATTCGAAATTTTGCTTCTGACAAAAAAAAGTTCATACCACGCACTTGACATTCTACAGTAAACATGGTAAAGCTATTACGCTTTATGTGTAATAATTGCAAATGTAATTAATGTAAATTGATTAAAGCAATAAATTCGTAAGGCTGTAATTTAAACTCGTTTTAATTGTTAAGCAATAATCGTAAATAGAGAACCCGTTTTAAAAATTAACCAAGCGATTATATACAGCAATAAAATACAGTTTACATAACTTTTGAGCTCGTTAGCTTTGAAATTTATTATTATTGTCAAAATTAATAGTAATTATATGATTAATGAATTGTTTTATATTACTAGAATGTTTATAATAATGATAATTGATTATTATCTAATTAAGATAATTAATAAGATCATTTATTTTTATTTACTTAAGTTGTACCTATGCTTTTAGTATATAAGAGAACTTTTTGTTTGGGTAGTTTGTTGTATATTAAAAATAGATAACTGATTTCTATACCTAACCATTATATGATTTATTTTGTTGATTTTTGTGTGAATTGTACTTTAAAAGAAGAAGAATTTAATTTAAACAAAAATAGATAATTTTAATTTAGTTTAAAAAAAGATCATTGATAATAAATTTAGAGGTAGATATTAACTGCCTCATATAGAAAAATGCAATAAGTTTAAAAACTTTTAAAGTTAATTGATTTTATTGAAAAGAAAAATACTGTTGAAAATGTACTAAAACCAAAAAAAAAAATATGTACAAAAATTATATATATATCAGTCATCATACCTCTCTCCAAATCAATCAAGGACATTGACCTTTTCATTTGATACCCATATCGTGGGGGTCGTGAAAAAATATAATAATTCGCCATTTTGTGTAGGCGACCATCGTGAATTTAGAATCAAATTGAATATAAGTATTTAATTGTATTGTCATTAAAATTAAAGGTGTGTACCAAATATCAGATCAATCTGTCGACAGAAAGGGGGTAAAATGTCGATTACTAAATATGACCCAAAACAAAACAACAAACAGGGCAATGCAATACATAACTGCATACTTGGAAAACATAACCTTTTTGAATTGTAAGTAAAAACTACGACTTACTAAAAGTAATTATAATTTAAAATGTAAGTAATCATCATCAAAAATGATTAAACAAGTATATATTTTAATTGACGACTAGTATAATATATATACAACTGCTAAACTATAGAAAAAAAAGCACCGCCAAATCCATCTTCATCAAACATGCAAATTATGACATTGAGTAATATTTCAAGCAATAAATAAAAACAAATTGCATAGTTATACCATTTTATTTAATTCTTTGCAATTTTATTTTTATAGTTTTGACCTTAGTCGTTTCGTAGCATTAATCACGCTTAATTCTTTAAAAGCGACGTAACTAATTGATTTTGGATGAGCTCGTGTGACTATGAACTTTGTTCGAGGAAAAGTTTTATAATCTAGCATATAGTAATATATCTAGTAGTGTAGTCTAGAGTGAATAAGTATCTTCTAGGTCTACGTGCTTCATCTTCGGCCACAGTATCGCTTTCCATCAGGCGTGCTGGTGGTCAAACGTAGAAATTCTATATAAAAAAAACGAAAGTGACTTTGTACTGTGACCGTCTACACGCGATATTTTTACTCTCGGATTAATTGGATTAAGCCAGTAACTTGAAAAAAAACTACAGCTAATATAACTTTCTCAATGAAGTTAACTTAGAAAAGAAACTAAAACAAAATCGTTGGTACCCTTGGGAAACATGTAGTCTGATATGATTCTAAGACACACAGAGTACATAAGTACTGCGTCAGATAGAAGTTATTAAACTAAGTTTTTTTTAAACTGTTAGATTTTGCACGTCGCCGTCTGGCAATAAAGCAAATAAGACTCCTATTAAACTTATATGCTTAAATACTTTATTACCTACTTAGGTACCTACTCTGGATTTGTTTTTATTACTATGAATTTGTGTTCTTCATAACTATATATTTAAGTTTTTTTATAGTGACATCCCCTTTTTGGTGAAAAAATATGTTAAAAACTTGTCAGGCTTAAATCGAAAGTAACTAACTCTTGTTTTGTTACCTTTTGACGGCTGAACCTTATGAAATTGATGAGATTTAGATGAGATGCTATATTTTATCATCATCATAAGCGCCGTAATATCCGTATAACATCCCTATTTTTTTTAGGGCTAACCCTTGAGCCAAAAAGAGGGGTGTTTTATGTTTGACGTGTGTATCTGTATACCTGTGTATCTGCGAGACACAACGATACCACAGACGCTGTGGCATCGAAGATTTTGATCTAGAGTTTTTTTTATTTGAAAGAGGATTTCATCGAGATTGTTCTTAGCTATGTTTCATCAATATCGGTTCAGCCGGTTTTTTGTCGGGGTTTTTGAGATTTCTAAGCTTATATTTGTTCATCATTACATGGTTGAAACCGCGAAGTACAGCTAGTTTTTAAACGGTTTTATTTAGCTTACCCTGTTTGTTTGGGTCAAATTTGGTAACTGAAATTTGACCCAGAGAGATTGATCTGATATTTGGTACACGTCTTTAATTTAGATGACAATACAATGAAATATATTGAGTATCATTCTAAATTCAATATGGCCGCCGCCACGAAATGGAGGTTTTCATATTTTTCACACCCCCTACAATATGGGAATCAAATGAAAGGGCTTCTCTAGTAGAATACAGTAAATACATTACCTATATCATTATTTTTCTTTTCAATAAAACCGTTTAACTTAAAAAGTTTTTTAAGTACTTATTCTAATCATAGGTAACTTTACCTATGTGCCTGAAAGGTAAGATCATGGACGTGTGCATTCTCCCCATCCTCACATATGGCGCTCAAACTTGGTATTTGACTATCGAGCAGAGGTCCACGCTCGCGGTTTGCCAACGAGCTATGAAGCGCAGTCTTTTGGGCGTAAAATTACAAGACCGTATCAGAAACACAATACTGCGCTCCAAAACTTAGATCATCTACGTAACTCAAAAAGCTGCTATGCTAAAGTGGGATTGGGCTGGACACGTCTGTCGCATGTCAGAAGAATTATGGGCAAAATCCACCACAGACTGGGTCCCACGCGTTAAACGGCCGCAAGGCCGGCCTAGAAAGAGGTGGAGAGGTGAGCTCGATACTTTCAATAAGAATTGGTGAAATATGGAAAGAGGGAAGAGAGGCCTTTGCTCAGCAATGGGAAGATGTGGGCTAATATAATAATAATAACAATAATTCTTACTAAATATTTAATGTGAATGATGTTTGAGACGTGGTACATTGTACATTTTTAGGGTTCCGTACCCAAAGGGTAAAAACGGGACCCTATTACTAAGACTTCGCTGTCTGTCTGTCTGTCTGTCTGTCTGTCTGTCTGTCTGTCTGTCTCCAGGCTGTATCTCATAAACCGTGATAGCTAGAAAGCTGAAATTTTCACAAATGATGTATTTCCGTTGCCGCTATAACAACAAATACTAAAAATTAAAAAAAAATAAAATATTAAGGGGGGTCCCCATACAATAAACGTGTTTTTTTCGTATTTTTTTGCTCAATATTAAAAACGGTAACAGGTAGACGCTTCAAATTTTCACAGAATACTTACTTGTATATTACCTTTCAAAATAAATAATTAAATAACAATAAAGTAAATATTAAAGGGGGGCTCCCATACAACAAACGTAATTTTTAAGCAATTTTTACTCGATCTTAATTAACAGGTAGAAACTTGAATATTTGTAAGTAAATATTTAGAAATATATTAACTATAAAAATTAATACCTAATCTAATACATAAAAACTCACAAAATGAAAATAATCCGTGCATCTAAACGCGGTGCGAGCGCCGCGCCGCGGTGTGGTGGTGGCGCGAACGCGCGGGTAGCGGGGGAGGTAACATCACGGAGCGAGCCATAGCCGCGCGTATTCGCGCGAGCGTCGTCGTGCTGCCCGGATGTGTATCGAAAACCTACCTATAAGTTAGCAATTTACTACTTAGAATTTCGTTGATTTCTCGTTATTTTATAAACAGAACTAAACTTTGTAGTATTATAGATGATAGTACGGAACCCTTCGTGCGCGAGTCCGACTCGCACTTGGCCGATTATTGTGTTTTTTTTTGTGTAGTATACTAGTACATACAGAAGAGTATATTAATATTATTTATTTACCAAGTATATACAAAAGACTAATATTAATATTATTACACGGGTCATATAACTCATGTCCTATTGAATAGCCTTTCAACATCCCCATACTCAGCCGCATCTAATTCCAAACAACAGCCCTATTTATGATAATTAATACTTTTCAAAGAAAAAAGCTTCACAAAGGCCATTCTGGATGCCCTATACGGCAGACAAAGACCGGGATAAACATTCACGTCAATCCGACGTCGTCAGATGTCGTCGGCGACGGGCCGCCGATGTCGGCGTGTCGGCTATCGACGACCATTGACTGACATTGATGGACGACCGACGGAATGACAGCTCTCGATCGACAAGTTTGAACCAAAAATAAACTTTAACGACATTGATTTAAAGCTCAGTTTAAATGACGAATGTACAACGCTTTTTATGCTTGAAGTGACAGGTTGAAGATATCTCTTAACGTCGCAGTCTTTTATGAATCGTATCATGTCTAAATAAGGTCGATTTTAATTTGAAATGCACTCCGCCGGTGCATCCAGACATGGTAATGGCACTGTTTACCATATAATAAGTCGCGTATTATCTGAGTTGATTTGAAATTCACATTTCGATTTTGGTATGCTGATTGTTTCGCATAGAATGATATCGATTGAGCATTTGAAATGAGTTATGATTTGAGGACCGGCGGCGGCGGTACTTCACACCGTGCCCCGCAGCTCACCCTGTATCTAGCACAAGTCCGATCGTGTATGGAGTACTGCTGCCATCTTTGGAACGGTGCTGCCAAATACCAGCTCCAAGCTCTAGAATCGGGAGACCGGCGTGCTGTCCGACTCATTGGTGACGATAAGCTAGTTAGCTAAAAAGCTACTCAGTCTGGAACACCGCCGCATGGTAGCAAGTCTGTCAATTTATTACAGGATACATTTCGGAGAATGTGCTTCTGAGCTGCATGACCTTATTTTACCATCTCCTTTCTACCACAGAACAAGTAGAAAATCAGCACATTACCACCCATATATTGTGGAATTTGTGGATTTACCCAATACATATTCGTATATACTAAACGGTTTAATTCTACGTTTCTTATCGGTACAGCGAAAGAGTGGAACAAATTGCCGGCTTCTTTGTTCCCTGAGAATTACAACATTGGTATTTTCAAGGTCAGAGGGAATAGGTATCTTCTAAGTCTGCGTGCTTTATCTTCGACCACATCTTCGCTTTCCAACAGGCGAGTTGGTGGTCAAATGTGGACTTATTTCTGTAAAAAAAAACAATGGAACTAAATTTTATTCTAATACACTTGTTCTTATCAACGTATCCTTATTATTCTTAAAATCTGAAATATGAAGTCAAGAATACTTGAATTACAGAGCTGTCTTCGTATCCGATATGGTCTAGTGGCTAGGATACCTGGCTCTCACCCAGGAGGCTCGGGTTCGATTCCCGGTATCGGAATATATTTTTTCCATATTATTTTTTCTTTTTATAATATTAATAGCTGGTTTCCGTTCGATCGAGAAATCCTGAACTTACACGTCACAAGTTAAGTTGTGCTTTGTATGTGTGTCACTCAGAACAAAGCCCTTTCGTGTTTTAATTGTGTTGAACTAAAGAACTGAACAGAAAGTAATATTGTTTTAATCACAATTGATCGCATGAAGTTAATTGTATGATATATGTAGTCTTCTAGTGCAAAACAATTTCATGAAAGTTCCATTGTGCTAGGTTTAAAAAAGTTCCTATTTATAAAGTTTTTATTGGACTAGTGATTGGCGTCTATCAATTTAGATTCAATCGTCTGACTGTCTGGTTGAAGTTAAATTAAACCGATTTCCTTCAAAGGTTTGTTAGGGTTGGTTTTGATTTTTGGATCCATGATTTTTCAATTTTGATGCATTTTCTTTTCAACCGACTTCAAAAAGGATGAGGTTCTCAATTCGACTGTATTTTTTTTAACTGATTGCAAAAAGAAAGAAATGAACAATATGTCTGTTTTTTTAATGTTTGTTACCGCATAACTTTGTCATTTGTAAACCGCTTTCAAAAGTTTTTGTATATATTTTTTATGAAAGGGGAATATTTTCAGATTGGTCCCATAGAAATTTCATCAAAATCAGTCCAGTAGATTAGTTAAAAAAAATGCACATTTTGAAGTCAGGTTTTCAGTTTTTTTGCCCGACTACGGCGAAGCAATAGGACGGTTATATTATTAAGTTAAATTATTTTGTAGTGGTAATAAGGTATTTTTAGTTTTCGATTCGATATTTGAGTGTGAAAGGGGTGGTTTTATTTTGAACGCTTCTGACGCTATTTTACACTCACCAACTTACATGACGCACGATTTATACAGAATTACAGAACCGGCCATAGAGACGTGAAATTTGGAGAGTGTTGCTCATAATATTGACATCCATTATTCTAGTATTTTCTCCTCCATATATCTTTCTAACCACGGTCAGATGTGGCGTCAAACGACCTTATGTTCTTTGATGATTTATCTTACCTACCTACCCCTTAAAGGAAATAGACGTAATTTTGTAATTTTCAACCGACTTCAAAAAAGGAGGAGGGTCTCAATTCGATGTATTTTTTTATTTTTAGGGTTCCGTACCTCAAAAGGAAAAAAACGGAACCCTCATAGGATCACTTTGATGTCCGTCTGTCCGTCTGTCCATCTATCCGCCTGTCCGTCTGTCTTTCTGTCCGTCTGTCCGGGTGTCAAGATTTTTATCCCGGGAACGCGTGAAGGTATCGAGTTGAAATTAAAACCATATGCAGATCTATAGTCTCTTGCCGCAGAAAGAAAAATATAATTTCTGAGTTTTCGTAAAAAAAGTTACAGCCGAATATGGCGTAAAAAACGCACATTTCGACACTCACAAGGGAATCAAAACGTATGGGGTACTTCCCGTTGACCTAGAACTATGAAATTTTGAAGCATTGAAGAAGCATTGTGTTAGAGTACACTAGGAAAAAATCCGAAAACTGGATATATTTAATTTAATCACAAAAAAATAGTGTCTTTATGCAAGGAATGAGGGCCCAAATTTTAAAGTGAATTAACCGTATCATGTGGGGTATCATCTGAAAGAGCTTCATTAGCATAAGCTAAAACAGATTTTAAAATATTTTTACGATGTATATTTTTCGATTTATGAAGGAAAATATAAAAAAAAAGTATAATTTCCTCCTTTTATTTAGATTGTACGGAACCCTCGGTGGGCGAGTCTGACTCGCACTTGTCCGGTTTTTTATGTTTGTTACCTCATAACTTTCGACTGGGTGAACCGATTTTGATGATTCTTTTTTTATTTGAAAGCTGGTGCTTCCCGTGTGGTCCCATTTTGGTAATGGCATCCATGAGAAGTCGGTTGCTTCAGTTTTTTAAACTATATTTATTATCATTCTAACTTACGAGACGCGGGATGTTAAATTGCGTTATACATAATCGATTTATCAAAATGAGAGGAACACCTAAAAATACAAATTCCTAACTCCAGACATTGAATGTTAAAATAAAACCCCTAATTATAGTCGAGTAAAAACGGTATTTAGAAATTTTTGTGATAGAATAACTTCCAAAATACAAATTAAAATGTTCACATAAATAGCAAAAAAAAACCTGCATCGTAAGACATCCGATGTCGTAGTGGTGCTAAAAGAACAGATGCTAGATGATGACATAAACCAATATGTCACTCGTACATTTAGTCCAAGACCAAGACCGGCTTGCCTAATCTGTATTCACTAGTAGCAGTGTGCAAGAATTTATTATTCTTTGCGCTTATTTCCCCGAAGCGATGCGAGCTGCATGGGTGGCCAACCTTATTTGTGGTGTGGTGTGAACCACCCGTGCAATGGCTCTTAAACTTCGTAATACTTGATTTCTAAATCTTAAATTTTTTAGAAAACAATAATGAAATACAAATTATTGAAAAGGTACGTGAGGTTCTGAAAATGAAAATACAAATATAACTTAATTGTGAATTCTATCAAATCTGCTTACGAAATTTACAAATTCACCAGAACCTGTATTATGGACAATTTATAAGCCATCTTTGGATACTGGATTAATGCTTTCTGAGAACATTTTCAATTTACTATCATTTGTTATAGAACTGGTTCTTAACTGCATTATATCTTTAATCTATACGAGAGGAAGACAGCACAATCGGAATTAAGTTTAGCGGGAACAGCACAATATCCGACGGTACGTATTCTATTTCTAATTTATATCGCAAAGGCACGAATAGCGAAGCCCACTTCAGCTAATCTCTAACCGACACAATGGGCCGATTTATACTCAGCCCCATTGTCACGAGCACAAAGATCTTGTCAATTATAATCTTTCACCGCGGGAACGTCAAACGGTAGCAGCGAGCCAGCCGCCGCAGACGACGAACAAAAAACATTTTAATAAATTATTTGCGAAACTTGTTTAGAAATTGGAACCCTTTTCAAAGGGCGGCGAGGAAGCGAAACCGATTGCTCGTGACGTGACGCCTTTTGTGACCGTCGAGTATTATGTTGTCAAAATACACGGGGATTTTGTTATTATTTTTGTGTTTGCGAGCACACTTAGCACCCTTTTGTGCGCAGACCTTCTCGGAAGAGGGGATGTGTGAGCAGTAAACCGGCTCGTTACTCCAATCTTTCCATGAAAAGAGACATGTGAATAGAATAGTAATCGGTTAAGCGGACCGACAAAACAATACGTAATCTGGGTAAAAAAATTTGTTTGCCCCTGGGAACAGAGATGGTAATACGAAACGCTAAAAAAATTACAATATTCCAAGCTTCCTCAGACGCGTCCTTAAAAGTTAATAACATTTTTGCGTACAAGGCGACGTCAGGACGAATAATGCGATATGTGCCAACTGTAACTGCCAAATTACACGATCACAACGTATAAACACGGATGGCTGAGCGAGCTCTTTGTCACGTCACTGGTGTGGGACCTCTCCTTCATATTATTCAAATTATTATTCCACGTCACCCTCTTGTTGTGTTCTGAATGAATTTTTCATGCACACGTCGCGCTGAGACGCGGTAATTTCACTTTGAGTTTGCTTGGAGCCAGCAAATATGAGTTTATTTATGTTGGTTATTTTTATAAAAAGTACTTGTGTGGCCCATTAGGCAATGCAATGCATTTAAATATATAATATTGTTTTCCACTTCAATAAATCAAGCATAACTATACTTATTAGGATTTCGAAATAAATAAATATAAGTAAAATTGTTATTTTTTTAGAAAGATTTCATCTCATTTCGACGGCCACCGCTGTCGTCTGACAACAGATGAGGTGTTGTCAAATGTCTAGTCTACATAATAAAAAAATAACGTATTAAAACCATATAATTGAAGGTCAACAACGAAATCATGTTTTTCCTACAAATTGTCATGTAACAATTTGATAGGCTTAAATGCTTCGATATAAGTATCAACAATCATAGCAATAAAAATATAAACCGACAGCCCTAAATCATGTTAATTCTTCTTTACCGCTATTTGCACGGCCTCGGTGATAAAAAGATATTAATCATTCTCCAAAAACTAGGTAAATTTTTGTTATCGTTATCACGTATAATTATATTTATATGAGCTTTATTATTTATATACTTAGTTATTATATCCCACGAAAACCGAATAACCTGTAAAGGAGTTTATCCATGTCATTATCGAATAAACATATTCCATTTGTCTTTTATGAAAATCAGCAATGGAAGATGTGTCTTACGTAAATATCTTTCTGCGTCTTCAGAAACGTCTTATATCCCACGACAGCCAATTTCGATGTAATTGCTCACAATATTTGCGTTTATTATTTCAAAGTAAACAGTCTTGTCACTGTGCAAATGTTTTATTATTTAGATAGCGTTGTTTAATTACCTCCACGGCATTAAAGTATTTGTTTTAGTCAAACTTGCGTTAATGTGTTTGTCGTGGAGACGGTGATAGAGGTTCGCAAATATTGGCACTGATAACATTGCGTTTTTATGTGGGACACAAATAGGGAAAAGCAATTCTTCCGTGTCTTTCACAATATGTGCGGATATGGCAATGAACAAGAATTTAACAGGCTTTACTGATGTTTCATTTACTTTCTGGGATTATAATATCAAAACCATTTTTTATTACGCAAGATAGATCTACGATTAACCAACAACTTGCCTGACGCTAAGTGACGGTATGGCCGAAGATGGATATTTTTATTTTGGTTATTCCTTTAACATTGTCACATTTACAGAGGCCTTATGGAGCTCGCTAGGTACTTTATTTTTCCTCCAAAAATGCTTCTTTTTAGCCTTTCCGTAGATATAAATAAAGCTAAGAGCAAATTATTCTTAATAATAAATAATGTCCGTGACTCATGTGTGAAAGAAATAAAACAAACCAATTTACTTTACACGCACAATATATCACAATAAACACGACGCTCAAATTCTAAAATATATTTTTTAAACGGCCATTCATTTAGATTAGCGACAGTCGTAATGTCTGTCATTTTAGTACTAGCTTCGGATGTCGGGACCTCCCATAAACCATCCCCTAATGTAAATATCTCCCTTTTATCTGTCTTTAACAATTTCGTATACTCTAACTAAACCGTCACCGGAATATAAATTACATAAACACCAATGTCTATTTTGCCATTACCAAATTCTTTTGCTGGTAGAATATAGACCTTATGTGTAATGTTTTAGAGAATAGTGTCATGACAAATGTCAGTCGAGAATGGTGTATTGTTAGTGGTAAAGGTGGCAGAATACATCGTCTCAAATTGCCCCCTGCCAATAAAAAAGGGAAGGCTCATAGGGCTGAATTTTGTTTATCGTTATCTTTACGGTGGGCCGCATTTATTTATATTGTATTCATGCGTGTAACTCTGGTAATATAATACGTTTAGGAATAATAAACATTTTGAGTTAAGGCACAATTCTTTTGAAATGGATTGTGAATATGGTTCAATGTGATCATGATCATGGGAATCCTGTTGGTTAAAGGGGTTGCATTGTTGATATAAACGTCTTTCAATCATTTAATGAATGCTATCTCATTATGCTAATAAAATTTATCTCATGAAGCACTTAGTAAGATGAATAATTTTTCTATTTGACTTAAATTCACTTGTTTATTTTAATAACTATTAAATTATATTTATTGACGATACTTCCTTTATAAAATATTAACCGAGCCTGAAAAATTTACTCACGATCGAGAAATCTTTCGATTGTGGATCTTTTGGTTGATCCATTACATTCATTTATGGTTCATTTGTTTATGATTGTTTGGTTTCATTTATGATGTCGATATAATAATGTCAATTTGAAGATATTAACTAGCAACTCAGCAACAACCACCCTTATAAATTTTAATATCAACCGCCTTTTTAAATCGTCCCTTAACAACACGTTTTCAACGGAGGTCACAAACTTTACATCTATTATGAAAACGAAAACTTGTGGTGCATTTAAACAACTTTCTTTTACAACTTTGTATCTTTTAACATAATCCTTACGTACCTGTATTAAGATTTAAATTCTCATAGCAATGTAAAATTTAAGTTTGCCGAAGTATTTCTGAGAAAGTATGTTAAGTGTGGGTATTTATTATGTGCATGTATGTTTACACATTCAAATGCATTGTTGTTGGGAATGGCTACTAGTGTTTAGGTTATAATTGAGAAATATTTATTCAGTATACGATTATGTTTTCTTAGCACGTTGTGGGGTCTAAAGCTCTCTAGATTATTATTGTACTCCAAAATATACCTTACAAAATATTATACTTGTATTTTAACAGAGCAAAGAACAGATCTGATAACTACAATAAATGAAACTTTACAGTTTCATTTATACATAACATAAGAACAAAACTGAATAGGTACATTAAAATTTGATTAATATCACTAATTGGAAAAAAGTTGAATTAAAGTGATATAGGTAAAAAATGCCTACTTACTTATTTGAGTTAGTTTTGTTAAATAAAAATAATTATGGTTAAAAAAAACTGGAAAAAAAAACGACTTCAAAATACGCAAAACAATACATATTACATACACGACTTGCTGTTCACTTTTCTATAGGCAGTTGGATGATATTTTACCAATTATTTTGTTATAAAAACCAAAGTACTGCATCGATTTTGATAAAATGTATATGGTACCACCTCGTGAAGTATGATCTAACAAATACAAAACAAAATCAATGCTTAATTGGCTGAGTTGTCGGAGAACAAACATACAAAAAAAACATACAGACCAAATTGATGGCCTCCTTTTTTTTAGAAGTCGGTTAAAAAATGAATTTAGTTGTATAGGAAATACATATATGTATGTACTTTTAGCAAACATTACTTCTTACAGTTTTCCTTAAAGCCTCGTATTTTATTCTACCTGTTGCATTACCAACTTAACTTGTCTAAGCCCAACATGCAAAATTGGATTTCTCAAAAACACCATTCAATAAATAACGGATGTTTTGCAACAAGTAGGCTAGCAATAAATCAAATAGTACCAAAACGTAATTTTAATTCACAAAAAGAATAAAGGACGGCGCCTTTTGAGGTAAAAAAACTGAGCTTTGAAGAAAAACCGGTATGCAGTACAAAAACTTGCGGTGCCTTTCAGTCCATTGTCAGTTATTGAGGGCTATGTTTGAACAAGCGCCGGAGTCTAAACAAATGTTGTAATTTTACTGACAGCCAAAATCTACAATATGTAATCATTATGACGGTCATTAAGTATTGTCTTGTCACCCTTTGTTGTTCGCCGACAAAAGGCGCGGTCTAAGAATAAGCGAGAGAGAATTTTATTGGCAAAAGATTTGGTTGTGAATATTGCTTTTGTATTTATTTCGACGAATAAATAAAACAAAGTGTAAAATTGACTTTTGAGCTACTTTAGCTCTGTTTATTGGTTTTTCTGTGTATAGTCAAAAATTATAAATTCTATGTATTTCTTAGCTCGTAAAATGTTTCAAAAGTACGCAAGAAGGAAGGTTATGGTTTTCATGTGTATGTAGGTATAAATGTTTCTATATTACGGCTTGCAGCCTAAGGGGCCATTTAGGGGGGGAGGGGGTTGACCATGTCTTATTTTTTCTTACAAGGGGGTGGGAGGGTCTTGATAGTTCTTGTTCTTGAGAGTCTTGCTATTCTTACGTAAGATCACAAAAATTAAAATAAAAGTTAAAATTATACTTTGAAAAAGCGCGGGCAACCGCGCGAGTGCCGAAGTGCGCTCGGATGTGAAAAGTACAAATAAACATTCCTAAAAAAAATACTTTGAAAAATAAACATTACAATTAACCAAACGTGTATTAATTTTTTCCTTTAGATTCTTACGTAATAAATATTACACATATGGGTCGGCCTATTCTTATTATTTCTTATATAGAGGGGAGGGGGGAAAACTGGCAAAAATAGTCTTACGTAATAAATGATTGGCCCCGATTTTGGTGTGCTAGACGTCATTAGATTAATTTTCACTACCCCAGTAGGACGATAGCTACATTTTTTTGTATTAATGATATTAACTTACACAAAATAAAAAAATACTTACTTATTAGTAAAAAGTGTCTTTATAAGAATTATTCTAATGAATATTCATACAGAGACTTTCATCAGCATTCATTTTCGTGGAAATGTAGGTTCATCATCATGTAAGTTACACTACGTAAGTCTGGTATTTTGATTTCTTTTAATATGTTTACACGTGTTTTATGATAAATACGAGTATTAGCCATTTTAATAGCTACTCTCTCCCTTATAAGTTTCTATTCATGGTCAAATGTGGCGTCAAACGGTCTCATTGTCTGTGCTAATCTGCCAGATATTTATTTATTTATTTATAATTTTTTCTCCTAAACATTATCTAATTGTTGAAATGAAACAAATTTTAACGGATTTATCGCGTATATTTTACATAACTGTATGACCAGACGTTTAGAACACTTTGCAGCGTCCGTGGTCACAGATGAGACTAGATGCACACAGACGCTGCAAAGTTTTCGAAACGTCAGATCATAAAATTATTTAAAATATACATGTTAAAATTTGTTTCATACCAATGAGAAATAATCAAGAAAACCTTCATCGTCATCATCTCAGCCATAAGAAGTTCACTGCTGGACATAGGCCTCCCCCGTAGATTTCCTAAAAGACCGATTGGAAGCGGCTTGCATCCAGCGTCCCTAAACCTAACCTTAACCTTAACCTTAACCTACCTACCTACCTACCTTACCTTAGCGTAAGAAAACATTATCTAATTGTGTTATATTTCACTGTCGCATTCTAAGCTTAAGTTTTCTCGTTCGCAAATCGCTGCATCTCGTGCTGAACCCTCCCAAGTGTTACAAGGCGACTGACTAGCACTGAAATTATTTACAACCGTCGGCATTTCAAAAGCTGCCTTGTTTATAGCACCCATAAATACTAATACAACGCGGGAAAATTTATTCTCTTCCACCTTTTATTTATTACTTTAGTGCCTTGCTCTGGTTTTCCCGTGAGCCAGTTTTTTTGACACTGTTGTTGAATAAGTTATTAGAATGAAAATTGGTAAACAAGTAGCTTGATCAGTAAATATTGTCTTAGCTTTACGATATTTTGATGATTACTGGAACTTGAAGCTAAAAGAAAAAATAACCAAATAAGTTAGGTAGGTACTTTACAAAAATATAATTGTATAATATTTTTAGTAGAATCTATAAGGGATCACATGACATCTTGCATTTTAAAATAAGTGTGTGAAAGTGTTAATCTAGGATTTTTTCCACCAAAACATCGCGTTTCTTTCTTTATTCGTAATGCAAATCACCAAAAAAGATAAACAATAATAAATAAATATTGGAGGACATTTCACACAACGCCATCTAGCCCAAACTAAGCAAAGCTTGTACTATGGAAACTAGATGGTTGATAGAATACATATATACTTTTTTTCGTAAATACATACTTATGATACATAGAAACACCTAGACACAGAACAAACATCCATGCTCATCACATAATTGTTTGCCCTGGGTGGGGGTCGAACCCACGACCTATAGTACCTGTAGCTCAGGAAGCAGTCGAATTGAATAATGCATAGACGTGACAAGCAACCTTCTTTCTGGTATTCAACATTATTTTTAAAATTGGAAGCACACTTTTATACACATATTATTGACCGAGCGAGCGAAACTCTGTCTTACTCTGCTTTGATCAGAAAGATGAAAATAGTTATAAAACTTACAGCTGCCACCGACAAAGAGAAAGACGACAAGCAAGTTTTTCTACCAGTACTAATAATACAAATATGCAAATGGCAAACATAGTGAAGTTAATTTAAATTAATAAATTTTCTTTCGTAGAATCTGCCTAAAACAATGAAATAATACATAATCTATGTACGATATTAAAAAAAAATAGTGTGGTTCTCAGTTTATTAAAAAACTGATGAATACTCGTATGTCTATGGTAATAATAATTTCGAATTTATTTCGACCGACACAAAAGTGCTAAACGATACTAAAATGACTCAATAAATACTTAGTATGAAAAAAATATCCTGGCTGGCGCATGCAAGGCTTAACTGAAACATACCTATAATAAGAAAACGATTACTATCTTTGAACTAAATCTATTATTTTATCGCAATTAACAAAACTCATATAAATAAAGTATTATCTACAGTGAAATGTAGGCAAAGAGGACGTTTTACTATACTGTCGAGATAAAGACTGAACAAAAGATTTTATTTCTTTACCTTATCTGCGATAGAGATAAAGGTTTTACAACGAGTTTACTATTGCAATTACGGTCTTAGGGAGAATTGTTTTATGGTAGGGGCAGGAAAGCTGGCGCTGGCTGTTGGAGGTCTATGATAGGCAATCGTGTTTCTTTTGTGTCCTAAAAGGGTAGTTTTTTAAGCCTGCGTTAAGTAGCTTTTTTACTTAGGGCGTTTTTATTGAGTTTTATGTATTTTACTCATGGTTTTAATACTTCCGTTTTAAGCACGTTCTGTTTTCAATGTCTCTATTATTTTTTAGAGTCATAGAGCCAAAGTAAAATTCGTCAAAAAACACGTATGTATACGTAATTCAGAGTTTGTTATACTACCGTATGTTACTATTCTTTTTTTTGGTACATGTGCCGTATTCTATGAAAATTTTAACTTTCTATAAGACGGCAATTTTGTGATAGAACAGACAAACATACAGTTAGTTTGTTCGTTGGTAGGCTCTGTGATAGGTAAGCTCCCGCACTTTTGTGTACCCGCGGGAGCTTTTGTCACACTACTTTGTGTCATTTGAAAAAAGTATTTCAAGCATCATTTACCAAGCACTATTTAGTCAAATTCAATTCAGTCAATTTTACCAATCATGCTTGCGTAAATGCAATATCATACGAATTGTTAGTGAAGCGAGTAATACTCAATTAAATTGTATGAAATACATATTAACTGACTTTGACAGAACATTTTGGATTTTGTTATTACAATTAATTTCAGTTTCAGAACACATATATAAGTATTTCTATGACTTTATCACACTCTTTAAGTATTTCTATGACAAATTAAGGTAGTGGTTTGATAATTCATTGCATTTTACCATCACAAGGGTGTCTGGAAGAGATCGCTTTTAGCGATAAGGCTGCCTGTTGTTTCACTAGCACTTGAATATTTTCTTATACATCAGTGTTATAGCTAAGGTATAAACAATAAATAATTTTATTTATATATTTATCTACCATTCAATATTAAGTTTATATCGATGTGTGAAATGTCCACAAATATTTATTTATTTATTTATTTATTATTTATTCTCTACCCAAAATTTTATTTTGTATCGATATTCCCCATTCGTTAAACACTTACATTGTCATATTCAAATGTCGTTTCAAAGACTTCGTGCCTACTAAATTATTCATGATCTATTGTAAAACCGCGAAAGCTACGATTCTACCTTTATTCACTTAGCTCTCACTCAGCTGTTGCTCTGGAATATAAAGTGATATTCTGCTACAAAAATCGATATAGGTAGCTACAAAAGGCAGGTTTCAATTTAATTGTGTCAATATTGGAATATTATTCAATATTTTGATTGGTACGGCTTGTTTAATTATATATTCTTGCTAAGGTAGTTTTGAAACAAACATGTCCTATGTAGTTGATCGAATATACTTAAAATACGGACGCCGAGCAGGAAGAATTTCGTACATTGACCTATAATCTCGCGGGAGTGACAGAGATAGGTAATCATAGGTCAATGTACAAAATTCTTCCTGCTCGGCGTCCGTACTTTACCCATGTTCTACGCATGTCATCTCAATACCTCAGTCTTAAAATGAAATATGCCTCAATTTTTATGTAAATAAATTATTACCCATATATATGTACATTATTTAAGTTTCTACGCAACTTCTATCTCTTGATTGATTGAAGCCACGTTTCTTTCTTGCTTTGAAGTTTGCTTCTGTAAGAAATATAGAAAGACGTAACTTGCTTTGAGGATTGCTCACAAACACACAAATATCTATTAAATAGTTTAAAATTCTGACATATTAGATATCGAATTTCGAGATGTCCAGGAATTTTGCTGTAGGTAAATATTAATACTACATGGGTTTTGCCGATACTCGCTATACTTAGAGAAGATGTTGCTGGCCCTCTCTGGTAAAATCCAGATGACGACAAATTGCAGCAAGACACTGGATGCAAGCCGTTTCCTTCAGGTCAGGTTCGGTATAGAAGCCCACTGCAGAAGATCCTACTATATTTAACTAAAAATGGGTCTGTCTTGAGTAACTGCCTAACTGGCAGACATCGCACTGCATAAGCCGCTAGCTAGACATGAAATTTGGAAAGTGGCTTAGCTGGAAAATTTAGAAAATAAGTAATTGACCGTCCGCGTTGGAAGAAGTGGTTATTTTAACTTAAATTTAGTGGAAATTCAGTTTAGTAACAGCAAGTTCCGTCTTGAACGATCTTTATCTATTACGGAATAGCCAGTAACAAAGTGAGAACTCATCAACACACGCAGTAGGTAGGTATTGTGGTTCCCAGCGTGCGCCGCGTCACGACGCTGTCTTCAGTCAGCAGTCAGTCCCGACAGCCAGCGTGAACCGTGAACCGATTCGTTCCTACACTCACTATCTTTGAAGCCATTACCTCGTTAACAGCCATCAATGACTCATCAAAGTGTTCAAAGCAATCGGCGGCTTGGGACCAGTCAGTTTTTACGCCCCACTGTAAACACTGATTCGGTGATGTCGGCGCCTTTGTGGTGCGCCTTTGATCTTGCCGCTTCCGCTGAGTACAATGACGGTCTATCTTGGAGGCTCGGGTGTCGGTTACAGTGCAAGATATGCAGTAAGCACCTATAAAACATAATAGGTATTTACATATTTTTGGAAATATTTTTTCTAGTTACATTCAATAACTAAACTAAGATACTCAGAATTATTACATAATGCACACCATTGCAACATATGAGAACGATAACGATATTGTATTACTCACTCTAATATAGGTAACTGAGTACATAAAACAGATAGCTTTGCTTCATAAGTATTTAAAGACTTTAAATACTTATAAAGCAAAGTTTTCTATTTTCCGGCAGCCTAGTGGGGAGACAGTCTGACTTGCGATCCGCAGGTCCTGGGTTCGAATCCCACAGCACGCACTTCTGTTTTTTCGAAGTTATGTGCGTATTGTTAATTGCCGCCAACTTCAAACGGTGAAGGAAAACATCGTGAGGACACCTACATCTCTGAGAGTTCTCAATGATCTTGAAATATGTCTGAAGTCTGCCAACCCACACTTGGCCAGCGTGATAGACTATGGCCTTACCCTTCTCACAATGAAAAGATGGCCCGCGCCCAAATGTGGGACAGTTTGTACAAACAGGGCTGACAAAAGTTATTTGTATTTTAAAGCAAATAAATATTTTTGGGCATGTTACGGCACGTATCAAAAACCCTGACATAAAAAACGGCTGTATATATTTTGATAGAACAAAATGCTTAGAATACTCTTGATCATTATCCTCTTACAAAAAAAACTAACTACATAGATCTGATTCGGTCCTCTAAAATTCGTTTGAGAGCTACGACGCACAGACGTCAAACTTATACACCCCTCATTTTGATTCGGGGGTTGAAAAAAGACAAAAGAGAAGTATACCTAGTCTTGCCATAAATATTGTCACGAAGAAAAAAATTATTTTTTTATTGCAAATAATATGTATTACTTTTACAGTGTGTTAGTTTAATACATAAATATAAAACAATTTAAAATATAAAAGCTTATTCGAAGTGGTCTCCATTGGCTGCAATACAGTCCTTTAAACGTTGAGGCCAGTTATCAATAGAAGCACGCACTCTTTCCATGGGAAAATTCTTCACTGCCAATCGTATGGATTGTTTTAGGGACTCCAAATTATCATGGCGTTTAGAGCAAGCCATACTCTCTAAAACTGACCATAAATCATAATCCAGCGGATTAAGATCAGGACTAGACGACGGCCAGTCTTCAGCTCTGATGAAGTCCGAAACGTTCACTTCCAACCAAGACTGCGTGGACCGAGCTTTATGACCTGGCGCCGAGTCTTGTTGGAAGGACCATACTTGGTTATTGAACATGGTGTTGTTAAGGGGCTTAACTACCTTCTCAAGAATGGTATTTTGATACACTTGTGCCGATGTTTTGATACCTTTTTCACAAAAATATGGCTCAGTCACTCCTTCATAGCTAACACCCCACCAAACCATCACTGAAGTCGGATAATGCCCACGTTGCACTCTGTCGACTAATTGGGAAGCTTCCTTAGACCTTTGAGCATAAATACGGTCATTTTTTTTGTTAAAATGTTGCTCAATTGTAAAGATTTTCTCATCCGTAAACAAAATTTTTCTGTGACCTCCCTTTGAGTACCGCTTCAGTAGTGGTTTCGATTTTACCACCCTATTCTTTTTTAAATTATCAGTTAAAAATGACCAGTGCGTCTCTTATAGGCTGCAAGTCCTAAGTCATCTTTTAAAATACGCGACTTGGTTCTGGGTGCCATCTTCATCTCCCGAGATAAAATCTTTTGCTTTCGGACAGGATTTCTTCGAATTCTTTCCCTTACTGCTTTGACCACCTTTTTCGTACGAACACTACGTGGACGGCCAGATCTTTTTCTGTCACAAACAGAGGAGGTCTCATTGTACCTATTAATAGCCCGGTACACAAACATTTGACTAATACCAAGCGTATGGAGAGTTTTAAAAATTGCATTTGGCTCCATACCAACTTTGTGTAATGCAATCACAGCGATTCGGTTCTCTTTATCACCCCACTCCATTTTAATATCGCAAAATAGTGTACAATGTATTGGCGCCAAAATTAGAAAACTCAATGAACAATCGTATAAAAATGACAGATTCCAAATTCAAATGTAATTCTTTCTTATATCTTTCTACTAATATCTTTCTTATTTTTAACTGTAACAGTATTTATGGCCAGACTAAGTATTTCATAAAATTTAGTAATAATATTATAAACCTATATTATATGCACTTATAAATAATAAAACAACTGCGAAATATACTAACTACTTTTTTGACTCTCAGAATGTAGAGATAAATGTAACAACTCTACTGTACTGATTTTCATACAACAAAAAAAGAAGAATTATCAAAACCCTACTTATACTAATGCGTAGAAAATATACCGATTTCTCCAGTGCCCTCGGAAATTGAGCACTCCACTATGACTTCAAAACCGCTAAGAGAAAAAGTTAACCATCAAGAAAATACCAATCCCAAATAATAGGATAAAAAAAATATATCCAATAGGTTGCCTGGAAGAGATCGCTAATAGCGATAAGGCCGCCTGTTGTTTTACTAGCATTTAAGCCCGTTTCACTATGTAATTTGTGTTTTAGTTAAGGTGTGAACAATAAAGAGTTTATCTATCTATCAATCTGCTGAGCATTAAAAAAAACTAATAACGTCTTAATTCTTCTTACTGCACTTACTGTGTCCACCCCATTCTCCATCCCAAGTCCATTTTTTGCTTGTTTTCTTCTCGGCTGTTAAATTGTGGTTGTTTACACCCGAATAGATTGTTATTGACGTATAATTGGGATCGGCTTAAATATGATTGGACTGGGATTAAAATATGGTTGTATTGAATACGGGCTATTCTCTAAAACCTGTCGGATCCAACTTTCCAATAACTCTTAAAAAAGGAAAAGCTGTTTATTGGTACTTATTTGTTAATCCAAGATTTAAAATAAATGGTTTTGTTCCGAAAACGCAAATGTTACAATTGAAAGAAATGAGTAACTTTTTGAAATAATAGCTCAGTTAGTTGCGCCATGGAGTTCTGCATTGTAAAAGCTTATTAATCCGGAGCTTTCAGAAAAAAAACATCGTCAGGGAAACTTACATGGTAGTAGAGATTTTGTAGTGCTCAGCTAATAATGGTAGTTACCCACCATTATATATATATGTTGAAAACCTATCTCCAAGTACCTAGCAAGAACCAAGCTAATAGTTCTTGTTCTTAGTTCTTGTTATTTTGGATCACATCATCACTTAACTTTAGATGAGAGGTACCTACTTATCTAGAACAATCCCTAACCTTGAAGAAACTCGCAGTCTGAGATATAATAATATATGTATAATAATATATGTATTAACCTGTGTCCGTCTCCAGGTTTTAAGATAGTCCAGGATACTCCGGAAAAGATGCCGCGAACCCGCCTTAAAGCGGCCGAGATAAATAAATATTAGTGTACATTTCACAAAACACCGTCTAGCAAACAGAGCAAAACTATGGAAACTAGATGATATATATGGATACTAGATGATAGATAGATACTTAGAAACACCCAGACTCAGAACAAACATCCATGCTCATCACACAAAGTCCTGAGTGTCCTGAGTGGGGATTGAACCCACGACCTACAGCTTAGCAGGAAGACATACTACCAACTGAGCCCCGAGGCCAGTCAGGAACACTGTGGAGTTTTAATGTGTTCGAGTCCCAGATAATCGCAGTGTCTCTCCGTGCGTCATAGGTATAATGCTTTTGCTTGTTTCTCTACGTTAGAACAAAATATTTTAAGATCTGTGTAATAAATTTCATAACAATAGGTTTAATCGTTAAATCCTGAAAAGGTAACAAACAGACAGTAGACAGTCCCTCTGTCTGTTTGTTACAGATAGAGGACAGAGTTACTTTCGCTTTTATACTGATTGTATAACAATTTAGAAATTATATAATATAGAAAATAAGTTATTAAAATGAAGGAATTTTAAATTTTAATTTAAATGTTACTCCCAAACTGATTATAATATATAAAAACAATTATAAAAAGTGTAAAATTCTAAATTTTCTTCATTTACTATATCATGATGAAGGATATTCATACTGTGACAAACTCTGAACCTAAACATAATAAATAAAACGGTCATTCAAAACTTAATCCAATTAGTTCGTTCAACTATAAAATTTACAAAAAATGTATAAAGGCTATTCATTACACTCAAAAGATTTTCATTATAAAGTACAAGTAAACTGGTTTACGTTCTACGAATAAATAAATCAAATTTTAAATGGGGGTATCTCACCGTATCTCTCGGATTAATCGCTACGCCATTATATGGCTGAATAATTTTGTATCGGTATCTAATAATTTATTAACACTTGATAAGGTAAGAATTGAATTTTACAATCATTTGTGTGGTTAAAAAAAACATGTAATATTTTTTTCTTTAAATCAAACTTACTTTACTTAATTATCTTAACTTCATCTGAGTAAAAAACGGATTATTTTCAATATGAAGGATAAGAAAATAATCTACTTAAAATAGCCTTCTAAAATATAAGTCATAATCATAATTACAACGTGGTCATAGTAAAAAAAGAATTTAAAAACCGTAAATGATCGTTACTGACAAATCTTAACTAAACTTACTGACTAAAACTGACAAATCCAAAGCAATAACTAACTTTAATCCACTAAAGTAAACTTTTGTAATAAAAATAAAACCAAATAAAATATTCAAATCACAAATCTAGAAACTAAAACCCTAAATTCTGAAGTAAAAACTGCAAACAAAGTTAACACTAAAACGAGCGCACCTAATTTATAGACCTGGGCCCCACGGGCGGTGCGGGCGAGACCCGATCTCGCAATATACATGTTTTTTGTTTCGCATGTCCGCGCACTGTCAAATATATTACAACCCGGCGGGTTATTTACGAGGTCTGTCGTCCGCCCATACGTTATACTTAGTATCTTTGTTTGGACACAATAAGCAATATTTCTAAAGGGCCGCCGCCGTCGCTCGCAGCTGTTGATATGGGTTCCCAAATTGACATATTTAATTTGATCGCGACGGAGGGTCCGATCCCGTGTTTGACAGGTTTTAGTGTCGGATTAACATTTACGTTATGGAGTTAACTCTGTCGATACACTGAAATATCGCCTTTTGTAAGCGATGTTTATTTATATTCAGTTCAAGCGTTGACGCATCAAACGACTTCATAGAAAACCTGTGTCCGCGAACAGATCAATTTTCCTCTTTGAAGGCAACTGCCGGTGCATAGAACAAAGGGACTCGTAAAATAGTAAGTAGTTCGAATATGTCAGCGACAAAGTGCGATGACGCCGGCAAAGAGCTTCGTCAGGAGCGTAATAAAAGTGGCATGAAACAAAAAGCGTCGTGCTCGTGATCAGGTAGAGCAGCAGTCACGCTCGCAGCGGCGGCGACTCAAAGCGCTGCCCGTCATGGGTGGCGAGCGACCGACACCATAGCACGTCTCAATCCGCACCCGGCTGCCGGCCATACCACCTTTCCTTTTTCCCCTACCGCAATGCAGCTATGTGTCGTTTCCGCTTTATTTTTTATGGCCGGGCGCTCCAGCGGTGAGACATAGCGCGCTCGCTCTATCGGAGACTTGAGATGTTGCCGTCCTTGTCTGCGGAGATGCGGGGAAAGGGAGGAGCGGCGCGTCGGGCTTTGGTGGGGTCCAATAGCTCACAGTGCTCTCGCTCGCCGCCACGGATACACGTTCCTCGTTTTGTATTCCGCGCGCCGGTAGTACAGAATAGTTGTTGCCAGAAGCGAGTCGTGACGTTACCGCACAGTGAAGTTAACAAGTGATCGTAAAGTTGATACCAAATGGTGGTGCTTGAAGACGGTGGAATGATGACTAATCCTAACCAGTATTTGCAACCTGATTATTTGGCGCCTCTTCCATCCACTGTAAGTATATATATTATAAAAATAAATTAAAATTTTAACAAAATATAAAAAAAATCAAAAAAAAAAAAGTTTCAAAATAATTTTATAACGGATAAATAAAATTTTTGTTTCTTTTGTTGCAGCTGGATTCAAAGAAAAGCCCTCTTGCGCTTTTAGCGCAAACATGCAGTCAGATAGGTGCTGACACAACGCCGACTAAGCCTTTGCTTCCTCCGCTGGACAAGAAAAAAGTGAACAGTGTAAACAGTGACGCTATTAGTCGTACATCTCCTATCAATCCCGTGAAACAGGACAAGCCCCGCTCAACTCCAGACAATAAACACTTAGCTTTCAAACCGTATGAAGTAAATGTTGTGACCAAAAAACCTGAAGATACTCGACCATCATCCAAAGCGAGCTCTGACAGTGCCGACGAGAAAAAATCTGGGAAAAGTACTCCTGGACGCAAATCAACGCCCCCGTCGGCGGAACTTGGAAAAAGTAGCCCTTCTACGGATAATAAATCCTCGCCTGTCGGCTCTTCTGGAACAAGTCCGATTATTCGCTCTGGATTAGAAGTTTTAGGCCATGGAAAAGATCATCTTGGTGCATTCAAGAATTTACCCGGTTTACAATTTAACCCTTTGGCTGGACTTTGTTGTCCGCCAGGTATGGAACAACATGCTAATCCTGCGTTCAGGCCCCCGTACGCCGGGGCGCCATTTACTGCTCATCACGCCGCAATGCTCGCTGCTGCTGCAGGGTTCCCTGGCTCATCACCAAATCCTTACCTAGGGTATGCGAGAGTCAAGACCCCCGCCGGAGGAGAGACGCTCGTGCCCGTGTGCAAGGACCCCTACTGCACTGGATGCCAATTCTCAGTGAATAACCACCATTTACTAATGAGCAATGGATCCTGCCCCGCTGGTTGCACTCAGTGTGAACACCAAAAGTACAATCTGGCTATGGCGATGGCACTTTCACAGCAGGGGGCCGCCGCGGGCGGTCTACCATACCCCCAACTAAGCCGTCCGTACGTGTGCAATTGGATCGTCGGAGAGTCCTATTGTGGAAAGAGATTTGGAAATTCGGAAGAACTCCTGCAACACTTGAGAAGTCACACAACAGACGGTTCGACACCTGCTACCGTTTCTTCATCTCAGCCTTCACTTTTGAATCCTTTGAATCCACTATTTACTACGGCGGGACTTCGAGGTGCATACCCGACGGCACCACTGAGCCCGCTGTCGGCGAGCCGATACCATCCTTACTCAAAAGCCGGGCTTCCTGCCAGCCTCGGAGGCTCACCCTACGGTGCTTTCAACCCCGCTCTCGGTCCTTTCTACTCTCCCTACGCCATGTACGGACAAAGATTAGGAGCGGCCGCGGTCCATCAATAAATCCAGTAAAGTGCACAGACTGAACAGACTATTAATTGTTGTATTGTCCAATTTTCTTCTGTGATATCGATAGACTAAATAAATGTTGTAAGGCGTGAATCGCTGTGACAAAATTTAGTGATAGTGCAATTTAAAAATAAATATTTATGTAAGTGAACTTGCCGACGGAGTTGCTTAAAAGTGAAATATTTGAGCGTCCGTGGATTGTACAGCCAAATGATTTGTGTTAATAATAAGCTCTATGTTTAGTGATAAAATGGATTATTTCAAATATAATATCACTTAATATCAAGCAAGTGTTTTCCTTTATCTCTTTAAAATTTTACGGATGAGGTACACATTATTAGGGTTAAATTATAATACATTATTACACTTTCTGATATATAATTGTTATTATTAAAATAATATAATGCATAGATACCTATTATATATAAAATAAAACTTCATGTTTTAAACGTTCCAATAGCAAACTATTGCTCAAAATTAAATTACACATTCATTTAGATAGCGTAAACCTAATGGCCACTCAATGTCATAACAAAATGCGGCTTTCCAAGTGTCCTAGCGCGCTATAAAGCAAGGTGCTTGATTGATTGATACGCCTTCTAACACACATTAGAACCGTCAATCAGCCGCCAGAGCATCGTATAAAACAACGATGCGATCATGCTTACGTACACCCACACAACACGAACAAAAACGACAAACAAAATAATTTATTACATTGAAAAACATAAAAAGAAAATGTACACGAACCAAGGGGCCGACGTAGAGAGTCATTAATAACAAAACCGTGAGCTGTCAGCTTTGTTAACGTCAAGTTTTTTTAAATAAATGCTATTTTGATTAGGCCTATGTCATGTCCAAAATTCAACTGTCAAAAGCATAATTAGTAAGCCAAAGAGAGTGAGACAGGTGGCAGAGTATTTTAAACGGAGGCGACAGGCCACGACAGCTTTTGTACTTTATAACATCGAGGCGAATAATAAAATTGGCAAGTCTGTTATGAATTAAATGTGTCAAATAGCCCATTAGTATTTTATCGTTTTATGACAGAAACATTAATAAAATTTATGGACGCTTTCTCGCGCATTTGGGTTGAATATTTTATGTGCATTTTGTATTGAGTTTCGTGATTAATATTTATTTTTGGAACATACTTTTATATTCTAGTGAATGGCAAATTCGGGGTAATATATTCAGTTACGTGGGCGAACTTAATCCTTTAATTTACCCTGCTGTGTCGCAAACATTTACATGTTGATATATTTAAATTAAATACTTTTTTGATAGTTGGTGGATTTTAAATGTTAAATCACAGCCGGAATTTAATTATGTATATAGGTATATATATTTAATTTAATTATATAAGTATTTAAATAAATTCAAGATTTAATAATTATACCACCGTCTAAAAACATAACAAAATGCATACCTACCTAATAATTATTAACTTTGCAAACAAGACCCAGATTTGTATTGAGATCGCTTTTCATAAGTACCTACTTAATGCATTATGATTGATAATGACATTAATATTGATTTTAATCTGCTCATAAATCATGTTGGTAAAATGCATAATAGATTTATAATAAACGATGCATGACACGACTTTGACATACTTCAACGATTTAACTATTTTGAGTAGTTACCAATCTTTGATACAAGTGGTGCCATCTATTGAAAATAGGGTGAACCACAACATTTTATCATCTCTGCGCTGGTTGTTACAAACAGAAAAGCAGTAAAGAATAAGTTATGCAGGTCTGTACATAAAGTTATTGATCTATTTTTTTTTCAAGACAAATGAAATATTCTTAATATTTTACTAAAGTATGTGGCATTAACTTTGTTTAGCTACTTAACAAAGTTAATATATTAGAGTAATTTATGAGTAAACTTATCTATTTTTGATAGAACATGATGAACTATGATGATAACAGCAGTACACTCGTCAAATTTATAAGCATATGAATGTTATCAAGACAATTTTAAAATAGCGTATCGTATTTGATTCTACGATATTTACTGAGATGATAAAGTGATTTATATTTACGAAATATCTCGATATTTAAAAAAATAAAAGGCTGGAGATAAAGTTTGACAGATGACAGATGCGTACAAAAGATTGATGCCTTACAGAATTATAATCTGTGCGTAGAAATAACCAATTAAGATTAGCATAAACATGAGGTAAGGTATATTATCATATTATCCGTAGGATGAATAATGTATGTGGGGTATTATAGACCCGGCTGTATTAGAGGGTTGGGTGACTAATACGCTTCAGTGGTTAACCCTTAGCTGTATCTATTGTTATCGAAATTGTTTTGGATCAGACTCTGTTACGACAATGACAGCAGGGCTTCGTAAAAAATGTATGCCCTGGCTTTAATCACACAGATTATAGTTTTATTTTCTAAATTTCCCACTCGTCTCAAATCCTCTTCTAGAAGAGAAAATCAAACCGCCTTTTCTGTCTGTTTATTATGTGTTTATTTTGTTTTTACTTTTTTCTGATCTCAATAAAGTGTTATTGATCGGTTGATTGATTGATTACACATATGGCTAAGTATGTAGATTGATTTGTTTTTTTTTTTATTATTATTTGGATGCATATCGTACATTTTACATAATTTTAAAAGAGGTTTCATTTCAATGAATAATAGTCGCGAATTTTAATGAAACAACACTGCTTTGATATACATATATTCAGAATTTCAGACGGTATTGAAGATAAATAATAAATATTGGTGGACACTTCATACAACACTGTCTAGCCCAAACTAAGCAAAGCTTGTACTAAACTAAATAAAAACTATATGTTTGATAAACTACATAATGACTACATAAATACTTTTTTTTGTTGGAAATACATACTTATGTATGATAGATAGAAACAATCAGACACAGAACAAACATCCATGCTCATCACACAAATGTTTGCCCTGCGTGGGGGATCGAACCCACGACCTACAGCTTAGGAAGCAATCGTACTACCACTAAGCCATGATGCCTGTCAAATGATAAAGACCCCATAAGTTAGATACTTTTAGAGATTTTTACTTGTAGTGTAGACACTAAATTCTTGTTTTAATTATACAGTGAAAATTATTACTTAAACTAGACACTACAATAATATATGTTTATTTATGCGTAATTCATTGGCTTTATGAAGATAATGAGGGTGTTGCAATTTCGTAAACATACTTTGACAGGACTATTGTAAACCATATACGTATTATCTATCTTAGTCTGGGCATAAATATACTTTACATTCGCATTGCGTTTACTTTACAAGTTTTGTTAATTTTACATTTTACTTGTCACTCTCGAAATAAAATTGCCAGTTCAAATTCAACGATGCGTGACCGAATGAATGAATGAACGAATGTTAGAGATCTTTGACAAAGGGCGCGTTTGATATTTATGTTCTCTATGATGATAGGTTATTGTGATTCCAGTGACATTATGCGTTTTGTATTGGATTTTATTTATTCAGGACATTGTGAGAATCAAATGTTGCGTGTGTTGTGTTATTGGTTCGAGTTGATTTATTGGAAAGATAAATGGAGCTTCTTTTATTGACGTAGGGAGCTTATGGTATTGAAATAAAAATAGAATGGCAACGAAACTTACTATTCATTGTTCAAATAGGTGACTAAAATATATTTTATGTTTACAATTAAATATTCCTAATCTTATTTTTATTTATTTATTTATAATTTAAAATTTTAGAGAAACTAAAAAGTTTTAGAATACCTCGATCTCTCTCTGTTTCTAACCTCATAGCATAATTTATAGTTAAAAAAACTGAAAAAAAACAACTTCAAAATACGCAATAATATACTTAAGCGACTTACTGTTCACTTTTCTACAGGCACTTGGATGATATTTTACCAATTGTTTTGTTATAAAAACCAAAGTACTCCATAGAGTTTGATAATATTTATATGGGACCACCTCGGAAGTATAATCTCCCAAATACATAAAGAAACATCAAAATCAATGCACAATTGGCTGAGTAATCGGTGAACAAACACAAAAAAACATACAGACCGAATTGATAACCTCCTTGTTTTGGAAGTCGGTTAAAAAGTGATTCCAATCGCTTCTGATTACTGCTGTGTTTTGATAGTACCAAGTGTTTGCACACAGGAACTTTGTTCAGCTGTGTGTCTGTCTGTTTATTGTTGTTCGCGAATTGTTGGCTAATATAACGAACTCATAGCTAGGGGAGTATATTATCTATCTCATATTTTTTTTATATTCAAAGAAATATTTTTACTCAACTATCCAAAAAGGACTGATGTTTATATTATTAATAGATATTTCGGATTTATATACATGTTTGTTACATAGAAACGTATATATGTATGTATTTACATAAATACATCAGTGTGTAAGTATTTTATAGTATTGTAGCCTAAATAGTTTGACCGTTTATGACGAGCGAGGTATCGTTAAAATCAGAAGAATCAGTTGATTTGTTTTTACGTACTGCGTTCTATTCTGTTTTTTTTTTCAATTTTTTTTTTCTTTAGAAAAAGTCCACAGATATAATTACTAGACTAGATTAACAAGTCTCCTATAACAACTACAAATCTTTAACGGAATTAAATAAATTACTTCAATTACTCAGAATATCTACCGTTTCTACCACCATAATATATATGTACCTATACACAAGTTCCTTATCGCAATAACTGCATACCAATTTCTACAATAAATTTAAATAATAACTTATTGTGAAAAGGTACTAAAGTGGAAAATCATTAAACACATGTCATGGTCTTTTGACAATCACTAATTATTTCCTTGATGTCAGGTGACAACTGCTACAAATTAAATATCGATTGTTGTTTCAGATACGATGTATTGTCAGTGGAACTTAATTATTGGTACGTGACACTCGTTTGAGAAATTACAAGGTTATGCTGGTGGGGGGTGTTTGGTCCAAAAATCAATTTACAGCGATAATACACATTTATTATTCGAGATAGGGTGGGCCGCCATGAGCCTCTCTGTCACTGTGACCCTCGCGGATCTATTGTATAATACACATAAATATACTACAAACGTACTTACAACAAATATCTATACAAAAAAATAAATATCCAAGCATACATTTTTGAAATGTAATTGCATTGAATAGGATGTTGTAGCGTATATGTTTTCGAGAAAAAGTATGTACACGTACAGCCCTACTACACTGTACGACTTATTTTTTAAATAGTTCTTGGAAAATGTATTTAGATATTAAGTAGACTATTACTACACTAAAGACGCCTTTATATATATGTATAATAAGAGATTTATATTATTATTCACATATTTATTTATACATCTTAAATGTAAGTTTTTACAATAAAAAAAGTATTATTAATTAAAAATAACAACGTCACGAAAACCAGTCTTATTTCGTAGTTTTTTAGTTGGTTTCTATCAGAAAATGTCAAGATAATAAGGCAAAAATTGCCATTTTTTTGTCATAATTTTTGTATTAACTTAGAATCCGCAGAACTATGTACATTTTAGTACTTATTTCAACTTGATACCTTACTGGAAATCTGTGCCTCCGCGCGTTCTAATGAAAAGAGACGGACAGACAAACACACATTTATCTGAACGACGAATAATCTTCAAAAGGTCCTGTATTTTCCTGAGATGCAAATTACTAAAACGTAAAATAACCAAGTCAAACATTTTGTTACTTAGACCAAAAATATAAGGAATGATCTCTTGTGTTTAATTATCTAAATGACACATGTCTGAAGGTCTACAAAAATGTAATTATAGAACAACGGTAGGTGGTTTCACTTTCCAGTTTTACAACTACCGAAGTGTTAATTAAGCAATAATTAAAATGTGAATGTAATTACATACGTATGTGGAGCTTTTTTGACGAAAATTGACTGAAATGAGCCATTGTTTACAACGATGATACGATAGGTTTTCTCCTGCTCTGAGTGGCAAGCCTCAAGTAAGGTAATCGCCCGAATCGTCTTCATTCGCGACACGTCGGGCAACACTGTTAGACGCGTGTCGTGACTTGTGAACAGTGCCAATTTCAACCTGTGTTTTTTTTTTTCATTTAACAAATTTATTCTCCACAGACTCCAGGGTCCGTGCCTTTTATGAACTAATAATATAATATGCATTTATAACAACTTACATTTTTTTTAAGTTATGCAAGAAGAAGACAAAATTTTAAATTACACTTAACTAGCATGCATGCGTGTATACGCTGAGCAGTCCAGCTCCCGCAAGCAGCACCCGTTCACGAGTTGACGCATGTGCCAGCCATCGCCCTCCTCAACCATGTTTGAGGGAAGACGGCGACCCGCCACACACAGCCGCCGCAAGAAGAAGCTTTTTAGTGAGCGTGCGAGTGCTCTGAGTATACACGCTTTCTTATTATTATTAAAATAACACAACGGGGACAAATGTAACATACAAGAATTTACAAAAATAGGGACAGACAACTAAAGAATAAAAATAGGAAACAAAACATTAAAAAAAGATAAACACTAACACTTTTTTTTTATAACAAACACCGAAACTTTCATTCAGGGCCTCCACTACCGCCGTGTTGCGATCTTTGATAGCCATTTTGAAGTTGTAATCTAAAATGGTGTAGCTGCCATTGCCCGCCGCACAAAACGGCTGATGGCATCTCCTTCATCATCGGCGTAGTAAGTGAAGGTCCCGGTGTGCCTCGAGACTGCCACGACTGCATGCGAGACGCTGTCATGTAGCTGCAGTTTGCCTTTGGTCTTGACCCTATGTGTTTGGAAAGTGCAAGCAAAATAAGACCAAAATACTAAAAGATATCTGATTGCAAAAAAAGAGTTTTTGCACTGTAACTTATGATTTCATTATAAGTAATATACTGTTGAGTATACGTTTTTTATGAGAAATTATGTGTTAAATCGCCGTACAAGATTATAGATGTGCATTTTTTTGAATAATTCTAGTAAAATAATTTGTTTTTAGCGAAAAAGTTCATTGGAGGTTACGAAAAAACATAACACAACCGAATTGAGAACCTCTTTTTTTGAAGTCGGTTTAAATGAAATCATACATGCAATCGTAAGCCGTGGTTTCACAAAAGTTTCTTCAAACTGTTTAGTTGCAGAACACTAGATATAACTTTCATTGCCCACTAAGTAGCTCAAAACCGTATTACCTGTCTAATCTCTCATCTACTCGCCGTATAAAAACGCCTTATTATTTACCGGCAGCTCTAGACATTAAAACTGACACTATCGGTCCATCAAGAGATTGCTGGGTTGCTTAACGGACATAATTGAAAACTTATCTTTATAATTACACTTGCAACTTGAAATTACTCGCTGGTGTGCGGGAATGTGTTAGGATGATGTTGCGAAAGAGATTAATTATCAACAGACTTAACAAAACAACAAATTCTCTATGGTTTGGTTTATTTACTTTTTTCTGTCTGCCGTAGGAGTGTAATGTTTGCTTTTCGAGCATTTACACTAGTTTGACTGATTTCAACATATGTATTATGAGGTGTCATTAGATTCTTCTCAGTAAGTAGTGCAAAAGACGTTAGTTACATCTTTCTTTTCAAGTCTGTTCAAACTCATTACAACTTTGAACGACAACTCTCAAAGTCCAGTCAAAATAGACAAAAAAATATGTAAGTTAGCCATAATTCGCATAGAGCTGAAAATTGGTATAGACGTTAAATAAACCTTTACGAATGAAATGTCAAAAATCCCCAAAAAAATATACCCAAGGAAAAAGGTTAAAAATTCAGGTTCTTCCCATTTTTGGGTTCCGTGCCTCAAAAAGAAAAAAACGGAACCCTTATAGGATCACTTTGTTGTCCGTCTGTTCGTCTGTCCGTCTGTCTGTTCGTCTGTCCGTCCGTCCGTTCGTCCGTCCAGGTGTTAAAACCTGTATCTCGGGAACGCGTGAAGGTATCGTGTTGAAATTAAAACCATGCACGCAGATCCATAATCTCTTGCTGCAGAAAGAAAAATCAATTTTATCAGTATTCGTAAAAAAAAATTACAGCAAATACAGAAATTTGTTGCAGATGTAGGGTCGAAAGGGATTTTTGACATTTAGTAATGCCATTTATAGTGCCCTCTTGGAAAATCACGAAGCTCGGGCGTCCAGGTACTACTGAAATAATGTGAAATGAGGGTACCAAAGTATTAAATAACGATAAGTTTTAGAAATTGCTAAAAAATTAATTCCAATTAAACCAGTTCGAATGACATTGTCAACATATTAGTTTACATATTCTTTTCTCCGTATTGTAATCTGCGATCTAATTGCAACATGTCACACATTTATCCACCTACCCTTAAAAGCATCGAAACATGAATAATTCTTACATACCTACTAACTTAAATCAATAATATTTAAGTTGCTTTGCAGATAATAAGTTTTCCGATTCTAATCTTAAACACATCTCCATCAGTCCATCAGCCAAGCACGCACTCTCAATCAGTAGATCCTCCCGATCAGTCGGCACCCCACACCGTACTGGTACATCAATCCACCAGCCAAATGTTCCAAACCCGCGACAAAGACGAAGCGTTGCAATTTCTTCATCTGCCATTTCACACGGTGCATTACAAAGATTAATGACGCAATAGAAGCGGCACAATTTGAACCCGGCTCCCGGCCGCGCAGGATACAATATTTTATGTTGACAGACATAACAGCGTATACCAGCGCTTATTCTTTGTGCCCCGTATTTTATTCGCTTTATGACGGTTGCTACAAGCCAACATACAACCAGTGTCACAAACGATTACAACCCCAATTTCGACCTTAATACTGGAACTGTAAAGTTTGATAGACATTCTGATGGAGGTAAAGTTATGTTTGCAACGAATGTAATAGTCGTGGATGCCAATTGAATGTTTGTTAGTATTTTATTTCGGGGCGTTCTCGCGTCATAAAATAATAGCGTAATGCAGTGTTGTAAATCAATTTTCCTTTTGAACGATGACGTTTATAATGAGTGTCGGTAGTTCTGAATTAGTGTAATATATTCTTTCTTTTCAAAACGTGTGATTATTATCTGTGTGGTTTTATTAATGGAATTAGTCGGATGTCTGGTGAAGTCGAGTCATTTGTTGGAGGATGACGACGTATTTGATTCTATGGAACGTGTGGGACGGGGCTATGTTTTATCTAGTTGTTTTATAATTTTGTATTTGATGATGTTAGGTTACGTAGAATACAATAATTTTGTTCTCACTCAGCGTAACTATTAATAACTCATAATATGTATATAATTTGAAATATGTATTAATATTCTACATATATTTTTATTTATTCATACAAATAATAGAAAATGGCAATATGAAAACAAGATATAAAATATCTAGACATTCTAAATATAATAACATAATATAATAAAATAAAACAGAAAGTCTAATTCTTAACCAATGTTAACTTAAGGCTGAAAGCCCCTCGTATGCAGACCCTGATCTGAGAGTCCCCATCACGCTTGCAGCGTTACCGCGCTGAATGGCCAAGGAAATTAATTTCGTTGCACTATTTAATTATTCTACATATTTCAAGCTGTGTATAACTGTATACATATAAAATTTTAATATAACAATAATTTTATTTTAGCGTCATTTACTGGCAAAACGAGATATAGAGAGCAGTGCATTGCCACGCACAGTTTTAACTATGAAAGTGAAAATTTCTTGGTGTTAAGAATAGGTGTGTCGTTAAACTTCAAGCAAGTGAATTGCTTAGTCTCATTTCCATTAAAAAATATGTACTATAAAACTGATCTCACTACTTTTATTGTTCTTAAAATACAGGAAAAAACATATATCACAGCATTCAATTCAGCATGTAAATTGAAATAAAAATACATGAACGCTTATCCAACAAACGGTGTGTAAATAAAATAGCGCCAGCCCTTTGGAGGGTTCAGAGGGATGGCACTCAAAGCTCTGAAGATAAGACGACACAAAGCCAGCACAAGGCTTGTAAATACGTAATAAGGTGTCCCTCTACCAAGAAGCATTCATAAAGAGAGAGGAGAAAAAAGGTGCAAAGTAAACTAATTCAAAACGAACAAATAGCTTTTAAGAACACAATAGTATTGAAAAAACACACAAACTCTAATATGAAATGTACTAAAGTTTCCTTTATTATTAAATAATAAAAAGCTACTAGTCTACTACTAAATGTACATTAGTTTATGATCAAAAATTATTTGAATAATTCATAATGAACCTAGCATTTAGGCATTCAACGATAAATATTATTGATGACAGTTGTTATAGCTTATAGGCGATTAGAAATCGAAATTGATGTCTCCAAACGAGTTATGACCAAGATCTTGAGCGATAAGCTTGATAAATCCGACGTACGCAATATAATTATCAACATAGTATAAAATGCGGTCGTACACGAGTCGTTTGACTTGGCCATGCCTCTAGTACCGGGCTGTTCATAAATCTTCATTGCGTCCCGATGACATGCCGCGACACGTCTCTTTGCTACCGCGCTACCAACCACTTCTACGTCCAGAAAAGTATAAATTCCACTTGTATTGTCATCTCACTTTACACCTTTACGAGCCGTAATAACGTCTATTTCACAATGTTTCATTTATTGTGGAGCTCAGTCACATTTTCCAACATGTACAACCTCACAAAGAGTAATACAGGCAATGAATTATCAATCCAAGGACACAGTGTTTAGGTCCTGTTTTATTTGTCTAAGTCAAAGCACAACTTTGTCTTTTTCGTTAGATTTGTGTTCGCTTAAAACTGAAATGTCGTTAGATATGTACGCCAGTTTATCTGAAATTGTGTCGTATGGTATATGATTAGAGTCGGGTTTTGATAAATTTGCTGGTAAAAGTGTGGCAACAACATTATCCCTCTGTGACAAGTAACGTCAGGCTGTCGATCATTATAATATATGTGCCGCGCTGTCAGCTGTCTTAACGCATGAATGATTCACTTCATGATAAATTCGAGCTTATGATTACCTTTCAGACGTACGTCAATGTGTCTGTTTACGTAATTATGGTCTCTGTTTGTGAAGGCTTTTACTGTTTATGGCGAAAGTCGAGGCGGAAGCCACGCTCGTATATAATGTTGACGGGTGCAAGGCTTCAACTAAGTATTGTTGAATGAAAATGATTTATGAGCACAACGGTTCGCGGCAATGATAAATCGAACTCATATACGCTGAATGTAAATATAGACAGGCGATCATTTATTCTGTTTGCTGCGCCATCAATATTCCCGCTATCTAATGTACGGCTATCAATTTTGAAAATTGTTGAACATAGATATTATTCAAATGTAAATGATTACCTATTTGTTGAATTTATTGTAATAATGTCTGTATGTTATCACAATTTGACAATCCCAAAGCTAAAATTTCGAGTTGATTATTTTAATATATTGAATAGCTCTACGTTTGAACACCAGCACGCCTGATGTAAAGTGATGCTATGGCCGAAGATGAAGCACGTAGACCTAGAATATACTTGTCGTGTCACATACATGCACAGTACCTAATTCTAATATAAAATATGATGCCGTGTTTGTGTAATTTGTCATTTTACTTATAAGTAGACTAGTTTTGCTTTGTGGTGGTGTTTGCTTTGCAAAGTGACGAAAAATGATGCTGATAATTATGATGAAAAGTATACAACACGAATCTTTCATAATGATCTATTCAGTCACGAGAAACGAAGTACGAACATACAGACATAAAGAGTTACTTTCGATTTTATAAATAAATAAAATTCCTAACATGATTTTAATTTTAAGACCCGTGACGTTCTTCATTAGTACCAAGGATAGTGCTAATGCAACTTTGTTAAGAACGCTTATTGTGTGTGCTTCATAAAATAGACATAAATAAAGTACACCTATCTAATACAAATATATAAGTTGAAAGTCATTTTACGTAATACAAAAGCTTTGTCAAGGACTTAAAAGTAATCAGCGGTCCTGGCAAGCCATCTACCGCAGAGCGTACCTACAGACGACAGAGCGACGTATATCAAAGCGGGTGCAGACGTCGATCTGATGAGGACACGGCGGCGTGCGTCAAAGTCACTCGTGTCTTATCGCGAGATGTCTGCCTTTTGGCTGCATTTACACTGATGAGAGCATTTGACCAAGAAATACTGTGACTGCGACCAAAAGACCAAACATACTTCTACACCAAAATATAGAACTAGGCCTACGTCATGCTAAAATAGTTTAATGTATGGGAGCTCGCTTTAAAGATTTAAAATCTACAAACCAATATACACGAATAGCAATTTCTTTCGCCTATAGAAATAAAAAAAATGCAGTCTTATTCGAACATTTGAAGTCATATATTAATAATGTCGATAATGATTAATAGTACTGAGCTTGATCGCAAACTCACGTAATTTTAACTGATATTGCGGTCTACGATGGAGCGCGCTTATTTAGAAGAAACAGATTCACTCGAGGTTTAAAAACACCCAAATTATATCTATCTGAAAATGCACTCGGGGAACTTATTCCATAATTTATGTAGTTCAAGCTTTTCGTTCGGGTTTTTGGTCTGGGTTTTGCGTCCTGCTATATAACTTGCTATTCAGCAAGAACTTTCGAAATAAAACGCCCTCTGTATCAAAATTTGTAACGATCTCCTTTTAGATTATATTTAAATATGTTAATCTAATTTACCGAAATTTTATTTTAAATTAAATCCAACTGTTGGATGGACGTAAAAAGCAAGGCATTATAAGAGTTACAATTATGAAAATAAATTTCTACAAAAAGCATTCGTTTGCTCTCGACTATATACAGGGCAGCCACAGCATATCCAGAAGCAGTAGATGAAGTATGCGATACAGCGACGAGCATTGTCCGATCTCTTCCACTCTCGACGTTCCATCAGCGTCGTCGCAAAAAGACCGAACACTTTATGTCTGCTAGATCCTGAGATATGTGCATTGTTGAGATAAGCAACGGAATGGCTGGACTTGTGACTAAACTTGTTCTGCTGGTTATAGGTAACTATGGTAACTATACCTGTACGTATTTCTGTGTAAGCTTTTTACGCGACTGCCCAATAGGAAGGAAAATTTTAGATTGCGTATTTTTTATTTTTATGTTCACTTGTGTAGTTCTGAGTAAAGAAGCTTCTATACTTAAATGCCTATAAAATTATTTAGGTTCGATTTTGTCTTTTTAATATATCCTTTTATGTATATTGTCCATAAATCTTGCTTAGCATTTATCCATAAATTCATCTCAATAACATAACGACACTTTGACATAATTCAAAAATATTCATGCATCATGTTTCACGTCGTCACATCAGCCACAGGAAGATTATTTATTATCCATACAGTGATTGAATAACAGGGTACTATTAAAACATTAAGAGTACCTCATATAGTTATTCTATGTCTGGTGTTTGAAATAATGCATATGAAAGACCTAATGCATTATTCCAAAATATGAACCTGCTTCAGGTCCAGGTTATTAACACTTTCGTTTTGTCTCTGTTGCTTGCCGCTTTGGATGTTAATGTGAGTATTCATCATCAGACTATTTATGTTTTGTTGTAATGTTATAGTGAAACCATGATACTAATATCAAGTCAACACTCGGTTTAATCGCCCAACGTAGACAGATACCCGAACACTGAAAGCTAAAGCACCGCACAAATCAACGGAACGCAACAAATGTACCGATCACGGAACAAATGACGTCAATATAAAATACTGTCCCAATTATTTGGGACAATTCATTACCGCTCTCGACGCGGCCGATTGCGGCAATCAGTCAGGCAGTGCGTCCGTCCCGCGTTGAGCGTCAGGAAGGAATGGTGTTGTAAATCAAACTACAGACGTCTACCCGACAATCCGTGCCGGTCGGCGTCGATACATCAAGTGTAATGCCTCGGATACCGCGCCGAGATAATCGAATGTGAGCATCGACTCGTTACGCTGGAAATAAGATGAGGTTTGTGACTGGATGTCGATATAAACGACTTATATCGTGCTATACACGTTTCCGTATTCAACCTTATACATCTAGACATCGCTAAAATGATTTATGAACCCGATGTTGAACTTACTTATGTGGTGTTGCTTTTAGTGTTGTTCGTCAATATGTTATAAGGTTGATTTTTGTTTGCAGGCTCAGGTATGTTGTCTCTTCCGAGTGAGTGGCGATAGATCTGTAAAGTTTGCCGCGGACAGGAATATATCGAGTGGCTGCCTCCGTTCGGCTTTATTTATACATAACATCTGTTTGAAGTTGAATCTACCGGCGTGGACGGGGAGCGCATTACCGGAGATTTATTCGCCGTCTTAATTGTGAATCGATGGGTTAATGAAGATAAAACCCGCGGCTGTGTTGTAAATTAGCTCGCGTGTCGACTCATGGCTCCGATAAAGGCCTTCTTTATTGCTTTGTTTGTTTTCTTCGAGCGCACTTCAAAGAACGAGATAGACTCGAGTTTATGCGAATGTATAAATCGCAAGTTTGCCTTTATTCGCCGTGTGAAGCCCTCAGGTGGGTAGGAAGCGAGTGACGGCTCGGAGATAAATGAAAGGCACCAGGATTAACGATGCGTCGACGTGCCGTAATTAACTAGCCTACTTATAAATCAACTGAAACCGCGCCCGTCTGTAACAATAGCCGCAAAGTAAGATAAATCGACGGGACAGCTCTGCTCATACAACTCGATATTGACAAGTGTGGCGTTCCCTTTACCGACGTTCAAATTCAGCTACTCCACCTGCACTTGGGCAGTTTCTATACAAAATTCATTCCTTGTAAGACAATTTTCATCTGGTTGTTTTATTTTGTTCACAGATGGACCTTTACTAGTCTGTGGCATTTTCCAATATTGACGTGATCAAGTAGGAACAGGGTTTAACCCCTCGCGGTCACACACTCTCGTCTAATGGCCGTGATTCGACAAGTACAAATGGCCTCCGTGACAAATGGCCTGCGGAAGACCTCGTTTCGACTTCGCCGTCGTAAGTTCAAACAATCTTCGAGCCAATCTAGACCTTAACGACTTTCTTAGAAATTTATAGCTTCATTAAGTATTTACAGATTATATTGATGAAGATAATGATTCTGTTGATGATTTATCGTTGAAAGTAAGTCTGATTGATGGTGTTTGCAATATATGTTATAACATTGATAAAATGATTTCTGATAAAGATTTTTAAAATACTCTGATATGTCGCAAAGGTCGAGATTCGATTGATAGTTTTCGTGTGCTGGGACAAATGATAAGTGTCGTTGGAGAGTGTCGATCGCTTTCTCAGTTCGGCCTCTGATACCGATCAAAGGTCTCATCCAGTGCGGATTTGCGAAAACAGCTCTTAGTGTGCGTATTGGAAGGGAATATCTTCGGCCATTTTGCAAGTTCATGTAGTGTCAGATACGGTCACGGCGGCCCTTTTGAGTTATGAGCCTGCCGTGATTTATGAGTTTGTGGTAGAATCATAGTAGAGACAGTAGCTATGAATTTGGTTTGACAGATAGCCAAATATAATAACAAATACACAAACAGTTTTCGCACTCTAGGAGACCGCGACCTGTTTTCAGTAAAATAAGAAAATGGGCATCCTAACTTTTATATGTAATATGTGATGGTAACTCTGTCTTTCAATTTGTTAACTGTTTGTTATCATTTCACGTTGAACTGATCATTATCTAATTTGATACAGAGATAGCTGAGGGCCTAGAAATGGATATAGACTATATTCTGACCTCATCACCACCCTAAATGCGCGGGACACAGGTATTCGCTTATAATTCGAAGTCATCAAGATACAAATCTGTCTTGTATAACCAATGTATTACTTATCTTTACTTAACATATTACTCTATGTTACTTTTTTATATGTATACTTTTTGTAGTAAATAGATCTACTTATTACTATCTGCTATCTATAGACTTACTCGTATATTAGTTAATAAAGGCAAAATTTAAAATTAGTATTCAAAGTATAATTTCATCAAATTATATTATTTAATCAACAAATGTGGTATAAAATCGTGACTGAGTGATAGTTCTAAGCTGTAGGTCGTGAGTTCGATCCCCACCCAGGGCAATGGATGTTTATGTGTAACATATGTATGTATTTTTGTTTTAACTATAATAATACATACATAGAATTAATATAAACTAATATAATTACTTATAACTAAAACAATGTCAAATAAAATATACGTATATATATTTTAATTAACCTATATACGAGTATTTTAATTTAGCCATCTGATTCCCATAATTCAAGCTTTCCTTAGTTTGGGGCTAGATGGTGTTTTGTGAAAATGCCCTCCATTATTTACGTTTACTTTTAAATGTTTATACAAAAAGCAGTATAAATCACTCACTAATACCTGATCAAGTAAAGATTTCCCACAGTATAGAGAATTTTGAAAAACGTTGCCGTATACCCCAGCAGACATAGACGAAAAATAAAACATTTCCCCTTGTCGACTACGTGTCGTACGTCATGTCGTACGAAACCGACGAGGCGAAACTTTTCAGTCCATCTCGTTCTCTTCTCTCCCCTGTCAACTGACGGTTTCTGCGGAACTGAAGCACTGCTTCCCACTCACATCGTGACTATAATATTGGCGGGAGCTTACAATACATTATTACTTCGTTTGATGGACGACGTGCGGATGACATCTCACATTATTAGGTTGTGGAGTAGTTTTTGACTTTGTGAGGGTGCGATTGAAAAGCAATGATGTTGATTTAATGGCAAATAACCGTTTTCATTTGATTTATCATAATTTATAAAGAATCAAAGTGTATTGTAAAAGGTAATCCAGCTTATGCTGGTTCAATAACCAATCACACTTACCACATCTTCTCTTTTACCTTTTTCTTTCATATTTATTCAATAAACATACGATCATCATCATATCATCCATATGAAGTCCAGTCCTGGACTTCTTATGGCTGATATGATGATGATGGTATGTTTATTGAATAAATATGAAAGAAAAAGGTAAAAGAGAAGATATGGTAAGTGTTCATTCAGCGTCTTCTTGCCACTAAACTTGTAATGAGGTGAAACATACTAGATCATACAATATTCTCTAGAAAAGGATATTTTTATATTAATTTAACATGAATACTGATGGTTTTCCATCAATGTGTTCACCTTATGCTGGTTAGAGAACAAAATTTACTCAACTTCTATTTGTATTGTATCATCAGCTCTTTAAAAAACTGAAGTCGCAGAAGAAACTGAAAAAAGCAGAGCTAGGGCTTATCCAGGACATCAGTGGAACGTGCTAATTGTTTAGTCTTGAACAGGTAAACTTTTGTGAAACAAAAGACGGCGCTAGCAACAGCGTACCTCTATCAGCGGCGATTCCCGACAATTACCCATCGTGGCGGCCGACACGCCGACACGCCGACACGCCGACAACGGCCGAGATTTACTGTTATTGCCCGACATTTCCTCCGGGTAACGTTTTAATTACACAGATCGGTGATAAACCATCCGAGGGGCGCACTTTTCTTCATTACAAGACGGATGGCCGACGCTGGATTTATAACCGCAAGGTTTAATGGCTGTGGAGGACGAAGTACCGGCGATAGTGACTTTATTGTTAAGAAACGTGACGCGTAGGAGAACAGATTTTTATGTTACTGAGTGATGAAACGATTAGTGGTTTCAAATAGAGTGGTTTTTTAGGGTTTCGTAGTCAACTACGAACCTTTATAGTTTCGCAATGTCCGTCCGTCTGTCTGTCCGTTCGTCTGTTCGTGGTTTACCTCAACCTTTTAGAAAGTTGTAATTTATCTTAAGTATACATATTTATCACGTCAAACAAATGGTAGAATAAAATCTTGATAAAAAGTTTAGGGTACCTCCCCTTCCTACATGTAAAGTGGGAATGTTTTTTTTTCTTGTTTACCCCCATTGTTTGGATACGTATCTGTTGTTGTATAGGTAATCTAAAAATATTGGTGGTGTAAGAAAACCCTTTTCCAATTATGGGGCCCGTTTGCGAAATATTAAGCTTTGAAGTGATAATTATTCTTAATTAATTAATTCAAGTGGCTCCTCCTCTACCGGCTATAAGGTTAACTTATGATTGATATGAAAAAATTATGCTTGTAACATATATGATGAAATTATAAAGATAACTATCACGGTTAAATAGAATTTACAAGTTAACAAGTAATAAACTCAAAATTGTACTTGTAGAGAAGCAATCAATGAAAATTTTGTCCAAATTTAATTTAAACTAATATAGTTAACTCGTATGTTGATAGTATCAAATAAAAAACCTTGTTTTAAGTTCATAATAAAGTATAATTTGCAGCTTCGGAACCCTACTTTGCGCGTGGCACGACACGCTCTTCGCCATTTATTCCATTTATGTTAGCTCGATTATCTTAGTTTTGACCACCAAGCTCCAAGCTACGTATAGCATTGTGACAATTAGATCCTAGTGGTTCCTTGCAGACACAACTTTAGTTCCATTATTACTTATTTTTATCTTAGCTCTGGTGGGAATCACACCAATACGAAGTCTCAGTCTACAATGACGCGAATCCTAAAAAGAAGAATATAAACTTATGCAACATCTAGTGTAGTCCATTAATAACACAAGCAAGCAGTAAACTGTTCCTCGAAACCTGTGTGACCAGCAAAATATCAGGATGCAATGGTTTTACAGATATCCATAAGTCACGGCAAAACTTGCTGTCAGCACAGTAGCCGTATTAGTACTGTTCGATTTTGCAAAATTTAAATTTAAATATTTTTACAACGAATATTATCGAAATCTTCAAAAAAGCACACCGTAGAGTTGTAGCCATTTACGACTTCAGTCAAATAAACAAAAGAGATTTATCTTCATTAGAACAATGTTTAGGGGTAGAAATACAGTTTAACCCTTTTTGTATGGAAGAGCGCGTTCTTAAAAGGTGAGTTATTTAAAAATAACCCTGTATTCATTTATACTCTTACTAGTCAAAAATAGATAGTAAAAAAATAACGAATTTTCTAGGATCAATGATATTACATACTATGTATTATTACTTATCATCATCATCATCATCTCAGCCATAAGAAGTCCACTGTTGGACATAGGCCTCCCCCATGGATTTCCAAAAATCCATGACTATACTTATAACGAAACGAAACGACATTACTCTGATCGACTCTCCAGTCGAAAATTTATTCAAACCTTTGTAGTCACATAATCAAATCACTAAAAATAAATGCAAATTGGAAACCTTTCCATTGATTTTCATAGCCCGGTAGTAAGGGTATCTTTACTAAAGAGTATAACGGCAGAAGGACAACTCGGGAACATCATTAACAAGATTTTTATATTATTATGAAAGAATATGAATTATATGACTGAAAAAAAGTGTAAACATAATTTCGCACTCAATAATCTAATCTCTAATCTACAAATTTTAATATATTTGTGTTTCGCAGATTCTCTCGATATGGGATGGGATGTCGATAGAGATATCAAAAATATGTTAGTTTTTGTTACTACAAAAACAAATATAAACACAAAGATTGATTGAAAGATTTTTGATACAAAGATTGCCTTCATTTTAATCTGGAATATAACTTAATTTCAACGATTTATATGTAATTGTTTGCATATATCTATTATATTCCTATTTCATTAAATATTTTTTCTATGTAAAAATGTAACCAAATAAAGAATAACAAACACATACTCATGTGCAAATTTTGCAACGCGCGTTACTCTCAAATAAATATATTTCCAATACTTTGTTCATCCAATCTTCACAAATTTATGCTTACTAGTAGGTATAACTACTAGTAAGTATAACGACTAACACCTCAATTTTATTTGTTTAAAAAGGAACAAAATCAGCCAAGGATCTGTGACGTTATAGATTTCCCAATGTAAAATTTTGTAATTAATGACCAATATTACCAATATAGGGTAAATAGCCTATATTAGTCATTACGGAACTCCATAGCAAAATTTCGGCTTTATCTGAGCTGAGTTTTCACTACCTACTTATAAGAATTTTCTCAAATTGAGAATGGAGTCACTACACAAATGAATATGGACAGGACTCGTACCTCATTCAAGATTATTGACTGGCCTTGTGGCTCAGTTTGTAGTATGTCAGCTTGCGAGCTGTAGGTCGTGGGTTCGATCCCCACCCAGGGCAAACATTTATTGATGAGCATGGATGTTTGTTCTGTGTCTAGGTGTTTCTATGTATCATATATATATTACTTATATATATTTACAAAAAAAAGTATATATGTATTCTATCAGCCATCTAGTTCTATAGTACAAGCTTTGCTTAGTTTGGGCTAGATGGTGTTGTGTGAAATGTCGACAAATATTATGTTATTATATTATTGTCGTCGGATGGACTAGGTACTACACTGGATTTTGTCTGGAATTTTCACTACTGTGGGTAACATTGACTTGGTGTCTAAAATTGGACACAGCTTTTTTCGAAGATTCTTGATTTTTTCTGCAAAAGATTGGTAGTTAGTTAATTAATCAATTAGCAGTTGTTTTAGATACTAACCTTTTGGGGAAAAATCAAGAAACTTCGAAAAAAAGGTAAATATAATGTTTGACATGGAGTCAAATTTACCCATATTGATTTTACCCATATTACCCATGTATTCTTTTAGTGAAAATTCCGCTTAATTACGTGGTACGTACGACCATTCGGACAAAGCTTTCTGGACACGTAAAGAAGTTACTTTGCTGGTTGAACTTCTGAGTTTGTTCTCTGTTTTGCTAATCTTGATTACGGTCAGAGGATAACGTCCCGGAAGTGTTGTGTTCGTGAATATTTGATGACCACCGATTGGGTCCAAGCCGGTCATTCGTTTATTCAGCCAGGAAACTTGTACGGTGCGTGATCAGTTTAAAAATGGAATAGTAATATTTTAGCAACAATAAACCATGTAGTTAAAAAATCGCCCTTAATGAAACTTTCAATGGCAAATCAGTCACTTATATTATTTTGAGTGATTTTCCTAATCGAAATAACCGAATAAAAGGAGGAGGTTCTTAATTTGATTGCTGACTTAAAAAAGGATGAGGTTCTTTGTATGTTTGTTACCGCATCTATCATTTATGAAGCAATCTGAAAATATTTTTTTTGGTTTGTAAGTATGTACTTTTATATTGATCCCATAAAAATTTCATCAAAATCGATTCAGCAGATTGGTTTTTAAATCAAAATTGCACATTTTGAAATCGTTTCAGTTTTTTAAACTGTAATACAATTATTTAATCATTTTATTGCAAATACTTTTTAGACAAAAGTTCTTATTAATGCAATAAAAGCATTATGATGAGTTAAAAGTGAGCTCCAGTCTTATGAGTCTGTAATTCAATCCCTAAGAGTTTTACCTCCTTTCTTCGGCCCCTTCATGAAATTAGATTATGTTAACTAAATAAATTAATCTTAACTTAACACTACATTCTATCAAGAAGTTCCGGTGCCAAATTTCTGATCCATCATCAAACCAGCTTGTTGATTCACTAATCATTCTCATTAAATTTACTTAAATATACAAACCTCATCATTTGTTACCGAAATGAGGTCCGACGATGTCGCGCATATACGAGTATACCGCGCTAAATAAAATCTCACGCTTAAATACCGCGCGAATCTAACTAAATAAAATCTTGTCTATAAATGCATTTTATTGCAATAAAGTTACTAATTCTTACATCTAAAGTTAAATTAAGCACGCCACAGAGGTGGGCCTTAAGATGTAGACAGTGAAATCAGGACGTTAATCTATTGAATATTCAACCGAGCGAAGGGAACTAGTGTTTGCCACTCCGTACAATATTCACTAAACCAACGACTTTTGACTCTGTAGACATCACATCGATCCTAATTAGCTCCAAAGCTACAATAAAGCTGAAATAAACGAATACTGGGCGGATACGAAGCTATAGAGTTAGAAAATAGAGTTTATTTTATACTCTTCTTTCTTTCTACTTTCTAACTCTATATAGAGTTAGAAAGTAGACTTTATATATGTTATTATATTCTATATAGAGTTTGAAAGTAGAGTTTCAATGTAAGCTCTACATTCTAACTCTATAGAGTTCTAAGTATCTTCTTTCCACATTGCACATGCAATTTAGTTAATCAAGCGATCCGCAACTGAACCTTGTGCGAAACGTTTCCCATCGGCCATATATTTTTATTTTATTTAGTAACGTAAGTAAAACGTGACAATTATGTGACATAAAAGTGACTGAAACAAGAAAAAATGGCGGACGACGGGAAACGCTTCACGTATTGTTCAGTTACGGGGCGGTCTTGATTATCTGTATTGTTCCCCTGGATTCTAGTCACTGTCAATCATGATAAAAGTGTGAATTATAATTAACACAACCATGAAGTTGTCATTGACACCGATCGTGTCAAAAGTCGTCGATTTATTCATTTATTGTCATAATTGTCGGAGTTCTAGTGATTTGTAATTGTTTGTTGTTTATACGTATTATGTATATAATTATAGCGCCACGTTCATGGGATTAGATTAAAATTGAACAAAACAAACAAACTACAAACTGTTTTTTTTTCTTACAAAAACTCAAAAATATTCTGGCGCTATCTAAAGCCTCGATGACACTGGGCTAGTTTACGAGCTGCTAGCCGGCGAGTTTAAAAGCTAGCGAGTGAGCGAGTCGCGAGTGTCGATGACACAATCAAAAGCAGATTGTAAAAAAGCTTAATGACACGGAGCGAGTTTACAAGCTGCTCGCGAACTCGCTGGCTTGTAGCTTATAAACTAGCCCAGTGTCATCGAGGCTTTAGGGACCTTGATTTCTGAAACGGCTTTAAAATCACCGAGTGGAAACATCATAAGAATGAATGTCAGTTTGTTTACACTAACAATTCAAAACAAACATCATTAAATGTGACAATGGAGTTCTAAAATATTATAATGCATAAATTGGAACTACTTAACCAATAATATCAACAATATTACAATTTAAAAAAAAAAAAATATCAGCCCTGTTTGTACAAACTGTCCCACTGCTGGCAACGGGCCATCTTCTCATTGTGAGAAGGGTTAGGCCATAGTCTGCCACGCTGGCCAAGTGCGGGTTGGCAGACTTCACACATCTTCAAGATCATTGAGAACTCTCAGACATGTAGGTTTCGTCACGATGTTTTCCTTCACCGTTTGAAGTTGGCGTCAATCAACAATACGCACATAACTTCGAAAAGACAGAGGTGCGTGCGTGTGATTCGAACCCAGGACCTGCGGATCGCAAGTCAGACGGTCTCACCACTAGGCTGCCGGGAACTTATTACAATGATTTGTTTAAAATATTTCCGCAATAAATAACATTATATTTCATTGCATTTATCGGTTATCAGTTCAGTAATTATATTTTGCTTGCTGTTTGAGTGAGAGGTAGCCGCGTGATCCAAACAAAAAGTTTCACAATGCATATAATTATTTAGGTTTTTTTTTACAAATGTGTTAGCTGAAAATACTCATTGTTATGCAATGGGATGGGAAGCCGTTGCTGTATGTATTGTACACTGTAGTATGCGCTGTGGTACATTGTAAATGCTAAGTTATGGTAATACAAGCCTTTGTAACAATGCTAATAGTAGCGTGAGTTTACGATTTTGATTTATTATACGAATTGAAGCATGAACATTATTTAGTAGCAGTAAAATGAGTTTCTTTTTAAACTATAATACCCGCCACAAAAAAAAAAATTTCGTATTGTGTTTTTAGTAGACCTTTTTAGGGTTCCGTACCTCAATAGGAAAAAACGGAACCCGAGGATCACTTTGTTGTCCGTCTGTCCGTCCGTCTGTCCGGGTGTCAAGACCTTTATCTCGGGAACGCGTGAAGTTATCGAGTTGAAATTAAAACTATATACGCAGATCCATAGTATCTTGCTGCAGAAAGAAAAATAAAAAAAATCAGTTTTCGTAAAAAAAAGTTACAGCCGAATATGTCGTAAAAACGCACATTTCAACACACAGAGGAATCAAAACCTATGGGGTACGTACAAACTAAATAAAAGGGGGAAATCATATATTTTTTTATATTTTCCTTAATAAAAAAATACATCGATAAAGAAAAATATACATCGTAAAAATATTTAACACATTCCTTGCTCACCACTCCGGATCCGAGTAGGGGACATAGTAGCGGCGCCTCCCACTCGGATCCGAGCGAGCGAACGTTTGAGGTAGCCCTCATTCCTTGCATAGAGACACTATTTTTTGTGATTAAATTAAAAATGTCCAGTTTTCGGATTTTTTCCTATATGTGTACTCTAACACAATGCTTCTTGCCAAATTTCAGAGTTCTAGGTCAACGGGAAGTACCCCATAGGTTTTGATTCCTCTGTGAGTGTCGAAATGTGCGTTTACGACATATTCGGCTGTAACTTTTTTTACGAAAACTGAGAAATTTTATTTTTCTTTCTGCTTCAAGATGCTATGGATCTGCGTATATGGTTTTAATTTCAACTCGATACCTTCACGCGTTCCCGAGGTAAAGGTCTTGACACTCGGACGGACGCACAGACTGACAGACAGACGGACAGACGGACAACAAAGTGATCCTATAAGGGTTCCGTTTTTTCCTATTGGGGTACGGAACCCTAAAAATATCCACTATTCTAGAATAGTGTTTGCTTTTTATTATATTTTGATATTTTTTATTTTTTTTATCTTAAAATACTAACCGTTACAACTTATCATGAGAAATACTTAAGTAATTACATACATAAAATCACCCCTATTATTCATTCCCTTCCGGGGTAGGCAGAGCATCAAAGGCTATTTGACGTCACATTTGACCAGTTTAAGAATTATTACTTACTTAAATTAACTACAAAATAAAAATAAAAATGTTGCAATATGACATTGCCACTTGACACACAATTCAGAATTGCTAAACACTCTTTGTATTTTAATTGTCTATATTTCAATATAAATAAATTTATCGCTAAATACCGACTCGTAAATTATACATTCTCATTCCATGAATAACATAACAATTGAACAAAACGCATTACAATTTATAAGCATTTGTTGTAATAACAATGATATGTAAACGAACATAAAGTAAGATAAAGGCGGAGAAGGAATATTTATAGAGAAGAACCAACATAAACATGAATCGAAGGTCCACGCCTACCGTGCGTACCATAATCTGCGCAAACACGAAAGGATAAGACTGTTTGTCTGTTTGTGTACAATTATTTTCATTCAATGTTTTATTTATAGATTATTGGAGGATCAATATAAATATTTGGGGTGTTACAAATCGCAGCCTCTTAATTCGTATTTATTATCTAGCTTCAGATGCACATTTTATTTAGGTGGCTGATTGAATTGTATAGAAATGTCTATCTAACATTAACATTTTAATTTTAAATTAAAATGTCGTACAATTTCTTTGTTTTCTATTAATACCGCTTAAAAAGTTTTTATATTTTTTTAATTTTAAATAGATCTACATTCGATCACCGATTCGCTCGTCGATCTAGAAATTATAGAAGATATATATTGTTGCTCTCAGGAAACAGAGAAGGCGGCAAAAAATTTAATTCCTCTGAGTACGCACCGAAATCGTTGAAAACGGTTTTTAGACATTTCAATGACAAATCGGGGGTAATGCACCGACTTTCTATTATAACACAGGTGGTCAGAACTGTGACTAATACAAATGAAGCATCTGTTCCGGTAAGTAGTAACACCTAACCTTATTGACGAACAGCAGAAGGAATGAGTATACCATTAGCGCTGAACCTCAGCTGTCTAATCATCCCTCTTCTACTCTCCTACCAATCCTCCAAACCCCTTCTCATAAAAACCTCCAGGACGAGAGATCCAGGAGAGGATGTCCAGTCTTTTACTAGCCAGTTTAGCTATAGAGTCAAGGTAGGCAAAGTTAATTATATAAATCTTCCTAAGATTTGTCCTAATAGCAGCCAGGGCCAGGCTATCCAACTAGTCCAAGAAGCTGACAATATTATAAACTAGCGTCTCGCATATCTTTATTATCCGGATAGCCGGCAATAAATGTTCTGGGTTCAGTCGCTGACACGTGGTTATTAACTGATTCCAGATTAACAAGAGATTTATTACACAAGACGTTATTTTTGTCGGCGATGGTCGGTAACGAGTTAAAGATACGGATACAGGTGGTTACATTATTTAACTTAGTATATATTTTATTTATTTAATGGTAAATATACCGATTTATAACATTTATCTCACAATGAGAAGATGGCCCGTTCCCAGCAGTGGGACAGTTTGTACAAACAAGGCTGATAAAAAAAAATAGCATTAAGGCTCGCTGTTGAATGAGGAAAAGTCGAAACGTTCCAAATTTTGCTGTTGATAAATAAGGTGGTGGCTGCAGTGAGTACACATTTGTTTAATCATACCGTGATGACACATCTCAAATATTATAGAGCTTGAGGTTGATGCTACAATTCAAGAGCGAGTGTAAATGTAGCCTTGTAGACTCGATGCGGGTAAAAGATACAAAGGTATAATTTACATTACAATATAAACGAAACATAGCTAATACATATATTATGTATATAATAAATTGATTAAATAAGTACTTGGAAGGTACCGATACAATGAAACATTTTTTTATAACTAATCTAAAATTACAAAATTAATCTAAAATTAAAAAATTGCCCACTTCATTGATACTCTCTTTAACAACCTAAAAATGGGGGTGTTATAAGTTTGACGTGTGTATCTGTGTGTTTGTATGTGGTATCGTAGCTCTCAAATGAATGGACCTATTTTGATGAATTTTTTTCTTGTATGAAAAAAAAAATCCAGTGTTCTTAGCTATGTTTCATCAAAATCGGTTCAGCCGTTTTTTCTCGGGGATTTTGGAGTTTTCTAAACATGTTAAGTATCTGTTTGATAACATATAAGGCTAGGCTTGTACATTATTGACTTTTTCAAAATGTCGGTAAATCTAGGTGCTACGGCACATTGAGTGAAATTGACTGGTAACTTCAGCTGTACAAGATTAGTTATTTTTAGAATCGACTGCTGAGCCGTTTTCTATTAAATCATGTTTTTTTTTTATTTTGTTAAACTATAATTTACTAAAATAGATAGATATATAGTTTTACTAAAAGTAAAGTATTTACGTGATTATTTTTTTAAGCGATGTAATTTTAAAGGTACTCCACAACAGATTCTTCATTTTTGATGATCAAATTTAATGAACACAAATATCCGTCAAGCTATTTGTTATGCAATGCGACAGCCACAGATAAAAACCGACAAACACACGTACCTTATGTAAGCCTGACCTTCCAAAATCAAATTCCCATCGTTCTTATTTTAAAACCTAGCATCACTAGTAGTGTCAACAATTCTCAACAAATTGAAGCTCGGCGGAGGGTAATTAAATTAGTGTTGTGGCTCCGATATTATCCGTATTACAACCACAGAATAACTGATAGTCTCAACGTGTACAAGGGAACAAATGGCGCCACTAATGGTGACCGCGCCGCGCGCTGAGCGGACACCGAGCCAGATCTTATCCCCTTTGTGATTTAGAATTAACTTCCACTGGTTCTTACGAGGCTCTCTTATACGGCTTCTATCCACTGCTAAGATAAAACAGCAATTATAGTTTAGTTATATTTTTATGTATTCATGGATTATGTGCGTTACTGAAACTCACTTTTACAATTGCTTAGTTCTTTAGTGCTGGATTACAAAAGGTTCAGCTTGTCTTGCTCAGTTTTGATAAAGTTAACCAGAATAAAAGTTTGCTTATCTTATCGTATCGTGTTCTAGAGTTGAGATTTCTGTATAACGTAACCTATGAACCTATAACAATTTTACAATATTTATTTTTAAAAAGCTTTTGAAATTTTCATGTAAGAACTGGAAAAATTACAAGTCAAACAGTTTTGGGCCAAAACTGTATGACTTGTAATTTTTCCAAAACGGTTTCCAAAGCAGTTTTGGCAACGGAACTGATAACTGATACGTATGACATCGTTTTGGTTTTAAAAACATATTTGTAATTTTTAGTAAAGTGTGCAAAACATCTATAACTATACCTACAATACTTTTGTATAAATCACAACAGCAAGAAAAGGATTTTTAACTACAATACCTTATATTATTAGAGGCCTATATTAGATATAACCAATAAACCTAGTGTTTGCGATTACTAGATGGTGCACGAAGCTCGAACATCGACCGACTCAACACGTTCACATGTTCACATTATACAGAAATTACAATCAATGTTGTCCAAATAATGAGACGCACGATGGTATGATGGTGAATTTACGCAAAAAAAATATTCCCCACATTCTAAGAAAAAAATAATATTACATCATTGTTCGCATTATCCGAAGGTGAGTCCACGTCCAGTCAGCGCCATCTATCGTCGCCGGTAACAAAGATGTCGTTCACCCCGACACCGCCATCCATTCAGGGAAGTACCCACTAAACTAGGTACATAAATTATTTCGTCTGCCTCGCGAAGTGTAAGGAACTTCTAGGGAATTTATCACACGTGTCACGGTCGCAAGGGAAAAGAGGCTTACAATTTTTTAGACAAGTTCAGATACTCAGCTAGTGATATACGGAAAATTGCCAAAAAAGCTTGTGGGCGTGGGTACGAGTTGATGACTCAAAAGTAATTCACAGTAAAGGTTAAAACGAACTAGCGCGATACGGCAGCGGAGCAGCGCGGCTTTACCTAAACTCAGTACTGCAGTACAGCGCAGTTACTGTAGTAGCGCGACAGCATGCGACAAAAAATGACATATGTTGGTTATCTGACTATTGCAATGGACAAAATAAGCGAGGAAATTATCGTAGTAGCTTTATTCCGTGAAGACGCAGAAAAGCTGGAAATAAATAAAAAACGTTCTAAATTTAGCGTTTTTTAGGGTTCCGTACCTCAATAGGAAAAAAACGGAACCCTTATAGGATCACTTTGTTGTCCGTCTGTCTGTCCGTCCGTCCGGGTGTCAAGACTTTTATCTCGGGAACGCGTGAAGGTATCGAGTTGAAATTAAAACCATATACGTAAATCTATTGTATCTTGCTGCAGAAAGAAAAATAAAGTTTCTAAGTTTTCGTAAAAAAAAGTTACAGCCGAATATATCGTAAAAAACGCACATTTCGACACTCACAAGGGAATCAAAACCTATGGGGTACTTCTCGTTGAACTAGAACAATGATATTTGGCGAGAAGCATTGTGTTAGAGTACACATATAGGAAAAAATCCGAAAACTGGACATTTTTAATTTAATCACAAAAAAATAGTGTCTTTACGCAAAAATGAGGGTCCAAATTTTAAAGTTCTTTAACCGTATCATGTGGGGCTATCATATGAAAGAGCTTAATTAGTTTTAAGTTAAAACAGGTTTTTAAATATTTTTAGGATAGAACTTTTCGGTATAATATGGAAAAAAAATGATTTCCCCCTTTTATCTTCTAGTTTGTACGGAACCCTCGGTGGGCGAGTCTGACTCGCACTTGTCCGGTTTTTTTTTCACTACACCTAAGATATCTTGAATAATTATGTACTTTTTTAGAATGGCATAAGAGAAATTGTATAAATTGTTGCAAATTTTATTTGAATTTGCAACAATTTATGCTACAATTTATATTATTAATGAAATAAAGATGTCTAATATCGATACGGTCTCAAAAAAGAATATATAAAAAATAACGGTACGGAACGGTACGATACGGTTATAAAAAATAATAAATAAAAGTAATTTAAAAAAATTAAACCGACTTCAAACTGAAAAGAAAGAAATAACTAGCAGAAAACCAACTATTTTTGAGGTCTTGAAGTTTCATTTCGTTTTGTTGTTATTGTGTTCGGTGGTCGTTGTTTTTCGCAGTGATTTTCGCGTAAATCGCTCTTATCTTGTAACACTTACCACCGTTACCTCGCACGAAAAATTGTAGCGAGTGCCGACAGCCATTTTGTATAAAGCAAGGGGGTGGTTTAAAATATTACGCGTGTAGTAAGGAAACGTACTTTTTGTTGGAAGGGTGGTTGTAGTTTATTTAAGAAATAATATGATGCATCTCATATATTACAATAAACTATAAATATAATTGTTAGTAATGTGTAATATGTCCGCTATTAAATCAGTAAGTAATTTGGTAAGTTTTAAGATACTCCAACAATGAAAGAAAAAACCTACACTTATTATTTATTTTCGAAGGTGAATCTTTCGGTATATTAATGTTATTATAAGGTAAACAAAACAAATTGTTGATTGCCGCCAACTTCAAACGGTGAAGGAAAACATCGTGAGGAAACCTACATGTCTGAGAGTTCTCAATGATCTTGAAGATGTGTGAAGTCTACCAATCCGCACTTGGCCAGCGTGGCAGACTATGGCCTAACCCTTCTCACACTGAGAAGATGGCCCGTTCCCAGCAGTGGGACAGTTTGTACAAACAGGGCAGATTAAAAAAAAAAAAAAAAAAAAAAAAAAAAAAAAAAAAAAAAAAAAAAAAAATTAATACTACCACACTATAAGTCAAAGACTTTTCGGAGTAAGGACGTTGTATACAACACGAAACATCATTATTATTTTATGATTTACGAAAATTCACCATAAATTTTCTTGACATAAAGTTAATTCACCAAGAATATTGATGGAAGCGATCATTTTCAAAAGTGGTACAAAAATAGTTGTTTGTTATGCTATTCTACATATTAATATCTATGCCTGTTTCTTTAACTAATTCAACATTATGTAGTACTATTAAAGTGTTCTGTGATATAACCAAAAATACTCGTATGCTTTTTTTACTTACTACTGGCAAAGTATTTTCAGTACGGTAGACAAATTGGGATATAAACGCATTCAAAACCATAACATTCATAAAACAGCATGGCTGTCACACGAGCCCCCAAATGTGGCCATAGATCTAGCGACAGGTCGGGCCATAGATCCGGCGAACGTGTTGGGGCCATAAATCTAGAGCATCGTATAAATATCGTGACGGCGAGAGCGGAATCACTTTGGCGTAGATAAGGTGAAGCCAGTCTGAACGCGGCCTTTGCTGCGGGATATCACGGTACGAAAATAGGAGATACGTTTTGTTTGATCCATGAATGCATACATTTTTTTTACTGTACAATATAAATTCAATTCTGGTCGGTGTAAATGTGTTTATTCGTTCATAATAATACTAGTAGTTACACAGCAGGAGTGTAGAATTTTCACAAACTTATTATATCTGGACAACTCAACCGATGTTGATTGTTTTTTTTCTGAAGGATTTTTATGTAAACTATGTAAATCTAGACAAAATTTCAGATATTCAAATATAACTAACTGGTGAATAGTCAAACTGGCAGAGTAACTTCGGCCGGTTTAGCTAGATTTCAATATAACAACTGCCTTTGCTTGCCATTCTTCAGCGAGTACTGCATTTTCAGCCATCAAATATGCATTCAAATATAGCAACACAAATCTTACTTTACCAATCATTTACATCATCTCAGCTACAAGAAATCCACTATTGGACGTAGGCCTCCATGGATTGTAAAAAAATTGGTTGTCTGTAAAGTCGGTTTACGGACGATAGTTTAACGTGACACCATACGTCCGCACGCGAGCTCCTAGGAATGGTAATTGAAGCGACGCGGACAGTCGGGCGCGGCGCACACCCGCCCGCTGGCTCAGCCACCGCGCGCGGTTGTAACGAGGTACTACACTTTCTAATAATAATATAGTATAGTAATTATAAACTATAGTTATATAAAGTGATTCGAACCATACGTGGTGTGAAACAGCATAGTAATAAAGTATAAACAAACACCTGTCTCTTCAACTTCTGTACCGCGCAGCCCATATCTCAGAGTTATTTCCCTCGGATGAAATATGTGGCAATTTCTTTGAATAATACATGGGCCATATTTCAACTCTTGTAGGGTTGTTTCCACGAGCATTTTATATGTAGTGGAAACTTTAAATGCTAGTAACCAATGAATGTGAAATTTCTAGGGACCTTTTTGCAACAATTTTGCAAAAAATCTGATAGTAACAAACGAAAATGATGGCAATAATGATAATGATGATGACATATCCGTCAACTGCGAAACTTGTTAACATTAATGTGCTCGTATATGGTTGTCCAACCCAAATTTCTAACAATAATATTAATCTAGCAACTCATACGCCAAAATTGGTCAAGAGTTTTAAGCTCTAGCAAAAAAAATACTTTTAGCTAAGTTAACTCTAGACATTACAAGTTGAAGTGTTGAAAGTACGAGTACCGAAAAATTAGGTTAAAATATTTTTTTTCCAGACGTAGTATGCCGCTTTGGAGTCAGCGTATGAGTTGGTCCCTTTTTCTGTCAAAACAGTGGAACCATAGGACTCAGAGGCAAAGACGCTCGTCTCTGACCTGGCGCAACGTTTAAAGGACAGAGGGTGCAATCCTCAGGCAAGCCATTTCTTGGCCCAAAATATCTGTCAAGCAATAATAACGCAGAAACGCCGCCAGCCTAATGGTACTTTTCGGTCGAGGGAAGTTAGTCTAGTAAAAATAAGATTTGTGACAACAGAAAAGACAACTAAGTATATTATTATTTAAATGAGTGTACTGGTGTTTTGAAATACATTTGACACAATTTCATAGTGATATTATAAAAGCTAAGTTTGTTACCCTTACACGCTCAAACGGCTGAACCGATCGTTACGAAAATTAGTATAGAGATAGCTTTGGACCTGGAGACGGACATAAGCCACTTATCATCATCATAATCATCACCGTTTTTCATAACTACGCGAGTGAAACCGCGGAACACAGCTAGTCTATAAATCAGGAATTATTGTTGATCTATGTTTTTATGTATTTTTAGTTATTTTCCTATCATAATTTCAAAGAATCCCTCTAGTTGCAAATACTGTGATCTGGTCCATACAAACGGATTTATTTTTACTAGACTAAGTTGATCTTAGTAGAACTTGTTTCGTTTTGTATAAATGTGTACTTAAGTGTATTTTTTTATTGACAAATTTGTTGTTATTATTTAATGTTGTGTTAATAATTTTATATTTCATTGTATTTAGATTTTAGACGTAGTTTTATTTAGGTTTTGATACTATCACATATTGAAATTTTTGTAAGTAACAAGATAAAAAATGTTTGTAGAGATGGTATCTATTGCTACGTCGTAGCAGCCTACGGGCTACGCCGTAGCGGTCGATTCGCGTGATATTGCGAACCGTTACACCTTGTTTCATATTTTTCAGAGATGCCGTATTTTCGTAGCTATATTTTTATAGCTATTGTGGTTGAATAGATATGTGTTCTATTCTATGTTTTTTTTAGTGATTTGCGAACTTAAAAAAAGTATTATCATCGTAAAAAAATATTTTTGAATTTTGCTAGAAATGTTCAATGTTATTCGAATCGTTAATTTAAACAATTTCTTTTTTGTAATAATGTCCGGCCGTCCATGAGTCGGTCAATCGATTTTGCAAGCTCTGTCTAGGTGCTAACTAACAATTTGAATGCAATGAAATCAAACTAGAAGTTGCAGGATAATTTATCAAAAATATCAGAGCAGGTTTCATCTGGATTGCTCTTGCTGGTGGACGCCGTACGTAACTTTTTTGAGTTCGATGAAAAAGAGTCATTAGGTAACTGAGTTTTATCGCTTGTCACAAATTCACCGCAAACCACAATAAATATTTTATTCATAATAATTCACTGTGAACAATATATATTAATAGTAATTAATAAGAGACAATATTGTAGTAGCATAATAGATAATATTGTTAGGATCCACCAAGTAGGTATATGAAGGCAATAATGGCAGTAAGACGTGCAGCCGTTCTAACAACGTGTGTGAGCTATTCAGACCGCCTTCTTGATAATTGCATGCTTACCCACTCGGAACTAAGAATTTTGGATACGTATCGCTTTTATGTAACGGGCCTCTAGGTCAAATGTTAGTATGTTTTTCTACAATATTGGAAATTTGAAGGCTAGAGTGAATAGATATCTTCTAGATCGACGAGCTCCACCCTCGACCACACCGTCGCTTAATATCAGGCGAGTTGGTGGTCAATCGTAGATCTATATAACTTGCCAAAAAAATATTTTATAGCAGCTGTAGTTTAAATGTACTTATTCATATTCATTTATTTTTGGTAAAACCGATTTACACGTCGATATAATTACAATGAAATGTCAAAAATAAAATTTATAATTAAATAAATTCTCAGTCAACATTGTAACTATAAATAATTGATTGCTACAGCTGGAACTCCAAGAGTTCGTTTATGTCATAAAAAGAGTGCCAGAGCTTTTATCTATCTTATCAGATTCTCTTTTGTGTCTTATCAGTCCACAGAAAAGTTGCCTTCTCTTTTCTTTGTACCAGTCAATTTAATCGCGTTTGCTTTACGCAGACAATGGTTGTTGCGAATTAAGGCCTTAGTAACAGCTAGGACGACGTCTACCGGGCTCACTTAGGAGCATATTAATTCATTAGTCACTTTCACGCAAAATGTGGTAAATACTCATTCTTTTCATTCTCTTGGTCAACTATGATTAGTACATTATGTCATAAATAATAGTTAATTTGCCAGACCTCATAGCTCAGTGGTAGTACGTCTGCCTTCTGAGCTGTAGGTCGTGGGTTCGATCCCCACCTAAGGCAAATTTTCTGCTGAGTATGGATCTTTGTTCTGTGTCTGGATATTTCTATGTATCATTTGTATGGATTTACAACAAAAAGTACTAAAAACATAGTCCTCCAATATTTATATTTTAAATTATCCACTGATGACGACAAAATCGACCGTAATGATAGAACAAAAATTGCCATAGATGTGGTATTTCTCGGTGTATAGTATTTTGAAAAATCTCAAAATACCACATCAATGGTGATTCTCGTTCTGGCATCGTGGCCTGTCTTGGCGTCAGCTGGCCTTTATTAACCGCAAGTAATTGGAACGACACTCGGATATGAAATTAACTTCTTCTGTCTCCCGTTATTATGTTGTATTCTTGTCTTATGTCTTTCAATTATACTTGTAATTTAGCTTTGTTTCTACACCCTTTAGCTTTACCTAATATTTTATACAACTGGCTTATTTAATACAGTATCGTTGCTCATTATATCGATATCAAAAATTGTATAACGCAAGTCACAAAGCAAATCTCTAAGACCACAAGCTATATTTTAGAGTATTTATGACAACTTGCATAATCCTTTATGAAAATGTGTTTGTCACACATTCGATTCATAAATAGACGTAAGTAACACATACTACATTAACTTGCTTACTTATTTGGTGTCTATCACACTATTGAATTAAAGTATGTTTTTAATACTTATTGAACTTCTACATAATTATCTATAAACGCCAAATGGATAAGAAATTCCTTCGATTGTTGACTTTGTACTTCATCTTGTATTTATAGTCTAGTAAAAATAAATCCGTTTGTATGGAGCAGACCGCAATATTTGCAGTAGGAGGGATTCTTTGAAATTATGATAGCAAAATAACTAAAAATCATAGATCTACAATAATCCCCGATTTATAATACATATTTCCTTAGTAATTAGCAACAAAAGATGTTTTATTTGATTTTAACTATTGTAGGTTTAATATAACATATGGTTTCTTATGTGATTCGATAGCATTAATTTCTGTTTATCAGAAATGACAAGAATTTCCAAAAAATCTATTGAAGGTTTTAAATAATTCAGTAAAAACACAAAATCTCGCGGATGAATACACAAGTACATATACCTATATGTAAGTATTTACAAGCCGCAGCGCGAAGCGGCGCGGGCGGCCGGCCGTCGCGGCGGCGCGGAGGTGCGCGGGGCAGGGGAGGCCGGCCGGCCACCTCATACTCGCGTAGAAACCTATATTTCAATTTCGCGTGTAGGTACAAAGACATTTTTACGCAACTGCTCAAGAAGGATAAGTTTTAACTGTTTTATCTGCTTATTACATACTCGTAGTCGTCGATACCATATTATTAATTTCCTATGCAGAAAATATTGGAAAGAGAATTTGTTTATTTTTCGTAGGACAGACAGGCAGTTATCAAAGTCACGTTTATTGTTGCGTAATTACTTATCAAGTACCTATAATGAGTAGATTTAATAACCCCCTCCTTTTATGAAGTCAGTAAAATAAAAGAACAACTGCGTGCTAAGCTATATATAAGTATATATATAAGTAGGTATATGTTCGTTTAAATAAAATTGCACAAAATTTTCATATTTAGGGTTCCGTACTAAGGGTGCGGGAGCCTATGAGGCTACAGTGTTTGTCCGCCTATGTTTCCTACACTTAAACGGTTGTATTTTTAGATACAAGTCTCAAAATTGGCAAGATTATAGGGTTCACTTTGATGGAAATCGAAAAATAATAATTAAATATCAAACTCTAGTCTAACATTATCAGTTTTATACCATTTTACTAATAATAATTATAGTTTAAAAAAACTGAAAAAACCGAATTCAATACAATACATATGTACGCAACTGGCTGTTCACTTTTCTACAGGCGCTTGGATGATATTTTACCGGTTATTTTGTTAGAAAAACTACAGTACTAAGTACATAGATTTTGATAAAATCTATATGGGACCATCTCTGAAGTATGTCCTACCAAATACAAATAACCGGACAAGTACGAGTCAGACTCGTCCACCGAGGGTTCCGTACGAACTAGTAGGTAAAAGGGGGAATTTATATATTTTTTTTATATTTTCCTTCATAAACCGAAAAATGTACATCTTAAAAATATTTAATAACCTGTTTTAGCTTATGCTAATAAAGCTCTTTCATATGATACCCCACATGATACGGTTAATTCACTTTAAAATTTGGGCTCTCATTCCTTGCATAGAGACACAATTTTTTTGTGATTAAATTAAAAATATCCAGTTTTCAGTTTTTTTCCTATATTTGTACTCTAACACAATGCTTCTCGCCAAATTTCATAGTTCTAGGTCAACGGGAAGTACCCCATAGGTTTTGATTCCCTTGTGAGTGTCGAAATGTGCGTTTTTTACGACATATTCGGCTATAACTTTTTTTTACGAAAACTGAGAATTTTTATTTTTCTTTCTGCAGCAAGATACTATGAATTTGCGTATATGGTTTTAATTTGAACTCGATACCTTCACGCATTCCCGAGATAAAGGTCTTGACACCCGGACAGACGGACAACAAAGTGATCCTATAGGGGTTCCGTTTTTTTCCTTTTGAGGTACGGAATCCTAAAAATCATCGAAATCAGCTGGCATCGAAAAGATTGGCTGAGTAATCGGTGAACAAAGGGGTAGAAATGGGGGTAAACAATGTATGAAAGTTCCTGGGTTTTGATATTAGGGGCCTGAAATTTGGTATTTGGGTTACATAATAGATATAAATGAACAATGGTATTATATTTTCAGTGTAAGAAAATAAATTGTCTTTTCTAAGTTCGCTAAATTTACACAAAGTTTTCAGGCCCTTATTTCCAACAGTAACTGTGTCACCTTCTAATTGTCTTTAGGGTTCCGTACCCAAAGGGTAAAAACGGGACCCTATTACTAAGACTTCGCTGTCTGTCTGTCTGTCTGTCTGTCTGTCTGTCTCCAGGCTGTATCTCATAAACCGTGATAGCTAGAAAGCTGAAATTTTCACAAATGACGTATTTCCGTTGCCGCTATAACAACAAATACAAAAAATTAAAAAAATAAAAATATTAAGGGGGGTCCCCATACAATAAACGTGTTTTTTTCGTATTTTTTTGCTCAATATTAAAAACGGTAACAGGTAGACGCTTCAAATTTTCACAGAATATTAACTTGTATAATAGCTTTCAAAATAAATAATTAAATAACAATAAAGTAAATATTAAAGGGGGGCTCCCATACAACAAACGTAATTTTTAAGCAATTTTTACTCGATCTTAATTAACAGGTAGAAACTTGAATATTTGTAAGTAAATATTTAGAAATATATTAACTATAACAATAAATACCTAATCTAATACATAAAAACTCACAAAATGAAAATAATCCGTGCATCTAAACGCGGTGCGAGCGCCGCGCCGCGGTGTGGTGGTGGCGCGAGCGCGAGGCGGTTGATAAGCAACGGCCGCGCGGGTAGCGGGGGAGGTAACATCACGGAGCGAGCCATAGCCGCGCGTATTCGCGCGAGGGTCGTCATGCTTCCTGGATGTGTATCGAAAACCTACCTATAAGTTTGCGATTTACTACTTGGAATTTCGTTGATTTCTCGTTATTTTATACGATTTTCTGTTATAGATGATAGTACGGAACCCTTCGTGCGCGAGTCCGACTCGCACTTGGCCGATTTTTTATTTACATATTAAACAGGACATGATTCAAAATGTATATTCATAGCAAAAGAAAACGAACATTTTTATAACAATTTTAAACTGAGATTTCCCACTATAATCTGCATCGCATCGCAGCATCGAATATGAGTTTTTTTTTGCCGTGATCGCGTCGCCCCGGGGGCGCCCCGGTAAGAAACGATCGAAAGTATGGAGTCTAATGGATGGTGTTATACATAGCAAATACCAATATAATTAGAAACAAGTAATTAGATGTTAAAAAAATATAGCTTTCGTTTTAACCTAGGTGCCGCCGAATGTGTCATAACACATGATTATTTATTTGTGTGATGTTATCACATAACACTAATAATATTTATGTAATATACTTAGCGTAATGAAAACGTAAGTTAGGCTGAAAAAACCTAATTTTTTCAGTCGGGTATTTTGTTTTGTATTTTATTATATATACTTGTTGGCAAATCTCATTTAAACGGAAACTAAAAATAGTATTTTTCCTATCTTAATCCTAATCATCGTAATTATTATAAAAGCGAAAGTAATTCTGTCTCTGTCTGTTACTTATTTATGAAAGGGCTACATAAGACTGATCTCGTTGATTTTCTATCTCATTCTACAATTTGATAACTTAACAATCAAAATAATTTTACTGTCAGTAGCTCAAAAATGTACTTTAAAATCATAATTTATTGCATAACCCGATCCAGCGCCATCGCATCGCTTCGCGCATGCGCACAGCTCGGCTGCGCGGCGGTCGGTAGCGCGCGGGAATTCAAATAAATGATTAATGAAAAAAACTAATTTTCTCCATGTTTCTACTAAATTACCCTGATGATTATAAATTAAGTATATCCTTAAGTATAATTCTCAATAATTATCAATCAATATGAATGTTTTGTTTAGCTATAAACTTGAAAAGCACAACTTTAGGTATTTTCATGGTATTTCTCAGGTTCTTCACATCTCATAACTACGACTATGTGACAATTGTATTTCCAAACACCAAGACTATCACATAAATAACAATTTTCTATTATTGCATTTTATGAGGTCAAAATTTTATTTTTACTGGACTATTATGCTTCCTTCACCCTTCGCTCAGTCAATATTATGTATTTACATTTTATTTCAAATTAAACAGATAATAAATTTTATGGAGTCCATATAACGACAATCTTTTTCTTAACTAACTTCTGGCAATACCAAGTAAGTGCCAGAATTTGCTTTCAAAATCTTCGAGGTGAAATAGAAAAAAAAAGCGTTTTGTCTAAAGACACTGTTACTAACAGTGTCTTGCTACGGTGTTTTCGTGCTTACAAAATAGCCTACATGTAGGCATTATTAGTTTCACTTTAGAATAAACCTAAAATTCCTTATCGTATCACCTCTGATTTAGATTATGCTTTGATTGTAAATCAAGCATTAAAACCGTCTCATTATGGCAATGACAAGCAATTTTATCAATAAAACTATAAACCGATAGCAAATCAAGCCTATGATACGTACAAAATACATAGTACATACTCAAATACATACACTTTAATAGCGTTAACCTTCTTCTTGAGTAGTTAAGTAAAAATTAGGTAACATTCTCTGTAGATGTAGAAATACTTGAACTCGAAACATGTTTCGTATAAAAACAAAAACTTTGTACAGAAAATGAAGAAATTCTTGTTTACGTTTGTTTCACAATTATTTTTTTCAGGACTTTTAAAAGAACAGTAAAATTTAATTCACGTCGTATTATATAAAAGTTTCATAATCAAAAAAATTAAGAAGAAATGTACGTTGATGTTTTGATTCAATAATCATACCTATATTTTTTTCAAGTTTCAGAGACTGGAAAACTGACTTCAATTTGCTACAAATTATTCATATAATATTAAACCTGCTTAAAAAACTACTGATCCGAAGTGAGATAATCAATTCTATAAGAATATTTAAGAAATCGGAAATAAGAAATCACAAACGGCGATATATTCACGGTTATACATATGTGTGTATTTCGCGATATATCACGAAACATACAAGTAAAACATATGCATTGTTGAATTTACAGATTCTCTATTTAGCACGCAGCTAAAAATTTATTTTTCTTAGGAACAATATGCTAATAAGCGTAACTAATTTACACCATTTGAACATTTACCACGTCGCATGCTACGCTTTTCAATCTGCCATTATTATAACGAAGAAAAATTAACACGGGTTCATTCAAAACCCTGTCACCTGCCAGGTTTACCACACACATGTCGCTCTCGCCGTGTGACAAGCTGCGACACTGCGACAAAAGTTGCCAATGGCTGCCAATTTATCACTTGACACTTCGCCTTTTAAGACATGTAATATATTGGCACATTAGGAGGATAATAGACGATTCTCGTGGTCGTTTGTCATGTTTTTGTGCCACAACTTTATCTTTACGCTCTTTATCACTTTTATGGTTTTACAAATAAGTGCTATTATTGAATGTTTTGGATGTTTTTGATATGTTATTCGGTTTCGACGCGGTATCCATTGAGCGTCGTGTTCATAAATTGTGTCCTCAATATAGTTGGTTATTGTTAAATGAAAGGGACTTTGGAATAGTAGTGATTAGTTTATTATTATGTTCATGGTTTCGCTAGTGATTTATGTTATTATACAAATTAAGATTTTATCGGAAAACTTTTTTGATCTTTACAAATTAGTTTAAGAATTTTAAGATAAAATTAATTGGACAGGACGACACCCCAGAATATATCGACATTTTATGTATGTTTGTTTGCCCGGCGATATCTTGATAACCGTTTATTTGCGCGTCACCAAATTTTTAAGGTAAGTAGTTTGTTTTATTATAAATATTTAGTTTCACACAGTACTATGTAGCCCCAAAACTAAGTATAGCTTACTTTATGGGAACTAGATAGCTGATAGAATACTTATATCCTTTTTTAGGGTTCCGTAGTCAACTACAAACGTTTATAGCTTCGCCATGTCCGTCCGTCCTTCCCTCCGCGACTTAGCTCAACTTAAAGTTAGGATGAATGTGTTTTTTATTACCTATCAAAAAACATTCATTCAAACATTTTCAAACATTAGGGGTGTGCGAAAACCGAAAAGTGAGAATTTTTGTTAGAGCCCTTTCTACGGCTAAACGATTGACTAAATCATGCTAGTAGCATATAATATGATGAAATTAAAAGGAAAACTATCACGGCTAAGTAGGCTTTACAAGTTAACGAGTTAAAGACAATCAACTCATAAAATGTGCTTGGCGCGGCATATTTCGTACAAATTCCGTTTAAATCGCAAATTCAATCAATATTTTCAAAGTATCAAACAAGTAGCTCTATTTTAAGTCTGCACATATTGAAGTGCAACTACGGAACCCCTTACGCGTGGCCGCACTTAGCCAATTATCTTTATAAATAAATTCTTATAAAATATATATATAGACAAACAAACATCCATATTCATCACACAAATATTTGTCCCGGGTGAAAATCGAACCCTTGACCAATAGCTTAGACGATAGCCATAACTAGTAAGAAATAGGTTCATTATTTTTTTTATCAAAACATTTTGCAAGAGCGAATTACTTTTAGCTATACATTCAAATGTGTATATTATGTTTTATATTTAACTGTCCGTATAAGTAGTAACAGAATTGTTTAGTGCGAAGAGATATAAAATTAATTTATGACCGGAATACCAAAATACTTGTATCGTATTCCAGTTAGTTTTAATTTTTAACTTCCGATGCAAAAAGAGGGGTGATAAAAATTTACGTGGATATCTGAATATTTGCATCTGGATATTGTAACTCTCAAATAAGAATTGCCATTCAGAGAGGAAATTCCGCCAGCATTTTGGGTACTCTGCCTGAAACTGGAGATTGTTTGAAATATCCATAAGCTTTGTTGCCTATGGATATTTTAAATAATCTCCAATCACTCAGTTTTTCAAATCTTTTATTAATTATTTTTTTTTATTAATTAGTTTTAGTATAATTTAAAAATTAAATAAAGCATTATTCAGTTATTTCTCAAATAGATGATTCCATTTTGATTAAGTCTTTTCTTTTTGTTTGATAGCTAATTTAACCTAGACTCTTCTGCTGTGTTCTTAGCTGCAAGTCGAGAAAATCAGTTCAGATTTTTTTTATTTATTTAACGTAAGTTTTTATTTAACTCATAAGTTCTGATTTAATTTATTTATTTTTGAGAACTCGGTTTATTGATGAAATAAATCATCATAATAAATTAATGAGCTTCCAATGTGCTGACACAAATATCGTTATAAACGTCATATTCAACCCTATATCACGTTCATTTTGCTCTCCACCCGTCACGTTCTGAATACAAGGTTCCTGCCACAGTACAAAACAACATTCAGTAAGTAGCGCAGGATTTATTTTTATTATAAAATATGAAAGTATCAGTTTGTGTGTTGAGCATGTAGAAGGAATGGAATCCAATCACTTTATTAAATTGTACATGAATATTAATTAATTCACGCTTCATATAACTCTCCATTAGTATTCCTTGTATCAGAAATATCATAGAACCCTTACAATCACAACGACATCTCATCAAGGGTCCGAGCTCCGAGTTTATTCAAATTTATTACTGAAACGTCTGCCTTAAAAAAAAGAAAACTAATTGCAATAACACAAATTCAATTAATTTTCTTTTTAGGGTTCCGTACCTCAATATGAAAAAAACGGAACCCTTATAGGATCACTTTGTTGTCCGTCTGTCCGTCTGTCCCTCGGGTGTTAAGACCTTTATCTCGGGAACGCGTGAAGGTATCGAGTTAAAACCATATACGCAGATCCATAGTATCTTGATGCAGAGAAGAAAAATAAAGTTTCTAAGTTTTCGTTAAAAAAAGTTACAGCCGAATATATCGTAAAAAACGCACATTTCGACACTCACAAGGGAATCAAAACCTATGAACAATGAAATTTCGCAAGAAGCATTGTGTCAGAGTACACATATAGGGAAAAATCCGAAAACTGGTCATTTTTAGTTTAATCACAAAAAAATAGTGTCTTTATGCAAGGAATGAAGGTCCAAATTTTAAAGGGAATTAACCGTATCTTGTGGGATATCATATGAAAGAACTTCAGTAGCATAAGCTAAAACAGGTTTTTAAATATTTTTACGATGTATATTTTTCGGTTTATGAAGGAAAATTATAAAAAAAATATGATTTCCCCCTTTTATCTACTAGTTTGTACCGAACTCTCGGTGGGCGAGTCTGACTCGCACTTGTCCGTATTTTTTTAATATACCTACCCATATTTACAAGTTATTCTTGCACCTAAATTCACGCTAGAGTATTAAAATTATTAGAGCATTTTCAATTAGACGAAACTAATGAGTCCAGGCAGAATTAATATTTTATTGTGCTGTATTTAATTATTTCACCCTTATGTCATAAATAAGTAGCAATAGAAATAAATATACATTTCTCAAAACTGCTAGATCCGCAAAATACCGAGATCTTGCGAGATTACTTTCAAATCTAGCAAAAGAATCAAGATAGCAGTTTTTGCTTTTTGTTTTCTTTAATTCAGTGTTGTTGTGCTAGCGAGGTCTTAATCGCTAGTATTAAAAGTAGGAATGCTTCTCAATTTCTTTCTGTATGTGTGTTTTCTGTGTCTTAACTCTGAGTGCCGCTCTTAAAACTCGTAAAGGCGGCCATAAGTTTGAGTTATAGCCGCGCGAGACTGTGGTAATGAATATGGCCCACTGTATATTTCAATTTGGCCAGAGTACCCAATGTGTTGTTTTTACGACTGATGTTTTCGCATTTTAGGGTTAGGCCGGGTGGCAGTGATAAATAAAGGGGAAACGGGAGGGGAGGGTAATAAAGAGCTGATACCTGAACTCATACATTGAGAAAACAGTGAGGCAAGTATATCAAATGATTCATTCAAATGCATTTTTTACATATTTTTTTAAAATAAATCTACGTTTGACCACCAACTCGCCTAAGGTATGCATCGGTGTGGCCGAGGAGCACGTAGATCTAAAAATTACCTATTTACTCCAGCGTTGAAAATTCCAAGATCAGGAAACAGAAAAGGCGGTAGAAATATCCATTTCTGTGCAGTACGCATAAAAAAGTGGACTTAAATCGTTGTGTACGGATTTTAGGCATTACAATGAGAAATTAATCGTAATGTGCTTTCTGCTTATCCTATAGTAGAATAGGTAAGATGGAATACGATCATGGAGCTCTTACGCACACTCGCCGAAACGGATTCCATAGAATAATATATTGATAGACGTATGTTACCACAGATCATAAAAACAAGGGCTCGTTTTTATGATCTGTGTATGCTACATTACGGGGAAGTTCGATATGTGATTCTCGTGGTTTCAGACGTTAGATTAATCAAATAATCGTAAAATACA